>JACEFZ010016511.1:0-360392 GCA_014155875.1 Cepaea nemoralis | reverse complement strand
TTTTTTTCTTTTTATTTTTACACAGGAGATCGCTGTCAATACCAGCATTTTACTGCTGTTGTTGATGTCTTGGCACGTTTACGTTCAGTAGTTTGCCATTGCTTTCTGAACCACCGGCTCCCATACCAATTCGTTAAAACTCAGTGCAACGTAGTCTTGCTGCTTAATCGGTCGCAGCTGTGTTTTGAACGCGGGTAAGCGGGCTTCCGAATCTCGTCTGTCGGAGGCCGGTCGAGTGTCGATTGGTCTATACCAGTGGTTCTCAACCTTTTTTGGCCCATGCATCACTTCATCATATGTTAAGAACGTCATGACCCACTCTTTCGTATTTCCTCCCTATAAATCCCCCCTCCCCACCACCACAATACACAATATACGTAAAAATGGAGGCTAAATTTAATAACACATACTAGAACAAGCCTAGACGTCTACATAAAACGTGATTTGCTAGTTTACTTATGTTATAAAACGAATTTCAGAAGAGCGAGAAATATAGAACCGTAAAGTATGGATGAAAAAACAATATCAAGTAATCGGTTCTTGCATTAATGCGATCTCGAAATAATCTTAATTCCCCCCTGGAAACCCTAAAATTACCCCCATTGGGGGAATTCCCCACCAGTTGAGAACCACTGGTCTATACAAATATAGGCCAAGCACCATATTAAAACAATCCACCATAAGGAGTGTAGGTGGGTCGAGAAATCCACTATAAGTAGTGTAGGTGGGTCGAGAAGTGACATCATGCAGGACTTATAATTATGTTTGCTTTTGGAAGCTTTATGACAAATAATTGAATTTTCTGTTTGTGAACATAATTCGTTTTCGTCCTCCTCGGCCTCTTCCTCCTTCTGTGGAATGTGTTATTCCCACCCCTCCCCCCACTCTTTGTCCCACAAAAGGACCGTATTGTCATTTGTCATGTTAGGAACCGTATTGTCATTTATCATGTCAAGTGTGGCTTTGGATGTGTCCTCTTCTCCTTTTGCGATCAACATCTTTTGGACCTTTCAAGCTTGACTCAAATACAGCGTAGTACGTTGCATCAATTGTAATGTGTAGATGTCAGCTTAAATTACAGGGCGGGACATGGCATCCATTGTAATGTGTAGATGTCAATTTAACATACAGGGTGGTACATAACATCCATTTTAATGTATAGATGTCAATTTAACAAACATGGCGGTACATGGCATCCATTGTAACGTGCAGATGCCAATTTAACATACAGGGTGGTACATAGCATCCATTGTATTGTGTATATGTCAATTTAAGATACATGGTGGTAGATAGCATCCATTGTAATGTGTAGATGTTAGCTTAACATACATGGTGGTACATACCATCTATTGTAATGTGTAGATGTCAATTTAACATACAGGGTGGTACATAATATCCATTGTAATGTATAGATGTCAATTTAACAAACCCCGGGAAGGTTAACCCGGTCAACAAATGCCCGCAGAAGTCGGATGTGTCGGCCTAACGGCGCAAGAACGCAGCTCTGCTGTAAACAGGCACAACGCAGTCACATCCGAAAAAAAATTCCGGATGAACGCAGAAGAAGAAGACGAATTTAACAAACATGGCGGTACATGGCATCCATTGTAACGTGCAGATGCAAATTTAACATACATGGTGGTACATAACATCCATTGTAATGTATAGATGTCAAGTTCACATATATGGTGGTACATAGCATCCATTGTAATCTGTAGATATCAATTTAACATACATGGCGGTACATATCATCCATTGTAATGTGTAAATGACAAGTTAACATACACGGTGGTACATACCACCCATTGTAACGTGTAGATGTCAATTTAACATACATGGTGGTACATACCACCCATTGTAACGTGTAGATGTCAATTTAACATACATGCTGGTACATACCATCCATTGTAATGTGTAGATGTCAATTTAACATACATGCTGGTACATAGCATCCATTGTAATGTGTAGATGTCAATTTAATATACATGGTGGTACATAGCATCCATTGTAACATGTAGATGTCAATTTACCATACATGCTGGTACATAGCATCCATTGTAACATGTAGATGTCAATTTAACATACATGCTGGTACATAGCATCCATTGTAATGTGTAGATGTCAATGTAACATACATGCTGGTACATACCATCCATTGTAATGTGTAGATGTCAATTTAACATACATGCTGACACATAGCATCCATTGTAATGTGTAGATGTCAATTTAACTTACATGGTGGTACATAGCATCCATTGTAATGTGTAGATGTCAATTTAACTTACATGGTGGTACATAGCATCCATTGTAATGTGTAGATGTCAATTTAACTTACATGGTGGTACATAGTATCCATTGTAATGTGTAGATGTCAATTTAACATACATGGTGGTACATAGCATTAGCATTCATTGTAATGTGTAGATGTCAATTTAACTTACATGGTGGTACATAGCATCCATTGTAATGTGTAGATGTCAACTTAACATAACATAGTGGCACATAGCATCCATTGTAATGTGTAGATGTCAATTTAACATACATGGTGGTACATAGCATCCATTGTAATGTGTAAATGTCAATTTAACATACATGGTGGTACATAGCATCCATTGTAATGTGTAAATGTCAATTTAACATACATGGTGGTACATACCATCCATTGTAACATGTAGATATCAATTTAACTTACATGGTGGTACATAGCATCCAGTGTAATGTGTAGATGTCAATTTAACTTACATGGTGGTACATAGCATCCATTGTAATGTGTAACTGTCAATTTAACTTACATGGTGGTACATAGCATCCATTGTAATGTGTAACTGTCAATTTAACTTACATGGTGGCACATAGTATCCATTGTAATGTGTAGATGTCAATTTAACTTACATGGTCGTACATATCATCCCTTGTAATGTGTAGAAGTCAATTTAACATACATGGTGGCACATAGCATCCATTGTAATGTGTAGATGTCAATTTAACATACATGGTGGTACATAACATCCACTGTAATGTGTAGATGTCAACTTAACATAACATAGTGGCACATGGCATCCATTGTAATGTGTAGATGTCAATTTAACATACATGGTGGTACATAGCATCCATTGTAATGTGTAGATGTCAATTTAACTTACATGGTCGTACATATCATCCCTTGTAATGTGTAGATGTCCGCTTTCTATTCCCGTGTCACTTGTGCCAACATCGTCCGACTTCGACTGTTATATGTGTCTGTCCTCTTCTCTTCCTCCACTGATCCCAGTGAAGCGTTGGAGATAGACATATCTGTAAGTGATGTCAGCGAATCCTTTTATACACATTGAGACTCTTGGCCATATGGTGCTAGTCCCTCATTTGTATGCACCAATGGACACTAGAAGGTGGGTGTGCCGGCCTTCTTTATCTCCCACAGAGTTATCTGGGCCTACTTTAGGCTGTATCGACCAGGCCATGTTGATTTAAAAACACCTGCCTTGATGGGGGTTTTAGAGCTATTGTTTTCGTTTGCTCCCGTTAAACTCCAGCATAGTCCATAAACGTTACTACTGATGCTTGCATGTCCCTATTACCAGTGTCCCGCGCTATCAGGTGAACCCTCTCCGACTTCTGATGTACTTGTAATTTAAGTCTCTAAGTCAAAGACGAAAGGTCAACATTTCAGTCTAACTGACCGGTAAAGGAGCTGAGCCCGCTATACGCGCCATCAGCGCCCCGGAAGTTTATGAGCGAGCGCTTTTATCAGATCCACCATCCTACTAATTCAGAGCTAACTGATTAGATCATTTTTGAGCTCCCGGAGTGCGCATGTCACAAAAATCTATAGCATATGTATGCCCATCCGTCTGTCTGTCAGTCCGCACAAACATCAACCTGAACATTTGTCGACGTAAATTCAGAGCCTGTGGTTGAACATTGATTGACAAGCTGCAACAGCCTAATTAATGAAGAAACCCAGAAGATTGATGAGCTTCAACTGTAAGCCAAAGACTTCTTAAAGTCATGATTGATTGACGTGCATGTTTGAGTACTGGTGTCGGGATGTTGTCAGCCACCGGGGAACAAAATGGTTCGACATGAAAGGCAACAAGAATGTATGTTATTATATAGGATTTTGAGGAAGTTAATGAGGCATGAGAGCAGATCGTGTTTAAAGCCAACTGGGAAGAGGTCCGGGTACAGAAGACTGATGGGCGTCCGACTGTGTTTGATGGCAGGCGTTAAGACCGTTCACAAATTATACCAGTCAAAGGGGTGATTGGTGCAGTAATTAGTGATGTGGGTGTGGAAGGGAGAGGATGTAAGCGCAATCCTTAACTTTTAATACATCAATTACAATATTTATTTTTTTTAAAAACTCTTTGGGAGAATTCGTGTTGATATCGCAGCACACAACACACAGAACAAGTCATTTACTCTGTTATTTCAAAATGCGTATTTTTATTTTATGAAAACACGGCTATTTTCATTTGGTTTTATAGATACTTAACTGATGTTTCGATACCAATGATCAGATATAAAACCACCCCGATATCTACTCCAGTTGTGATAGAACTATTGTCTCCGTACACCAAATCAAATTTTATTTACTAATTCCAGTGTGAATGCTAAGCAACTTACATAGGAGGATGGAACTACAATTAACAAACCGAGTGTGATATATTTTCACAAAACGTAACATCGCATTAAATAATTCCAGGACGACAAAATCGAAGTTCACCGAAACCGAATTGGTTTGTTCCAAAATTGTACGATCCAAGATTTAATATACCCGTTGGCAATGAAAAAAGTTCACCGGGAAAGGACCGTATAAATAGCAGCGTGCAGAGCGACATGGCCTGTTTGTTCATCAGTCAGCATGAGACATAAGATTTGCCCGATCGCCGCGACTGACGTTCGTCAATCGATGTGGACCAGAACGATCAGGTCTTCTCACTGGCAAGGCACACCAAGCCGCTTAAATTCCAATCTTGAGCTACAACCTACGATGGGTGACGTTGTAATATTCTGTTGTGATATTTTGGCCGTGTCAAGCGTGTGCCGCGTGGTCTAGTGTTTACACACCTGCAAAAGCTACAACATTCACTCTTCATATGCTACAGAATTCACTCCCTATGCAACAGAGTTCACCTTTTCTATGATACTTGTGACAGTCTGCCCAGATACACCATGCCCTTCTCGAACTTCTCTAACTGTTAAGTCTGGACGTTAGACACACTAATCATATGCCATGAACAGAGTGGTGATCGAGATTGCCTGCATCTTTTGACTATAATGTTAAGTTAGTTGCATATCCTTTACAGGGCGTAGCAGTCAACCCCAGCATTTTTTGGCTGTTCGTAATTCCTGGGCAAGTTTACGTTCAGTAGTTTGCAATTACTTTCGGAACGACCGGCACCCATACCATTTCATTAAAAAAAAAAAAGCAAGGCGGTCTGCTGTGGGATGCCCGCAGCTGTGTTTCGAACGTGGTATGTGGGATTACGAACTGCGTCCATAACGTCTTCGCCAGGGAGCAGTTGACTATGCTGTAATTGTACGATACTGTATTGTAGAACTTGACACATTGAAAACATGATAATATAACTAGACACTCCCTTTTATGGAACCCACAGAGAGAGTGAAAGCGCGAAGACCTAAAAAAATAAACCAAAAGAACACGGAGATGGGAAATAAAGACAGTAATGAATTATATGGGAAGCAAATGGACAAAGCTGCAAGAGTTAGAACAATATAGGACAGCTAGGAGTGATTTGGTCGAGGCCTATTCCTGAATGGGGGAATAGCAAGAAGACAAAAACAGAAGCTTGACTGGTTGCAGTACTGCACAGGAAAAAGATGTGTGTTTAATGAAGATGTAAGAAATGCAGCACAGGTGACGTAAATATGCCTGAGCGGAAGTGCACTGGACAGCTAATAGACACTAACGAGCCTGTTCCAAATAAGGATAAAAAAAATATGGCAATTTATTTTAGATATCAGAAGTTAAGAGTTTTGTATTGTCACGTCGAAAAATGTGTTTGGATTTACTGGAAATAAGAATGTGTGTATTGATTAGTTGATGTCTGTGAAGAATAGAAAGACTAAAATGGTATCACGGAATCACCAATGGGCAGCTCATGGATGGAGTAAATCGAGAGGCGAGGAAACGACAATTGCGTTGGAAAGGACGTACATTGAGAAAACGCAATAACAGTATAAGAAGGGAAAGTCATCGGGATGTGTCGATTACAAACGAAGAAGAGGAACCCAGTTGTAATCCCTGTCGTATGCAGATGTGGAACAGCGTAGTGTAGCACAAAGAACGGACGAGACAACCTAATCCATCTCCCAAAGAAAGGACATATAAAACTTTGCGCTAAAAATATCACAGTCACGTTAATAAGTCATGGAAGCAACACCCTTCTGCTAATCATCATGAAGAGAATTGAAATTAAGTTATAATATGAACAACAAGAGGTATATGCAGAAAACAGACAGGCAGAGGAAGCAAATACCATTTCTGAAAAATGAGAACCGTCTTTGGGAAATGTAGAGTGCACAATGTAGATCATCATACTTGATCATAGACTACAGTAAGCCATTCGACTGCATTCAACATCACAAATTGTGAAATATCATAAGAAATATAGGAGTTTCAGCACATTCGATCCATTTCATTGAATGATTACATCATAAACAATAAGGATGTGTCAGGATAGCCTACTCTACATTAACCCTATTACATTAACCCCAATACATTAACCCTACTCTACATTAACCCTACTCTACATTAGCCCTACTCTACATTAACACTAATCTACATTAACCCTACTCTACATTAACCCTATTCTACATTAACCTTACTCTACATTAACCTTACTCTACATTAGCCCTACTCTACATTAACCCTACTCTACATTAACCCTACTGTCAGGGTCTTATACCTGGCTCGCTAACCTAACACATGTGAGACAGTACAAGTACAACGTGATTTGACTTGAGACTCAACGACACAACGTTCAATGGATTTATTTACAGATCATATGCAATACGATGATCACTACAAGATATACTTTATACTTCAATACACTTACATACACAATACAGCTCACAGTCTATCTCTCAAGATGTCCAGACACTCGACTTTCAGGCACAGAAACCACACAACGCCTTTCTCTCATCATGCGTCCAGTCGAGTCAACGTCCCAGAGCTGTCTGCCTATAGCTCGCAACTTGCCTCCCACCTGAAGTGGCTTCACGAGGCATGCGTGCGTCTTGCGTCGTCCTTGCCTGACCGCTGGCCGTCTCGTCAGCCAGCAACCTCGCAGGCAGGTAACTACTACTCGCCTGGCGGCGTAACGAAGTTACGGCATCCCTGCTGGGGACTAAGTCGCCTGGCGGGCGTAACGATGTCACTGCATCACTGCACTATTCTAGACTCTGACATGCTCCCCCGGGCAACTTCATGAAAGATGTCATCTTTCATGTATAATATATGTACATACTGGGTTAATATTTTAACCTTGTCAGAGTCGACCCTTCTGTTGTTATATACATTGGTATCAGAATACATAGAAATACACATTTGCCATAGAAATATATAAGAAATGGAAGTTGTATTCAACGACATGTGGTGTTCAACCTTTAACACTTGTCAGGTTTCATCCTCTCGATGGCTGATTACCTCAATTGCATTATTGACCCAGTCAGATCGGTAGTACCAGCTTCCAAGCATCTACCTCGCAGCCTCCAAAAAAAACGTAATAATATGGTTCTTGAAACAAAAACCATCTGGCTAGACCGAAATACGGCTTTTCATAAGCTGCATTAAACGCTCAAACCCTGACCTCATTTGGCTAGGAGCTCTTGTGTTGGTCTGCAATGTCGGTAACACTCTGCCATGCCCAGTAGATGGCTTCCTGGTGTGTTAACAATCTGGCAACAATATGGCTATTTATATACAACACATTACAGTATACATTTCAAATTATGGCCCTTTGTGTAATGATGTAATAACAAATAAATGAAAGGGGAATAACTTCAAAATTTATGAAATATAATATTTTACAATAATTATTCTATTTCTTAGCGTCATCGCTTGATGTTTCTTCATACTAACGAGAAAAAGTCGGTAGTATGAATACATTAATCAAGATATGATTCTAAGATTACACTACATAAATATATAAACACACAATTCGTGTATTCAAACTTGTTGATTCCTAAAGATTTTAGAATCGTCATAGCTTTTTAAACTTTTATTTGTCGTCTGCTAATTTTGCTCTAAATTTCCTAACTAATCCGGAAGTACACACGAACACTAAACAGCTGATGTTGAAACTTGTAGAACACACTTGTTCCGGTCTGATGTAGTTACGGAAGGTATAATGTTCTAATCGTTCATGTGTTGGATGTTTCACTGGAAAACCTTCTGGATTTCGATTGACTGCAGTGGTGTAGCTGTCAATGTTTAGGTCACACTTTCACACACGGATTTAAAATATCACTGGAATGTTCCACACGCAGATACCACTGTCAAATTGGATAGTTCGCTTACGGTAAGTTTTGAGCGAATGTGGCACTGTTCTTGTTTCGTAATATATACAATTAATAAAGTTCGCTTTCTACCACACACTACACAATTATACACGACAATCACTACATTAATTAGTAAAATAAGAACACTATATATATTGGGAGTAATCCCTATCACATCACATTGTAGACTTTACACAGCTTTTTGTGAATGGAAAAAAATATTCACTGATGGATGGCTGTGTTAATCTGAGTGTATTTTACACACTGCACTCAGACATTGGTGCTTACTGGGTCGGTCGGACAACGGGACAAAAGATCGGCAATCGTGTTGGTTCTGCCTGGGATATGTCGAACCTCGAAGCTGTAATCTTGGAGTTTAAGAGACCAGCGCGCTACCATCTGGTTTGAAGGTACACCTGAATTTATAAATCGCAACGGGCTGCTGTCAGATTCCACGATGAAATGGCGTCCTAGAAGGAATCTGGACAATTTAGTTATACCCACCACTAGAGCTAGGGCTTCCAACTGAGGTATTGACCAAGCCCGTTCTCTGGGTTTCAGTTTCCTGGAAACGAAGTACACAGGATGAAGGATGTTATTGTGCTCTTGCAACAAGACTGCTCCAATCGCCACGGAGCTCGCGTCTGTACGCAATCTGAAAGGTAAATTGAAGATTGGGCAATTTCAGGATAGGATTATGTAAGCTATTATCAGAAAAATAAGATAATACTTTACGGAATGCAAATTTTAGGCATTCATTGCTTACAATTTTCTCCGGTTTATCTTTTGTTAGTAAGTTAGTAAATACTTCGGTCAGTTCGGAAAAATCAGGAATGAACTGCCGGTAATAATTTATCAGTCCCAACAAACTTCTGACTTGCTTTTTCGTAGTCGGAAGTGAGAGTTTTAGTATCTTGGACACAATGTTATCGTCTGTCGTGACAAAGCCATTGGATATTTTGTACCCCAAGAAGGATATTTCCTGGTAGGCTATGTCTACTTTCGCAGGCTTTACCGTCAGTCCGTGCTGTCTAATGCGTTCAAATGTCTGTTCTAATGTCTTTATGTGGTCTGTCATCGTCTCTGTGTGAACACAGATGTCGTCTATATAGCAAATTATGCTCGGTATATCTACTAGTAAGAAGTCGTGTCATACGTACGAATGTAGCTGGGGCATTGACAAGCCCAAATGGAAGTTTGCACCATTCGTACAGTCCCCAAGGTGTGACAAATGCTGTCAGATGTCTGCTCTGTTCGTCTACCGCTATTTGCCAGTAACCTTTAGTCATGTCTACCTTCGTAAAGAACCTAGCGTCTGTCAGTTCTGTCAGTAGATAGTCAGAGTTTGCCATTGGCTCCAAATCTAGAAGAGTTATCTTATTGAGCTTTCTATAGTCGACACAGAGTCTTATCGTGTTGTCCTTTTTGCGTACTATGACCATTGGAGATGAGAAGTCTGATTGGGATCGTCTTATGATGTTGTTTTTCTCTAAGTTGATGATCTCCTGATGTAAGTGTTCTTTGTAATGTAATGGAATGGTGTATGGTCTGCATCTTATGGGTGTGTTTGACGTGAGTGTGATGTGATGCTGTACTAATTCTGTTTGTCCTGGGTTGTTAGAGAAGATGGTGTTGTACTGTTGTATTAGCTGTTTGCAACTGTCTGTTTCTGCTTGAGTTAACTTTGGGTTGATTTTGATCTCCTTCAAGCAGTTTGTCGTGTCTAATGCAGGTGTTGGAATTTCGTCACTAGCCTCGTCATCTTCATGATCTATTATCACTGTACAAGCTGTTGTATCGTCTTGTTCGTTGTCTCTGTTGTAGTATGGTCTTAGCATATTTATGTGGAATATTTTGTGTTTGTCTTTTATTTGGATCTCGTAGTCTACAGGTGAAATCTGTCTCGTCACTTTAAAAGGTCCCTGCCAAGAATCAGTCAATAAGTGTCTGTCACTAGGTAGTAGAAGAAGAACGTCCTGTCCAGGTGTTAACGTTATTGTCCTGTTACCTTTGTCAGCATATTGTCTATAAGTAGCACCAGATAATTTTAGTGCATTCTTTGCAATTATACAAGATTTGATGATTCTTTCACGCAATGATGTAACGTATACATATGATGATATGGGTTTAAGTACTGGAGTAGAGTCAGTTAACATTTGATGATAAATGGTTAATGGGCCACGTGGTTTGGCACCATAGATAAGTTCAAAAGGAGAGAAACCTGTACTAGAATGTGGTACCTTCGCGATAAGCAAAAAGAATAGCTGGTAGATATACATCCCAGTTATTGGGGTGCTCTTGCGTGACTTTTGCAAGCATGTGCTTTAAATCGCCGTTAAATTTTTCTATAATTCCACTAGAGTGAGGATGGTACGGGGAATTGAAACATTGCTTCACTCCCAACATTTTGGTGAAAGCTTGGGTAGATGCGGCGATAAACTGAGTACCCCTATCTGATTGGATAGTGTCTGGAAATCCTATCCGAGAAAATATATGGAAGAAAACTTCCATTATATCATTGGCAGTTATGTTCTTTAGCGGAATCCGCTTCCGGCCAGCGGCTACATTGATCAATGACAGTTAGAATATATTTATTCCCTCTAGTTGTTGTATGATTGAGAGGGCCCACTATGTCGACAGATAATTTTCTCAAAAGGTCGACTGGCTAAGTCAGTAACTTGTAACTTTGCCTGTGGGTGTTTACCTTTTTTTACCAGTTTTTGGCAGATGTCACAACTTCTGCAATATTGTTTAATGTCATTGCAAAATTTGGGCCAATGAAACTGTGTTAATAATCTTGATCTGGTCTTAGCGTATGCCATATGCCCTGCAAGAGGTATATCATGGGCAAGATGTAAGGCTTGCTTACGATAATTAGTTGGCAAAACAGTTTGCTCTGTTGTGTTGTCACCTCTGGTATAATACCTAGTGAGGATACCATTTTTCACAGCAAAATGCCATTTTGCATTCTTGGTTACCTTTGGCTTTTGGCCGATCAGATTAAAATATTTTGACAATGAAGGGTCAGCCTTTTGAGCTGTTACAAATGTCTCCTTCATGGTGTTAGTAGGTAGTGATACTGGGCTAAGCATTTGTATAGCCTCAGTTTGATTACTTTCATCTTGCACTCTAGCAGTAGATCTGGTTACTGCGTTCACACATTCAATGATATCAGATGGTGATGAAACAATGTTATCAATGATGTCATGAGATCTTAGTGCTACATTAGCTACCATACATTCAATAGGTGGTGTAACATTATCAATGATGACATTGGATGGTGATGTTATGCTATCATCAATACACAGAGATGTTATGTCATGAGGTTTATCATTCACCTCTGGTAAATTTCCAATTATTATATCACACACCGGGTTTGTTAATGCAGCGCACTTTACTTTCCCAGTGAGGAAAGGTGTTTCAATATATGCCCATGCTAGTGGGTACTTTTCAATATTGCCTGAGAATGTTCTGCATGTTACGTGCCTGCCTGTATAGTCTGTAGGCATTATGAACGTTCTCTTTAGACCAATAAGTGAGCTTCCCGTGTCCCGAAGGACTGTAGCGGACTTGCCATTCACATATCCGTGATGGACGTTTATCCTGCCTTTGGAATCTACTACCAAATTAGCTTCTTCATTGGCAATAGGAATGGAGTGGCCGCATGTTAAAATGCCATCTTCATAAAAGGTGTTACAAACAGTACATTTATTTGCGTTAAACATGTCAAAAGCCTGTGCTGAGTTCACAGGATGTTTCTCTGATTGTTCTTCATCTGACGATGAACTGTCAAACAAGGCGGCATTTGCTTTGTTGGTCATTTGCCTACCTTTACAATCATGGCGATAGTGTCCGTCGCCTTACAGAGGAAACATTTACGCAAATTTCTGAAGGATCTACGCTCCTTATCTTGTCTGTTTACCATGTTTTGTAGATAAGTATGATATGCGGGGTTCTTGTCGCACATCTCACCTTGATGGTGTGAAATTTTACAATATCTACAGTGATTATACTTCTCAGATGTAGGCTTATGAGGTTTCTGCCTACTATAGGGTTTGTCATAGTTAGCCGATGCTACAAAATTTATGTCAGTAGCTTCACTGGCAAAACAATGTTTGTTGGCTGTGTAATACGCCGAACCACGTCTCTCAATCTCATCTACACTAGTGCATTCATTCTCCTGCAAAAATTTTGAAAATGCTGATGGAATGGATGAAATGACTTTATCTCTGATGATCAGATCTTCTAATCTTTGATAGTTTTTGTCAATTTTAGCTGCTGAAGTCCATTTGGTAAATATATCTCGGACTAAGCAGAGGTAATCAGAGAACGTTTGAGTCGGTTTTGAACTCAACTTGCTGAATTGTTCTCTGTAACCTGCCTCATCTAACATAAAATGTGCCATAATCTTTGCTTTCAGATAATGGTAATCTTTTCTGAGGTCTTTGGGGATGGTCTCAATGACTTTAAGAGGCTCCCCTGATAAACTCCTCATATAAACAATATTCCATTCAGACAGTGGAACCTGGTAATGTTCCATTAAAGTTTCAAAATTTTGGGTAAAGGCTGCGATGCAGTCACCCGAGGTATAATTACGTACAATACCTTGATATTTCTTGTACTGGTTTTCTTTCTCCAGTCTCTCAGATTTCTTAGACTCTTTGTTGATGGCAGTCTCAGTATCAAGTTGTTTCATCTTTAACTGTACCTCCAGTTCTTCTCTCTTACTTTGAGCTGTTATCTCTGCCTTCTTTAATTCTGTTTCTCTTTCCATCTCTGCTTTCTTTAAGGCTGCATCAGTTTCTGCCTGCTTTAATGCTCTTTCAGCTGCTCTTTCATCGCGTTCAGTAGCTTTCTCGCGAAGGTATTCAGAGTATTTATTCTCACTCCACTTCATTAACTCATCACCTGTTAACTTTAACTTTAACCCCATATCGATGAAATCATTTAATGAAGACATGATGGAAAATGCAATGAAATACCAGCCACACAATTTGTTATAAGTGGTTAGTAAAGTAAACAATTTACAATTGTGTTCTATTGACAATACGTGCCTAAATTTGCATCCTTAAAGTATATGAAAAGAAAAATATACTCAAGTGCCCTGGATGCGGTGAAGAACGGTTGGAAATCGGGCTAGGAACTGTAGGGTCGCTACTTCGAAAACACAAATGACCTCTACGCGCAAGGGTTTCAGATGGTACGGAAAACCTGCTTTGTTTTTGGAGGAAATAAATTAGCGTCTATTTGATGTGGTGTGCCTGCTTGTCACTAAGTTTTGATTAGGTTTGTATGGCGTTGAGTGTAATTGTAGGTCGTAATTTTGTCAGTCAACAATTTTTTTTTCAAAACACAAGTCACTTTCTTTCCCAAAACTTTCTGCTTTCCACAACTCAATTCACAAAGACAATCTACATATATCTCAACACTCTACAACATTGATGACACATCACTTACATCAAGATGACATTCAGTAAGGACATAGACATCAAGTTTACAAGATGGCGACAAGGTCAAAATGGCGACAAGATCACAATGTCGACAAGGTCAAAACGGTGACAAGTTCAACAATCACAAATGTTTTACACGTTTACAAGATCAAACAATATGTATGCACTGTACGTTTACAAATAGTCTCCATGTTTAAACAATGTAGTAATATATCAAAATGAGCCTTCCACGATCACATTTACATGTACCATAAAGTTTGACAAAAATTCTAAGTTCACAAACTCTAGTTTTAAATGTTAATCACATAAACACGTTCATTTCAAAGCCGGACGAATGCCACCACGTCCACACATGTCAGGGTCTTAAACCTGGCTCGCTAACCTAACACATATGAGACAGTACAAGTACAACGTGATTTGACTTGAGACTCAACGACACAACGTTCAATGGATTTATTTACAGATCATATACAATACGATGATCACTACAAGATATACTTTACACTTCAATACACTTACATACACAATACAGCTCACAGTCTATCTCTCAAGATGTCCAGACACTCGACTTTCAGGCACAGAAACCACACAACGCCTTTCTCTCATCATGCGTCCAGTCGAGTCGACGTCCCAGAGCTGTCTGCCTATAGCTCGCAACTTGCCTCCCACCTGAAGTGGCTTCACGAGGCATGCGTGCGTCTTGCGTCGTCCTTGCCTGACCGCTGGCCGTCTCGTCAGCCAGCAACCTCGCAGGCAGGTAACTACTACTCGCCTGGCGGCGTAACGAAGTTACGGCATCCCTGCTGGGGACTAAGTCGCCTGGCGGGCGTAACGATGTCACTGCATCACTGCACTATTCTAGACTCTGACACCTACTCTACATTAACCTTATTCTACATTAACCCTACTCTACATTAACCCTACTCTACATTAACCTTACTCTAGGTTAACCCTACTTTACATTAACCTTACTCTACATTAACCCTACTCTACATTAACCCTACTCTACATTAACCTTACTCTACATTAACCCTAATACATTAACCGTACTCTACATTAACCCTACTCTACATTAACCTTACTTTACATTAACCCTACTACATTAACCCTACTACATTAACCCTACTCGACATTAACCCTACTCGACATTAACCTTACTCTACATTAACCTTACTCTACATTAACCCTACTCTACATTAACCTTACTCTACATTAACGCTACTCTACATTAACCTTACTCTACATTAACCCTACTCTACATTCACCCTACTCTACATTAACCCTACTACATTAACCCTACTACATTAATCCTACTCTACAATAACCTTATTCCATGTCAGAGTCTAGAATAGTGCAGTGATGCAGTGACATCGTTACGCCCGCCAGGCGACTTAGTCCCCAGCAGGGATGCCGTAACTTCGTTACGCCGCCAGGCGAGTAGTAGTTACCTGCCTGCGAGGTTGCTGGCTGACGAGACGGCCAGCGGTCAGGCAAGGACGACGCAAGACGCACGCATGCCTCGTGAAGCCACTTCAGGTGGGAGGCAAGTTGCGAGCTATAGGCAGACAGCTCTGGGACGTCGACTCGACTGGACGCATGATGAGAGAAAGGCGTTGTGTGGTTTCTGTGCCTGAAAGTCGAGTGTCTGGACATCTTGAGAGATAGACTGTGAGCTG
The DNA here is from genome assembly GCA_014155875.1 of Cepaea nemoralis. Lineage (NCBI taxonomy): Eukaryota > Metazoa > Mollusca > Gastropoda > Stylommatophora > Helicidae > Cepaea > Cepaea nemoralis. The sequence continues at coordinate 344,740 of JACEFZ010016511.1, read as the reverse complement.
TATTGTGTATGTAAGTGTATTGAAGTGTAAAGTATATCTTGTAGTGATCATCGTACTGTATATGATCTGTAAATAAATCCATTGAACGTTGTGTCGTTGAGTCTCAAGTCAAATCACGTTGTACTTGTACTGTCTCACATGTGTTAGGTTAGCGAGCCAAGTTTAAGACCCTGACATGTGTGGACGTGGTGGCATTCGTCCGGCTTTGAAATGAACGTGTTTATGTGATTAACATTTAAAACTAGAGTTTGTGAACTTAGAATTTTTGTCAAACTTTATAGTACATGTAAATGTGATCGTGGAAGGCTCATTTTGATATATTACTACATTGTTTAAACATGGAGACTATTTGTAAACGTACAGTGCATACATATTGTTTGATCTTGTAAACGTGTAAAACATTTGTGATTGTTGAACTTGTCACCGTTTTGACCTTGTCGACATTGTGATCTTGTCGCCATTGTGACCTTGTCGCCATCTTGTAAACTTGATGTCTATGTCCTTACTGAATGTCATCTTGATGTAAGTGATGTGTCATCAATGTTGTAGAGTGTTGAGATATATGTAGATTGTCTTTGTGAATTGAGTTGTGGAACGCAGAAAGTTTTGGGAAAGAAAGTGACTTGTGTTTTGAAAAAAAAAATTGTTGACGGACAAAATTACGACCTACAATTACACTCAACGCCATACAAACCTAATCAATACTTAGTGACAAGCAGGCACACCACATCAAATAGACGCTAATTTATTTCCTCCAAAAACAAAGCAGGTTTTCCGTACCATCTGAAACCCTTGCGCGTAGAGGTCATTTGTGTTTTCGAAGTAGCGACCCTACAGTTCCTAGCCCGATTTCCAACCGTTCTTCACCGCATCCAGGGCACTTGAGTATATTTTTCTTTTCATATACTTTAGGATGCAATTTTAGGCACGTATTGTCAATAGAACAAAATTGTAAATTGTTTACTTTACTAACCACTTATAACAAATTGTGTGGCTGGTATTTCATTGACATTTTCCATCATGTCTTCATTAAATGATTTCATCGATATGGGGTTAAAGTTGAAGTTAACAGGTGATGAATTGACAAAGTGGAGTGAAAGAAAATACTCTGAATACCTCCAAGTACAGGAAAAAGCTAATGAACGCGATGAAAGAGCAGCTGAAAGAGCTGCCAAGCAAGCAGAAGCAGAACTGTCTGCAAAGACAAAGCAAGCCGAATTAGATATTGAACTTAAGAAAGCAGAAATGGAACGAGAAACAGAATTAAAGAAGGCAGAAATAGCAGCTCAGAGTAAGAGAGAAGAACTGGAGTTACAGTTAAAGATGAAACAACTTGATACTGAGACTGCCATTAACAAAGAGTCTAAGAAATCTGAGAGACTGGAGAAAGAAAACCAGTACAAGAAATATCAAGGTATTGTACGTAATTATACCTCGGGTGACTGCATCGCAGCCTTTACCCAAAATTTTGAGACTTTAATGGAACATTACCAGGTTCCACTGTCTGAATGGAATATTGTTTATATGAGGAGTTTATCAGGGGAGCCTCTTAAAGTCATTGAGACCATCCCCAAAGACCTCAGAAAAGACTACCATTATCTGAAATCAAAGATTATGGCACATTTTATGTTAGATGAAGCAGGTTACAGAGAACAATTCAGCAAGTTGAGCCCAAAACCGACTCAAACGTTCTCTGATTACCTCTGCTTAGTCCGAGATATATTTACCAAATGGACTTCAGCAGCTAAAATTGACAAAAATTATCAAAGATTAGAAGATCTGATCATTAGAGATAAAGTCATTTCATCCATTCCATCAGCATTTTCAAAATTTTTGCAGGAGAATGAATGCACTAGTGTAGATGAGATTGAGAGACGTGGTTCGGCGTATTACACAGCCAACAAACATTGTTTTGCCAGTGAAGCTACTGACATAAATTTTGTAGCATCGGCTAACTATGACAAACCCTATAGTAGGCAGAAACCTCATAAGCCTACATCTGAGAAGTATAATCACTGTAAATATTGTAAAATTTCACATCATCAAGGTGAGATGTGCGACAAGAACCCCGCATATCATACTTATCTACAAAACATGGTAAACAGACAAGATAAGGAGCGTAGATCCTTCAGAAATTTGCGTAAATGTTTCCTCTGTAAGGCGTACGGACACTATCGCCATGATTGTAAAGGTAGGCAAATGACCAACAAAGCAAATGCCGTCTTGTTTGACAGTTCATCGTCAGATGAAGAACAATCAGAGAAACATCCTGTGAACTCAGCACAGGCTTTTGACATGTTTAACGCAAATAAATGTACTGTTTGTAACACCTTTTATGAAGATGGCATTTTAACATGCGGCCACTCCATTCCTATTGCCAATGAAGAAGCTAATTTGGTAGTAGATTCCAAAGGCAGGAATAAACGTCCATCACGGATACGTGAATGGCAAGTCTGCTACAGTCCTTCGGGACACGGGCAGCTCACTTATTGGTCTGAAGAGAACGTTCATAATGCCTACAGACTATACAGGCAGGCACGTAACATGCAGAACATTCTCAGGCAATATTGAGAAATACCCACTAGCATGGGCATATATTGAAACACCTTTCCTCACTGGGAAAGTAAAGTGCGCTGCATTAACAAACCCAGTGTGTGATATAATAATTGGAAATTTACCAGAGGTGAATGATAAACCTCATGACATAACATCTCTGTGTATTGATGATAGCATAACATCACCATCCAATGTCATCATTGATAATGTTACACCACCTAATGAATGTATGGTAGCTAATGTAGCACTAAGATCTCATGACATCATTGATAACATTGTTTCATCACCATCTGATATCATTGAATGTGTGAACGCAGTAACCAGATCTACTGCTAGAGTGCAAGATGAAAGTAATCAAACTGAGGCTATACAAATGCTTAGCCCAGTATCACTACCTACTAACACCATGAAGGAAGACGTTTGTAACAGCTCAAAAGGCTGACCCTTCATTGTCAAAATATTTTAATCTGATCGGCCAAAAGCCAAAGGTAACCAAGAATGCAAAATGGCATTTTGCTGTGAAAAATGATATCCTCACTAGGTATTATACCAGAGGTGACAACACAACAGAGCAAACTGTTTTGCCAACTAATTATCGTAAGCAAGCCTTACATCTTGCCCATGATATACCTCTTGCAGGGCATATGGCATACGCTAAGACCAGATCAAGATTATTAACACAGTTTCATTGGCCCAAATTTTGCAATGACATTAAACAATATTGCAGAAGTTGTGACATCTGCCAGAAACTGGTAAAAAAGGTAAACACCCACAGGCAAAGTTACAAGTTACTGACTTAGCCAGTCGACCTTTTGAAAAATTATCTGTCGACATAGTGGGCCCTCTCAATCATACAACAACTAGAGGGAATAAATATATTCTAACTGTCATTGATCAATGTAGCCGCTGGCCGGAAGCTATTCCGCTAAAGAACATAACTGCCAATGATATAATGGAAGTTTTCTTCCATATATTTTCTCGGATAGGATTTCCAGACACTATCCAATCAGATAGGGGCACTCAGTTTATCGCCGCATCTACCCAAGCTTTCACCAAAATGTTGGTAGTGAAGCAATGTTTCAATTCCCCGTACCATCCTCACTCTAGTGGAATTATAGAAAAATTTAACGGCGATTTAAAGCACATGCTTGCAAAAGTCACAGCAAGAGCACCCCAATAACTGGGATGTATATCTACCAGCTATTCTTTTTGCTTATCGCGAGGTACCACATTCTAGTACCGGTTTCTCTCCTTTTGAACTTATCTATGGTGCCAAACCACGTGGCCCATTGACGATTTATCATCAAATGTTAACTGACTCCACTCCAGTACTTAAACCCATATCATCATACGTATACGTTACATCATTGCGTGAAAGAATCATCAAATCTTGTATAATTGCAAAGAATGCACTAAAATTATCTGGTGCTACTTATAGACAGTATGCTGACAAAGGTAACAGGACAATAACGTTGAACACCTGGACAGGACGTTCTTCTTCTACTACCTAGTGACAGACACTTATTGACTGATTCTTGGCAGGGACCTTTTAAAGTGACGAGACAGATTTCACCTGTAGACTACGAGATCCAAATAAAAGACAAACACAAAATATTCCACATAAATATGCTAAGACCATACTACAACAGAGACAACGAACAAGACGATACAACAGCTTGTACAGTGATAATAGATCATGAAGATAACGAGGCTAGTGACGAAATTCCAACACCTGCATTAGACACGACAAACTGCTTGAAGGAGATCAAAATCAACCCAAAGTTAACTCAAGCAGAAACAGACAGTTGCAAACAGCTAATACAACAGTACAACACCATCTTCTCTAACAACCCAGGACAAACAGAATTAGTACAGCATCACATCACACTCACGTCAAACACACCCATAAGATGCAGACCATACACCATTCCATTACATTACAAAGAACACTTACATCAGGAGATCATCAACTTAGAGAAAAACAACATCATAAGACGATCCCAATCAGACTTCTCATCTCCAATGGTCATAGTACGCAAAAAGGACAACACGATAAGACTCTGTGTCGACTATAGAAAGCTCAATAAGATAACTCTTCTAGATCTGGAGCCAATGGCAAACTCTGACGATCTACTGACAGAACTGACAGACGCTAGGTTCTTTACGAAGGTAGACATGACTAAAGGATACTGGCAAATAGCGGTAGACGAACAGAGCAGACATCTGAACAGCATTTGCCACACCTTGGGGACTGTACGAATGGTGCAAACTTCCATTTGGGCTTGTCAATGCCCCAGCCACATTCGTACGTATGACACGACTTTTACTAGTAGATATACCTAACATAATTTGCTATATAGACGACATCTGTGTTCACACAGAGACGAATGACAGACCACATAAAGACATTAGAACAGACATTTGAACGCATTAGAACAGCACGGACTGACGGTAAAGCCTGCGAAAGTAGACATAGCCTACCAGGAAATATCCTTCTTGGGGTACAAAATATCCAATGGCTTTGTCACGACAGACGATAAGCATTGTGTCCAAGATACTAAAACTCTCACTTCCGACTACGAAAAAGCAAGTCAGAAGTTTGTTGGGACTGATAAATTATTACCGGCAGTTCATTCCTGATTTTTCCGAACTGACCGAAGTATTTACTAACTTACTAACAAAAGATAAACCGGAGAAAATTGTAAGCAATGAATGCCTAAAATTTGCATTCCGTAAAGTATTATCTTGTTTTTCTGATAATAGCTTACACAATCCCATCCTGAAATTGCCCAATCTCCATTTACCTTTCAGATTGCGTACAGACGCGAGCTCCGTGGCGATTGGAGCAGTCTTGTTGCAGGAGCATAATAACATCCTTCACCCTGTGTACTTCGTCTCCAGGAAACTGAAACCCAGAGAACGGGCTTGGTCAATACCTCAGTTAGAAGCCCTAGCTTTAGTGGTGGGTATAACTAAATTGTCCAGATTCCTTCTAGGACGCCATTTCATCGTGGAGTCTGACAGCAGTCCGTTGCGATTTATAAATTCAGGTGTACCTTCAAACCAGATGGTAGCGCGCTGGTCTCTTAAACTCCAAGATTACAGCTTCGAGGTTCGACATATCCCAGGCAGAACCAACACGATTGCCGATCTTTTGTCCCGTTGTCCGACCGACCCAGTAAGCACCAATGTCTGAGTGCAGTGTGTAAAATACACTCAGATTAACACAGCCATCCATCAGTGAATATTTTTTTCCATTCACAAAAAGCTGTGTAAAGTCTACTATGTGATGTGATAGGGATTACTCCCAATATATATAGTGTTCTTATTTTACTAATTAATGTAGTGATTGTCGTGTATAATTGTGTGGTAGAAAGCGAACTTTATTAATTGTATATATTAAGAAACAAGAACAGTACCACATTCGCTCAAAAACTTACCGTAAGCGAACTATCCAATTTGACAGTGGTATCTGCGTGTGGAACTTTCCAGTGATATTTTAAATCCGTGTGTGAAAGTGTGACCTAAACATTGACAGCTACACCACTGCAGTCAATCGAAATCCAGAAGGTTTTACAGTGAAACATCCAACACATGAACGATTAGAACATTGTACATTCCGTAACTACATCAGACCGGAACAAGTGTGTTCTACAAGTTTCAACATCAGCTGTTTAGTGTTCGTGTGTACTTCCAGATTAGTTAGAAATTTAGTTCAAAATTAGCAGACGACAAATAAAAGTTTAAAAAGCTATGACGATTCTAAAATCTTTAGGAATCAACAAGTTTGAATACATGAATTGTGTATTTATATATTTATGTAGTGTAATCTTAGAATCATATCTTGATTAATGTATTCATACTACCGACTTTTTCTCGTTAGTATGAAGAAACATCAAGCGATGACGCTAAGAAATATAATAATTATTGTAAAATATTATAGTTCATAAATTTTGAAGTTATTCCCCTTTCATTTATTTGTTATTACATCATTACACAAAGGGCCATAATTTGAAATGTATACTGTAATGTGTTGTATATAAATAGCCATGTTGTTGCCAGATTGTTAACACACCAAGAAGCCATCTACTGGGCATGGCAGAGTGTTACCGACATTGCAGACCAACACAAGAGCCCCTGGCCAAATGAGGTCAGGGTTTGAGCGTTTAATGCGACTTTTATAAAGCCGTATTTCGGTCTAGCCAGATGGTTTTTGTTTCAAGAACCATATTATTACGTTTTTTTCGGAGGCTGCGAGGTAGATGCTTGGAGCTGGTACTACCGATCTGACTGGGTCATTAATGCAATTGAGGTAATCAGCCATCGAGAGGATGAAACTTGACCAGTGTTAAAGGTTGAACACCACATGTCGTTGAATACAACTTCCATTTCTTATATGTTTCTATGGCAGATGTGTATTTCTATGTATTATGATACCAATGTATATAACAACAGAAGGGTCGACTCTGACAAGGTTAAAATATTAACCCATTATGTACATATATTATACATGAAAGATGACATCTTTCATGAAGTTGCCGGGGGAACATGTCAGAGTCTAGAATAGTGCAGTGATGCAGTGACATCGTTACGCCCGCCAGGCGACTTAGTCCCCAGCAGGGATGCCGTAACTTCGTTACGCCGCCAGGCGAGTAGTAGTTACCTGCCTGCGAGGTTGCTGGCTGACGAGACGGCCAGCGGTCAGGCAAGGACGACAGGCATGCCTCGTGAAGCCACTTCAGGTGGGAGGCAAGTTGCGAGCTATAGGCAGACAGCTCTGGGACGTCGACTCGACTGGACGCATGATGAGAGAAAGGCGTTGTGTGGTTTCTGTGCCTGAAAGTCGAGTGTCTGGACATCTTGAGAGATAGACTGTGAGCTGTATTGTGTATGTAAGTGTATTGAAGTGTAAAGTATATCTTGTAGTGATCATCGTACTGTATATGATCTGTAAATAAATCCATTGAACGTTGTGTCGTTGAGTCTCAAGTCAAATCACGTTGTACTTGTACTGTCTCACATGTGTTAGGTTAGCGAGCCAAGTTTAAGACCCTGACAATACAGATATGCTTAGCTATACCAGCTGCAGGAAATTCTTGAGTTATATCCTCTCTGTAAATTTGTTTAGCAAAGCACTCTGTAGGAATATTTTTCGCTATGCACTCTTTAGGGATGTACTTTTTAGGAATATCTTTAACTATGTGCTATGTAGGCGTATTTTTAACTATGTGCTATGTAGGGACATCTTTAACTATTCATTTAACTATTCACTATTCTAAACCTATATTTCAGGTCAGAGAAGAGACATGTGCGGCCGCCATAGACTTAGAGGACGCATATAACAGAGTTTCTTTCGAGCACTTGATGCAAACCCTCCTCAGACTGAAAGTGCACCCTCACCTTGTACGATGGATAGCTGCAGTTCTACTCCAAAGGAAGGTGGTGCTAAGATGCGGGAGTTGGTCTTCTGAGCCGATAACGATATGTCCAGGATTGCCGCAGGGTTCACCACTGTCACCAGTACTATTCTACGTGTATACGGTGCCGATCACTGAACAACAGTTGGATGGGAGGGGTAGGACTCTATCATTCGTTGACGACATCCTCGTGTATCGACAGGGTCGAGATAGACAGGCGGTTGTCAACTATATGCAGGGCGAACTAGATCGAATTTCCTCATGGTGTGCTGATGGCGATGCCCTTGTCAACCCTGCAAAGGCAACGGTTACATGGTTCTCACTAAACAACCATATTGTGAAAACAGACCTGCCGGCAGTAAGAATGGATGGGAGCATTCTGAGTAGAACCCAGTCAATGACATATCTTGGCGTGAGGCTTGATCGTAGCCTGTACTTCAGAGATCATGTCGATTATGTCATAACGAAGGCTCGAAAAGGTTTGGCAGCAATGAGAGTCATGGCGACTGCCAATATCAAGCAAAGACTGCTATTACTTCTGTTCCAAGGACTTGTGCTTTCACGCATCGAGTATGCCCTGGCCATCCTCACTGTCAGCCCTACACAGATTGGAAGACTTGAAAAGGTACAAAACGAAGCCATGCGCATCATTTTGGGCTGCACGAGAGACACCAGCTGTGTAGCAATGAGATACCTCCTTGACTTCCCGACAATGGAACACAGGATCAAGATCTGGAGAGCTCGTGCATACTTAAAAATAAGTGCAGATGAGCAGCACCCTCTGCATGACGCTGTATTCAGAGAAAAGGGTGACAGGCTAAAGAGGGGCAAATCATGGATGGATCGGGCGGAAGATGTCGTCGGACAGGTCTGCAATCTTACCAGTATCAACCCCGGCAAGGAATGGGTGCCGGTGCCTCCAGCTTTTAAGTGTACCTTCTCCTGCATTATCACACTCGACAGACGGTGCAGAGAGCAGAACCCTGCCGCTGTCAATGCAGAGGTTAACGCGCTCATCTATGATCACTCAGATAGCCCCGAAGTGCTCATCTATACAGATGGATCTGTTGTAAAGCAGCAGAGAAGTGCGTGGGCATTTACAGCCCGTTCAGCGGGCCGAACCGTTCAAGAATCCAGTGGTGCCCACTCTATGACCACGAGCAGCATGACGATGGAGGTGATGGCAGTTACACAGGCGTTCATATGGCTGGAATCACAGCATTATACCAACGTGTGTGTACTAAGTGATTCAATGAGCATGATTCAGAAAGTCGAAGCTGGATCTGTACGTAGACAGTGGACTGAGTCGCTGCGGAAGTCTGTTGTCCGCAAAGTCACCTTCATCTTCGTCCCGGGACATGCGGGAGTCGAGGGAAATGATAAATTGGCTGGCTCTGCACCCCCTGTAGATGGCCAGCCCATGGATCGTGCGGATGTTATTAACGCCCTTAAAGATATGGCGAGAACAGAGGATTTTGACGCCAGTGATTCCACATCGCTTTCCAGGATGAAAGACCTGGGAGTAAGAATCGGCACAGCCAGACGCGAGAGGTACATCGGGAAAACAAAGCGCCTCGTCAACCAACACAGAACTGGCACTATAGCCACCGGACGCTGATGCATATGCTGGGGGGAGGATCTGAGCACCTATGGACATGTCCGGAGTGCAACGAAGATACCCCAACTGATAACTAACTAACTAACTAACATCTTTAACTATGTGGTATGTAGAAATATCTTTAACTATGTGCTATGTAGGAGTATCTTTAAATATGTGCTATGTAGGAGTATCTTTAAATATGTGCTATGTAGGGATATCTTTAACTATATGCCATGTAGAAATATGTTTAACTATGTGCTATGTAGGAATATCTTTAAATATGTGCTATGTAGGGATATCTTTAACTATGTGCCATGTAGAAATATGTTTAACTATGTGCTGTGTAGGAATATCTTTAACTATGTAGGAATATGTTTAACTTAACTATGTGCTATGTAGGAAGGAATATGTTTAACTATGTGCTATGTAGGAGTATCTTTAAATTTGTGCTATGTAGGGATATCTTTAACTATGTGCCGTGTAGAAATATGTTTAACTATGTGCTATGTAGGAATATCTTTAAATATGTGCTATGTAGGGATATCTTTAACTATGTGCCATGTAGAAATATGTTTAACTATGTGCTGTGTAGGAATATCTTTAACTATGTAGGAATATGTTTAACTTAACTATGTGCTATGTAGGAAGGAATATGTTTAACTATGTGCTATGTAGGAGTATCTTTAAATTTGTGCTATGTAGGGATATCTTTAACTATGTGCCGTGTAGAAATATGTTTAACTATGTGCTATGTAGGAAGGAATATGTTTAACTATGTGCTATGTAGGAAGGAATATGTTTAACTATGTGCTATGTAGGAATATGTTTAACTATGTGCTATGTAGGAAGGAATATGTTTAACTATGTGCCGTGTAGAAATATGTTTAACTATGTGCTATGTAGGAATATGTTTAACTATGTGCTATGTAGGAAGGAATATGTTTAACTATGTGCTATGTAGGAATATGTTTAACTATGTGCTATGTAGGAAGGAATATGTTTAACTATGTGCTGCGTAGGCACATCTTTAACTATGTGCTCTGTAGCAATATCGACAGCTATGAGATATGTAGGAATATCTTTAACAATGAGCGGTCAAGCTGAAAAACATCTGATGGCTGTGGAAACATGGTTTCTGTGAAAAATGCAAAGAATTTCATGGACAGACAGAAAAACCAACGACCAAGACCTACAAGAAACAAATGAAAAGCGTAAACTGATTAGAGAAATTAGACGACAGTCAAATTTTTTTGGACATGTCATGAGAAGAAATAATTTAGAGAACTTGGTGACAACTGGCAAGATCAAGGGGAAGAGAACAAGGGGAAGACAGAGAAGTAAATTACCTGGGTGACTTGACCACGTGGCATGGTCGAGACAAGGACACTGAGCTGATCCACGACTCTGATGATCGAGTGAAATGGCGAATCATGACAGCCCACGATGACCGGAATGGCACATGAAGGATGATGTGCTATGTAATCAATCAATCAATCATGTGCCATGCCGGAAAGCGTGGGCGGTCATGATTCGCCATTTCACTCGATCACCAGAGTCGTGGATCAGCTCAGTGTTCCTGTCTCGTCCATGCCATGTGGCCAAGCCATCCAGGTATTTTCCTCTCAGTCTTCCTCTTGGTCTGTTCCCTTCGATCTTGCCAGCTGTCACTAAGTTCTCCAGTCCATGCTATGTAAGCAGAGGTAAAAACCCCGCTGGGGAGCAAGCATGATAGGTTTCTGATCATCAGAAGCAGTCCCTCCCTCGACGAATGTTTCTGCCATTTTACCTTCCTGACTCTCAGGGGGCGGGCCCGTCTGGGTCATGACTCCCACACGTCTTTCTCCTGTTGTGCGTATCTATCGAAACTTTCCCTTGTCGACTTCACAGCAGCTGTTGTTTCGGTCTCATTGTCAGGTGATACTCTTCTGGAGAAATTTTTGTGTTACTGAGGTTGTTCTCGAGAGACGGTGACTAACATTGCAGGCAGAGTTGGAACCATTTTTTGTGTATTCTTGTCCAACACCGTATTGCGCTTACTCCATAGCCAGCTCGAGGTCTTCTCCGCTGCCTCGCCCAGTCTTTTAAGTGTCCGGGTTCTTGCTTGTCCCTTTACACCTATGCCTATAGTTTGTTTACCTTTGTCTGCTCCCAATATAAAATTCCATATCTCAATAACCAACTGAGGGAAAATGATGAGATTTAGCATATAACCTTATCATTTTGTCCACCCAACCAAAAAAAAAAAAAAAAAATTGTTCTGGAGATTGTACAGCAGATTTCAAATATAATTTACTGGTCACAGATTAAGTGCACTTTATTAAATGTAGGCCTATTACGTCTTCACGCGGAAACATTAGCGTTGAATAGTTAAATTTCTCATGGGACATGGGATTGGCCTTATGACGAGAGCCTCGCATAGTGGAACGGGGCATTACTGTAAAACAAGTTTGTTAGCGAGAAATCACTAGTTTTTCACCAATATAAAATGACATAAAGTAGTGCAGCTTTACATAACATAATGAAGACACATACAGGATGTTTCGGCGATTAGCCTTCATCAGCAAACAAACACATCATACAGTCAAGGAGATCTCCTGTGACGACAGGACGAGAAGAACAAAAGGATGAAAAAATTAAAGTAATGAAGAGAAAATGAGAATTGAAAAGTTGAACCAAAACATTAAAGAAATGTCGCCACTTTCCATGACTTAAGTTGCTTTTGGACCTATCAACGACATATTCCTTGGATGGGGGTAAATATAAGACAGCAGGAAAAAATTCATAACGATGCAACAGAGTTTTCAAAATAATTGTTCGTGAATGAAGGCATTCATTTCTGGACATACTTTTTTAAATAATTGTTTCACCACGTTGAATGCAGAGTTGGTAACAAGGCCTCTTGCGCCTATCTCAATGGCGAAAAGACTGATGGTATATCCTTCTTGCCTCAGGCTTGCGACCATGTCACTGTATTTCTCCATCTTATAGGTATGCTGCCCCTTGACTCTTGACTCGAACGGAACAGTCAGTTCGATTAGTACTAACCGTTGAGCCGACGGAGAGCACACTACAATGCCTGGCTGGAGCTGAAACTTCAGGATTTCCGCTGGGTATTTGCCACGGCCCTGCTGCAGGTCTACTGTCAGCTCTCAGTCTTCAGCCGCCGCCCCCGACCCCCAGGATTGGTGGCAGGCAACTCCGCTGTTCGACTGTTGTCCAGCTTTTACGAAGGGTATCCACCCGGTTTTAACAAAAGCCCCCTTGTTTGCCCGGAGTCTTGCTACATCTGAATAACGAAGACACAAACAATAGATTGCACGATTTATTGCCTGGCATATTTCGCTGCATCTCGTCAGGTACATACTGCAGAAATCACACAACTTACGTGAATTAATTAGATAAATCCTTCAAACTGAAATACACACAAGGAAGGCTCACGAAGGTTGATTAGTATAGCTTCAGAAACTTTAACAATCGACTACTTTGTGTGTTGAACAACACACGGAAGGCACTGTCTCTTTCAACCACGTGACCACTCTGGAGCATATGTCTCTCGACCGATGAAGCCAGACTTTTCGGGTGTGTCGGCCTGCCTAGGCTACCATCTTCTGTGTGTAGTATCTTGTCCAACCAATTCGGAATATGTTCCGAAACCCTGCAATGTAACTGTCGCTCATGTAAATGGCCTCGCATCTGTATGTAAATTGGTAAATACAATTTGATTTGGCGTACAAAGCTACAGGTTCTTTTACTGCTGGGACTGGGATCGGTGTGTTTCTGTACCTGATGACTAGAGCTGCAGCACAGAATGTTCCCTCGACTACCGTGGTGAGCCGGTCCCGCAGACGTTGCATTACGTCATCTCCTCGGAAGGTTAGCTGGATGAATACTTTGAGTTTAGGGACTGTAGTTACTTCTGATTTCGGTTTGGGCTGTTGGCAGTGGCGCTTTATAAATCCTGTGGAGTACCCATTCAGGTTTAAGGCATTCTTCAGAGTTTTAAATTCCTCTGTCAGTGTGTCCTGGGTGCATATTTTCCTAGCACGGTCAAACAGGGTCCGTACTAAGCCCCGTTTGTATTGGACAGGTGCGAAGCTCTGAAAATTTAAGTATTGGCCAGTCCATGTTTCTTTGCGGTACATCGATCTTTGAATTGTGCCGTCTGCTCTACGTCTCATTAGGATATCTAGAAACGGCAACGCTTCGTTGTGTTCGTGTTCCATAGATAAAGAGATGTTTATATGTGTCTCTTTCATTATGGCCTGGAACGACGTTGCTTGTAGCTCGTCTGTGGTGATAATTAGTATATCGTCCACGTAACGACGGTAAAAGGCCAAGTTATTGATTTCTGAGGATCTCTTTTCTTCTAAGTGTGCCATGAAGATGTCCGCTAGAATAGGTCCAAGTGGGCTCCCCATGGCCACTCCGTCAATTTGGCGATATGACTTGTTTAGAAAGTTGAATTGTATGTTGGCAGTACATAATTTTAATAGCCTCTCTGGAATAGCTGATGGTATGCCTAGTTTTAGTTGTTTGTCTCTGATGCGTTTACATCCACTATGGCGGCCAGTTCAGTGGGGGAAAAAAGTCTCCGGAAGTCTCCGTGGCCAAGCCACCTGACTTAGGATTCGAAGGTTTTGGGTTCGATCCCGTGCCGCACCCTTCGGTTAACGAGTGCTTTTTTCGGGAGATTACTACAGGTAGCTGGAGCTACAGAGTTTGTGCTTTGTGTGACACTTTGGAGAGAGATTGAGCCATGTAGGACACAAACCTGGTGCAATGAAGGCATATCTTTAACTATGTGCTATATAGGAATATCTTTAACTATGTGCTGTGTGCCGATCTCCCTGGTCTAGAGGTTACACGACTTTCTCCGTAATCTCGTATACTCTCGTAAGAAACGGGACGTTGTGCGAGAATCGGTAGCGGTTCTCTCCGCGTCGGTAACTTAGGGGGTATGTGAACCACATCACAAAGATTTTGCTAAGAATTATCATGCAAAGAGTGAGAAAGAAAATACAACCCGAAATAGAACAATGTGGGTTTGTAGAAGGCAAGGGTACAGTAATTGTTGTATATTTGCTCAGCTGACGTGTCAAACAATGTTGGGAGCACTTGAGACTATAGCTGACATGTCAAACAATGTTGGGAGCACTTGAGACTATAGCTGACATGTCAAACAATGTTGGGAGCACTTGAGACTATAGCTGACATGTCAAACAATGTTTGGAGCACTTGAGACTATAGGTGACATGTCAAACAATGTTGGGAGCACTTGAGACTATAGTTGACATGTCAAACAATGTTGGGAGCACTTGAGACTATAGCTGACGTGTCAAACAACTAGCATCAAATGTTGGGAGCACTTGAGACTATAGCTGACATGTCAAACAACTAGCATCAAATGTTGGGAGCACTTGAGACTATAGCTGACATGTCAAACAATGTTGGGAGCACTTGAGACTATAGCTGACGTGTCAAACAATGTTGGGAGCACTTGAGACTATAGCTGACATGTCAAACAATGTTGGGAGCACTTGAGACTATAGCTGACATGTCAAACAATGTTTGGAGCACTTGAGACTATAGGTGAACATGTCAACAATGTTGGGAGCACTTGAGACTATAGTTGGACATGTCAAACAATGTTGGGAGCACTTGAGACTATAGCTGACGTGTCAAACAACTAGCATCAAATGTGGGAGCACTTTGAGACTATAGCTGACATGTCAAACAACTAGCATCAAATGTTGGGAGCACTTGAGACTACAGCAGACATGTCAAACAATGTTGGGAGCACTTGAGACTATAGCTGACGTGTCAAACAATGTTGGGAGCACTTGAGACTATAGCTGACATGTCAAACAATGTTGGGAGCACTTGAGACTATAGTTGACATGTCAAACAATGTCAAACACTGTTGGGAGCACTTGAGACTATAGCTGACATGTCAAACAATGTTGGGAGCACTTGAGACTATAGCTGACATGTCAAACAATGTTGGGAGCACTTGAGACTATAGCTGACGTGTCAAACAATGTTGGGAGCACTTGAGACTATAGCTGACATGTCAAACAATGTTGGGAGCACTTGAGACTATAGCTGACATGTCAAACAATGTTGGGAGCACTTGAGACTATAGCTGACATGTCAAACAATGTTGGAGAGCACTTGAGACTATAGCTGACATGTCAAACAATGTTTGGAGCACTTGAGACTATAGCTGACATGTCAAACAATGTTTGGAGCACTTGAGACTATAGCTGACATGTCAAACAATGTTGGGAGCACTTGAGACTATAGCTGACATGTCAAACAATGTTGGGAGCACTTGAGACTATAGCTGACATGTCAAACAATGTTGGGAGCACTTGAGACTATAGCTGACATGTCAAACAATGTTGGGAGCACTTGAGACTATAGCTGACATGTCAAACAATGTTGGGAGCACTTGAGACTATAGCTGACATGTCAAACAATGTTGGGAGCACTTGAGACTATAGCTGACATGTCAAACAATGTTGGGAGCACTTGGGACTATAGCTGACATGTCAAACAATGTTGGGAGCACTTGAGACTATAGTTGACATGTCAAACAATGTTGGGAGCACTTGAGACTATAGCTGACATGCCAAACAATGTTGGGAGCACTTGAGACTATAGCTGACATGTCAAACAATGTTGGGAGCACTTGAGACTATAGCTGACATGTCAAACAATGTTGGGAGCACTTGAGACTATAGCTGACATGTCAAACAATGTTTGGAGCACTTGAGACTATAGCTGACATGTCAAACAATGTTGGGAGCACTTGAGACTATAGCTGACATGTCAAACAATGTTGGGAGCACTTGAGACTATAGCTGACGTGTCAAACAATGTTGGGAGCACTTGAGACTATAGCTGATGTGTCAAACAATGTTGGGAGCACTTGAGACTATAGCTGATGTGTCAAACAATGTTGGGAGCACTTGAGACTATAGCTGTCATGTCAAACAATGTTGGGAGCACTTGAGACTATAGCTGACATGTCAAACATGTTGGGAGCACTTGAGACTATAGCTGACATGTCAAACAATGTTGGGAGCACTTGAGACTATAGCTGACATGTCAAACAATGTTGGGAGCACTTGAGACTATAGCTGACATGTCAAACAATGTTTGGAGCACTTGAGACTATAGCTGACATGTCAAACAATGTTGGGAGCACTTGAGACTATAGCTGACATGTCAAACAATGTTGGGAGCACTTTGAGACTATAGCTGACGATGTCAAACAATGTTGGGAGCACTTGAGACTATAGCTGACATGTCAACAATGTTGGGAGACACTTGAAGACTATAGCTGACATGTCAACAATGTTGGGAGCACTTGAGACTATAGCTGACATGTCAAACAATGTTTGGAGGCACTTGAGACTATAGCTGACATGTCAAACAATGTTGGGAGCACTTGAGACTATAGCTGACATGTCAAACAATGTTGGGAGCATTTGAGACTATAGCTGACGTGTCAAACAATGTTGGGAGCACTTGAGACTATAGCTGACATGTCAAACAATGTTGGGAGCACTTGAGACTATAGCTGACATGTCAAACAATCTTGGGAGCACTTGAGACTATAGCTGACATGTCAAACAATGTTGAGAGCACTTGAGACTATAGCTGACGTGTGAAACAACTAGTATCAAATGTTTGGAGCACTTGAGACTATAGCTGACATGTCAAACAATGTTTGGTGCACTTGAGACTATAGCTGACATGTCAAACAATGTTTGGAGCACTTGAGACTATAGCTGACATGTCAAACAATGTTGGGAGCACTTGAGACTATAGCTGACATGTCAAACAATGTTAGGAGCATTTGAGACTATAGCTGACATGTCAAACAATGTTGGGAGCACTTGAGACTATAGCTGACATGTCAAACAATGTTGGGAGCACTTGAGACTATAGCTGATGTGTCAAACAATGTTGGGAGCACTTGAGACTATAGCTGACATGTCAAACAATGTTGGGAGCACTTGAGACTATAGCTGACATGTCAAACAATGTTGGGAGCACTTGAGACTACAGCTGACATGTCAAACAATGTTGGGAGCACTTGAGACTACAGCTGACGTGTCAAACAATGTTGGGAGCACTTGAGACTACAGCTGACATGTCAAACAATGTTGGGAGCACTTGAGACTACAGCTGACATGTCAAACAATGTTGGGAGCACTTGAGACTATAGCTGATGTGTCAAACAATGTTGGGAGCACTTGAGACTATAGCTGACATGTCAAACAATGTTGGGAGCACTTGAGACTACAGCTGACATGTCAAACAATGTTGGGAGCACTTGAGACTACAGCTGATGTGTCAAACAACTAGCATCAAATAAGAGCAAGTAGACCAGTATGGCCGAATAGATAAGAACACATGCTTGTAAACATCCGATATGCTGATGCCGAGGTAAGGGGTTCAACCCCCTACTCTGGATAGTTGGATTAAAATATTGACCTATCGTCCTTGACTTGGGGACGTAAATTAGAAGTACCTCTGAAGTCAGAGTGGGTTCGCCTGATGATACTGTTAATAGGGAAAGCCAATCCAGAGGCAAAATTCAGCCCAGCACTACTAGATTTAGTGTGTATAGAATACGCTTGAGTTTAAAGCGAGGGAGTGCAAAAAAAAAAAAAAAAGAGCAATTTGAAACCATATATAGTTCAGTCAGCATTTTATGACTAATGTGACCATTGAAAACAACAAAAAAACTGCATATTGTAGATGTCTTAACTGGTGAGATTAATACTGGGCACAGCTAAAATAGCGAACCTTCAATTAAGAATGTAACCTCTTATGAAATGAACCATTTAAGAATGTAACCTCTCACGAAATGAACCATATAAGAATGTAACGTCTCACAAAATGAACCATTTAAGAACATAACCTCTCATGAAATGAACCACTTAAGAATGTAACCTCTCATGAAATGAACCATTTAAGAATGTAACCTCTCAAGAAATGAACCATTTAAGGAAATATGTTGATGTGTAGGACATTGACATAAATCAACTGAAAATAGACACATTAATCTGAATAAAATAAATCTACTGAAAACTGAATTCATTCATTTAAATCAAAAAAATCTATTGAAAAATGATACATTCATCCAAATAAAAGAAAACTTGAAAACTTACACATTCATCTGAACAAAACAAATCAATTGAAAACTGATACATTCATCTGAATAAAACAAATCATTGAGGCTTGACTATTGCTTATGCTGCTGTAAAAATATTAAAGTAGAACTTACTATACTTGTGGCAAAGTATGAAACAACATTTGAGCACACACCAATTATAAATATATGACCTGTCCAGGAACAATGGTCTAAAACACCCAATGCAACCATCTGTTGTCTTTCATACAAAAGAGTTTTGAAATCACACATACCGTTTGTACAACAAATACATTCTTTCTCATGTTGTCTCAAATACAGAAAACATTTTAAACGCCAAACACAAATTATCAAACAAAAATAATGAACAGAGAAAATGCATGTGCATGAGGGCCAAGAATAACTGGATAAGAAGCAAACACCAAGAATAACTGGATAAGAAGCATACACCAAGAATAACTGGATAAGAAGCATACACCAAGAATAACTGGACAAGAAGCATACACCAAGAATAACTGGATAAGAAGCATACACCAAGAATAACTGGACAAGAAGCATACACCAAGAATAACTGGATAAGAAGCATACACCAAGAATAACTGGACAAGAAGCAAACACCAAGAATAACTGGATAAGAAGCATACACCAAGAATAACTGGACAAGAAGCATACACCAAGAATAACTGGATAAGAAGCAAACACCAAGAATAACTGGATAAGAAGCATACACCAAGAATAACTGGACAAGAAGCAAACATCAAGAATAACTGGATAAGAAGCATACACCAAGAATAACTGGACAAGAAGCAAACACCAAGAATAACTGGACAAGAAGCATACACCAAGAATAACTGGATAAGAAGCATACACCAAGAATAACTGGACAAAAAGCAAACACCAAGAATAACTGGATAAGAAGCATACACCAAGAATAACTGGACAAGAAGCAAACACCAAGAATAACTGGATAAGAAGCAAACACCAAGAATAACTGGACAAGAAGCAAACACCAAGAATAACTGGATAAGAAGCATACACCAAGAATAACTGGACAAGAAGCAAACACCAAGAATAACTGGATAAGAAGCAAACACCAAGAATAACTGTACAAGAAGCAAACACCAAAAATAACTGGATAAGAAGCATACACCAAGAATAACTGGATAATAAGCAGACATAAAGAATAACTGGACAAGAAGCAACATCAAGAATAACTGGACAAGAAGCAACATCAAGAATAACTGGACAAGAAGCAGACAGAAAGAATAACTGGATAAGAAGCAACATCAAGAATAACTGGACAAGAAGCAACATCAAGAATAACTAGACAAGAAGCAACATCAAGAATAACTGGACAAGAAGCAACATCAAGAATAACTGGACAAGAAGCAGACAGAAAAAATAACTGGACAAGAAGCAGACAGAAAGAATAACTGGACAAGAAGAAGACAGAAAGAATAACTGGACAAGAAGCAGACAGAAAGAATAACTGGATAAGAAGCAGACAGAAAGAATAACTGGACAAGAAGCAGATATCAAGAATAGCTGGACAAGAAGCAGACAGAAAGAATAGCTGGACAAGAAGCAGACAGAAAGATTAACTGGACAAGAAGCAGACAGAAAGAATAACTGGACAAGAAGCAGACAGAAAGAATAACTGGACAAAAAGAATAACTGGACAAGAAGCAGACAGAAAGAATAACTGGACAAGAAGCAACATCAAGAATAACTGGACAAAAAGTAGACACCAAGAATAACTGGACAAGAAGCAGACAGAAAGAATAACTGGACAAGAAGCAGACAGAAAGAATAACTGGACAAGAAGCAACATCAAGAATAACTGGACAAGAAGCAGACAGAAAGAATAACTGGACAAGAAGCAGACAGAAAGAATAACTGGACAAGAAGCAACATCAAGAATAACTGGACAAGAAGTAGACACCAAGAATAACTGGACAAGAAGCAACATCAAGAATAACTGGACAAGAAGCAGCATCAAGAATAACTGGACAAGAAGCAACATCAAGAATAACTGGACAAGAAACAACATCAAGAATAACTGAATAACTGGACAAGAAGCAGAAAGAATAACTGGATAAGAAGCAACATCAAGAATAACTGGACAAGAAACAACATCAAGAATAACTGGACAAGAAGCAGACAGAAAGAATAACTGGATAAGAAGCAGACAGAAAGAATAACTGGATAAGAAGATCCAGTCAATGAACTTCCAACATAGATCCAGTCAATGTACTCCCAACATAGATTCAGTAAATGTACTCCCAACACAGATTCACAGAAGCAGATATTTGCTTGTGCAGACAGTGCTAGACAACAGTGAAGGGGAAGATAAACACAAGCTATTGAACTGAAACATGCTTGATGAAACAATGTGTATGACATTAAACATAGCTGAATAAGAATTCTAAGAATATACTGATAAACAGAATGCAAGACAACAAATTAATATAGCACAAACTCAATTCACACATCATACACTGAAACCACACAACATAAGCTGAAGTGATACACGATAAACTGAACTGATACAACACAAACTGAACTGATGCAACACAAAATCAACAGATACAACACAAGCTGCACTGAAACAGAATAAACTAAAGTGATGTCAGATGAAGTCAACTAACAGTACACATTAATTTGATCATCATACAGCAGCTTCCTGGCACAATGTTGCTCTCATCACAGCATATGGACGAAGCTCTAGATCTGTTACTAGTTCATTTGCCCCATGAATGTTCATACTTTTTGAGTCCACCTGCATGTTTGTTGACTGCTTGAAAGATCCATGCCTTCCTTCCATGACTGTTCTGTGTTGACTGCTTGAAGGATCCATGCCTTCCTTTCATGACTGTTCTTTGTTGACTAACTGAAGGATCCATGCCTTCCTTCCACAACTGTTCTTTGTTGACTGCTTGAAGGATCCATGCCTTCCTTCCATGACTGTTCTGTGTTGACTGCTTGAAGGATCCATGCCTTCCTTTCATGACTGTTCTTTGTTGACTAACTGAAGGATCCACGCCTTCCTTCCACAAATGTTCTTTGTTGACTGCTTGAAGGATCCATGCCTTCCTTCCATGACTGTTCTTTGTTGACTGCTTGAAGGATCCATGTCTTCCTTCCTTGACCGTTCTGTCCAAGCCAGTCTGACATTGATCAGGATCGATTTCCCAGACATGAAGCTGTATATAAGCCAGTGGTCCTTTTTTTTTGTTTTCTCATGTGAATGTATCATGCGTAATATGCATAGTTTATGCTTACAAAATCCATTTAACAATGTTGTTTTCCCCTATGTTAATGTAACATGCACATTTGATGAATGAAAGATGAGTGATTGAAAGGGCCGAATGTAAGACGGGCCAGCGTGCCCAATTTGTTACCCTTTTAAAATAAAGTTTGTTCGTTCGTTCGTTCAGTATCCCACAGTATTCAGTTTGTGATATTTTCCACTGAAGATTGTATTCAGTTTGTGAAATTTTTCACTGAAGATTGTTTTTTATTTTTTTTGACATTCTTTTGTTTTTCTTTTTCCTCTTCTGTGTTCATCCGGAGAGTTTATTTGGACGTGATTGCGTTGTGCCTGTTTACAGCAGAGCTGCATTCTTGCGCTGTTAGGCTGACACATCTGACTTCTGTGGGCATTTGTTGATCTGGTTAACCTTCCTGGGGATTTTACTTTTAGCCACTGAAGATGGTAAATGTGATTGTCAGTGGGCGTTATCTTCCTCCTTGTTTTTATAATGTTAAGAATGTTGATGTTGACAGTGTCTTCTGACAGACAGGATTAACTGTTCAAATCTTTTTGCACTGTTTCAGAAAAGGACCATATCATATGCATATCTGAGTTCTGAAATTGGATTTCTGCCATTTGTTAATGGATTCAAATGATCCCCGGTCTCATTTTCTGTCATGTTTTCCTGATATTTTCTGCACAGATGATGAACAGATGTCAGAGAAGTGGTACAATATAAACTCAGCTGATTCAACATAAGCAGAGAGGTAAAAGAACTGATAAACATAAACAGAACTGATACACATAAACAAAAAAAATCTGATGTAACATAAACATAACTTAGGTAACATACACACATGACTTGAGATGGTATAAACACATAACTGAGGTAACCTAAACACAAGTAAGATAACATAAATGTAACTGAGATAGTATAAACACATAACTAAGGTAAGTTAGTTGCAGTCAACACCAGCATTTTTTGCTGTTGTGATATCATGGCAAGTTTACGTTCAGTAGTTTGCCAATGCTTTCTGAACAATCGGCACCCATACCATTTCATAAAAAACAAACGCAACGCGGTCTGCTGCCAAATGACGTGCAGATGTTTTGAATGTGGGGCATGCGGGAATCACAAACTTGCGTCCATAACCCCTTCGCCACGGAGCCATCGAGGTAATATAGACATCACTAAGATAACCTCAGACAACTGAGATAACATAAACATAACTAAGATAACCTAAGATAAACATAAACATAACTAAGATAACCTCAGACAAATGAGATAACATAAACATAACTAAGATAACCTCAGACAACTGAGATAACATAAACATAACTAAGATAACCTCAGACAACTGAGATAACATAGGCATAACTAAGATAACCTCAGACAACTGAGATAACATAAACATAACTAAGATAACCTCAGACAACTGAGATAACATAAACATAACTAAGATAACCTAAGATAACTGAGATAACATAAACATAACTAAGATAACCTAAGACAACTGAGATAACAAACATACCTCAGACAACTGAGATAACATAAACATAACTAAGATAACCTAAGACAACTGAGATAACATAAACATAACTAAGATAACCTAAGACAACTGAGATAACATAAACATAACTAAGATAACCTAAAACAACTGAGATAACATAAATATTAAGATAACCTAAGACAACTGAGATAACATAAACATAAATAAGATAACCTTAGACAACTGAGATAACATAAACATTAAGATAACCTAAGACAACTGAGATAACATAAACATAACTAAGATAACCTAAGACAACTGAGATAACATAAACATAACTAAGATAACCTAAGACAACTGAGATAACAAACATACCTCAGACAACTGAGATAACATAAACATAACTAAGATAACCTAATACAACTGAGATAACATAGACATAACTGAGATAACCTAAGACAACTGAGATAACATAAACATAACTAAGATAACCTAAGACAACTGAGATAACATAAACATAACTAAGATAACCTAAAACAACTGATATAACATAAATATTAAGATAACCTAAGACAACTGAGATAAAATAGACATAACTAAGATAACCCAAGACAACTGAGATAACATAAACATTAAGATAACCTAAGACAACTGAGATAACATAAACATAACTAAGATAATCTAAGACAACTGAGATAACATAAACATAACTAAGATAATCTAAGACAACTGAGAAAACAAACATACCTCAGACAACTGAGATAACATAAACATAACTAAGATAACCTAATACAACTGAGATAACATAGACATAACTAAGATAACCTAAGACAACTGAGGTAACATAAACATAACTAAGATAATCTAAGACAACTGAGATAACATAGACATAACTAAGATAACCTAAGACAACTGAGATAACATAAACATAACTAAGATAACCTAAGACAACTGAGATAACATAAACATAACTAAGATAACCTAAAACAACTGAGATAACATAAATATTAAGATAACCTAAGACAACTGAGATAACATAAACATAAATAAGATAACCTCAGACAACTGAGATAACATAAACATAACTAAGATAACCCAAGACAACTGAGATAACATAAACATAACTAAGATAACCTAAGACAACTGAGATAACATAAACATAACTAAGATAACCTAAGACAACTGAGATAACAAACATACCTCAGACAACTGAGATAACATAAACATAACTAAGATAACCTAATACAACTGAGATAACATAGACATAACTGAGATAACCTAAGACAACTGAGATAACATAAACATAACTAAGATAACCTAAGACAACTGAGATAACATAAACATAACTAAGATAACCTAAAACAACTGATATAACATAAATATTAAGATAACCTAAGACAACTGAGATAAAATAGACATAACTAAGATAACCCAAGACAACTGAGATAACATAAACATTAAGATAACCTAAGACAACTGAGATAACATAAACATAACTAAGATAATCTAAGACAACTGAGATAACATAAACATAACTAAGATAATCTAAGACAACTGAGAAAACAAACATACCTCAGACAACTGAGATAACATAAACATAACTAAGATAACCTAATACAACTGAGATAACATAGACATAACTAAGATAACCTAAGACAACTGAGATAACATAGACATAACTAAGATAACCTAAGACAACTGAGGTAACATAAACATAACTAAGATAACCTAAGACAACTGAGATAACATAAACAAAACTGAGGTAAGAGGGGCTTCACATGAAAACCTTAAAAGTGTGATAAAAATTACAATAACCATGCCATTATCTTGTAACCTGTCATTATTGTTGTTAAGGATGGCAAGAGTGTTAAGTATGTGATATCACTGTGCAGACGAACACGGTGATATCATAAGGACAGTTTAAAGATGGTTGCCCCGCTTTGGACATGCACCAAAGAGGAGCAGTTTTCTGTTATACGTTTTTGGATCAATGGAGGGGTGAAACCTACAGAAATTCACAGATGAATAAAGGTCCAGTATAGCGATGCATGCATGTCAGTCCAGAAAGTGTATAAGTGGAGTAGAAAGTTTCAAAATGGTGTGACTATTTACGACCAGGTCAGGCACACCGAGTAGTGACTCCAGAGTTGGAATTGTCTACACAAATCTAAGCACTTTATCGGCACTGGAGGACTTGCATTGAACGTAGTGGTGACTACAATGAAAAATCATACATTTGTTCTTTACTTTTCAGAATATATTCATCCTCTCTCCCCCCCCCCCCCCCCCAAAAAAAAAAAACACAAAACATTCATTTGAAGCCCCCTTGTAACATACATATAACTGAGATAACATAAACAAAACTTATATATAACAAATGCATAGCTGTTGTCGCGGGACATCTTGCTTATGATCGAGAGATTTTCTGGAAGGTTGTTATGGGAGCGAGGTTCTGCAAAGGACATGCTACTGAATGAATGAATGGCTGTCATACATAAACATGACTGTTGAAACATAAAGATAACTTATGCAACATAACACAATGGGATAACAAAAATAACTGACATAACATAAACATAACTGGGATAACAAACACATAACTGAGATAACATAAATAAACCAATGTAACATAAAAAAATAACAGATACCATAAACACATAACTGGGATAACATAAAAACATAACTGAGATACCATAAACACATAACTGGGATAACATAAACACATAACTGGGATAACATAAACAAACCAATGTAACAAATACAAAACTTCTCAAGCCTATTTAATATGCCCATTGAAACAAAACTTCATAGAAACACATTCAGAGACAGGAAATCATGTGTCTGAAACACAAATACAGCAATGTTTAAATTAACAAACAAAATAAATGCCAATCTAACAACAGTGCCACGACTATGAACAAAGCAATGGGCAGATGACCAGCATAATGAAACAAAGATAACACACAAATTGCAACTTGTCCCCTGAGCTATTTACAGCAGCCAACTCAAACATGACATACGCAGCAAACAAGAAGTTTTCACAATGTGAACTATGTCTATTCACAGTTTTCATTTGATAAATCACATTCTGTGAAAAACTATTACCATAAAACAAACACTGTCTCCTTGCACACTGCCCTGGCAAGCCTGACACCGCTCATCATAACTCAATCACAAATATGAACCAACCTGCTGCGGTTTGTTGTTTGAGCTGACTGAACTTATATGTCTGTTATCTGAACTAACTGAACTAACACATCTGTTGTCTTATATAACTGAACTAACACATCTGTTATCTTATCTAATTGAACTAACACATCTGTTGTCTTATCTAACTGAACTAACACATCTGTTATCTTATCTAACTGAACTAACACATCTGTTGTCTTATCTAACTGAACTAACACATCTGTTATCTTATCTAACTGAACTAACACATCTGTTGTCTTATCTAACTGAACTAATACATCTGTTATCTTATATAACTGAACTAACACATCTGTTGTCTTATATAACTGAACTAACACATCTGTTATCTTATCTAACTGAACTAACACATCTGTTGTCTTATATAACTGAACTAACACATCTGTTATCTTATCTAACTGAACTAACACATCTGTTGTCTTATCTAACTGAACTAATACATCTGTTGTCTTATCTAACTGAACTAACACATCTGTTGTCTTATCTAACTGAACTAACACATCTGTTGTCTTATCTAACTGAATAACACATCTGTTGTCTTATCTAACTGAACTAACACATCTGTTGTCTTATCTAACTGAACTAACACATCTGTTATCTTATCTAACACATCTGTTGTCTTATCTAACTGAACTAACACATCTGTTATCTAATCATTTTCCAACCATTCAAGACAGAATACAAATGTGCAGAGCACGTGCCTACCTCAGAGTTAACGCAAACACACAACATCCACTGCATAGTGAAATTAGGAAGGTGAAGGGCAGCAGGTTAAAAAGAGGAAGGTCGTCAAAGGGTCAAGCCAAAGACATTCTTCAACAGGTATGTGCACTTGGGGACTTAGAACCTGACGAGGAGTGGGTACAAGTGCCAACAGAATTCTGCACATCCTTTTCTGTTTGCATCCAGCTAGATAGAAAATGCAGACAAGAAAATCCGGCTGCTGTGGAGCGGAAGTACAAGCGTTGATTTTCGAGAATTCGTTAGACAGTGATGCTGTCATCTACACAGATGGGTCGGTCGTCTGACATGTGAGAAGCTCATGGGCCTTTACAGCTCAGGCCGGAGGGAGAATTCTGAAGGCGAACTCTGGAGCTTTTGTTGAGACCACAAGTAGCCTGACTATGGAAGTCATGGCAGTAAGTAAAGCAATAACATGGCTCGAGACACAGACATTCAATAGGGCATGTTTCCTTAGCGACTCAATGAACATGTTCAAGAGGATAGAGATGGGGGAGATCCGAAGAGTGGGTGCTGTCTCTGGAGCGGTCTCGGCTGGCAAAGATTAGTTTCATCTTCGTGCCAGGGCATGCGGGAGTACAAGGGAATGAGCGGGCTGACAAGCTCACAGGTAAGGCTACCGTGGAGGGCAGATGCACCATGGACCAGGCTGACATTCTGAATGCTCTACGAGAAGTAAGACTTTTGAGAGAACCAAGTGATGACTGTGAATCTACAACCATGGCCAGACTGGGGGAACAGCAAATTAAAAGAAGTGTGGCCAAACAAGAACACTACGCAGGAAGCCAAAGAAGATTGATAAACCAACACAGAACTGGTGTCGTTAGCCGCTACATGATGCAGGATTTGCTGAGGAGGGGATCCGAGCACTTATGGACTGAATGGTTTGATGTGCAATGAGGATGATCTGTTGAATAACTAACTAACTAACTAACTAATTAACTAACTAATCTGTTATCTTATCTAATTGAACTAACACATCTGTTGCCTTATCTAACTGAACTAACACATCTGTTATCTTATCTAACTGAACAAACACATCTGTTGTCTTATCTAACTGAACTAACACATCTGTTATCTTATCTAACTGAACAAACACATCTGTTGTCTTATCTAATTGAACTAACACATCTGTTGCCTTATCTAACTGAACTAACACATCTGTTGTCTTATCTAACTGAACTAACACATCTGTTGTCTCATCTAACTGAACTAACACATCTGTTATCTTATCTAACTGAACAAACACATCTGTTGTCTTATCTAACCGAACTAACATGTCTGTTGTCTTATCTAACTGAACTAACATGTCTGTTGTCTTATCTAACTGAACTAACACATCTGTTGTCTTATCTAACTGAACAAACATGTCTGTTGTCATATCTAACTGAACAAACACATCTGTTGTCTTATCTAACTGAACTAACACATCTGTTGTCTTATCTAACTGAACTAACACATCTGTTGTCTTATCTAACAGAACTAACACATCTGTTGTCTTATCTAACTGAACTAACACATCTGTTGTCTTATCTAACTGAACTAACACATCTGTTGTCTTATCTAACTGAACTAACATGTCTGTTGTCTTATCTAACTGAACTAACACATCTGTTGTCTTATCTAACTGAACTAACACATCTGTTGTCTTATCTAACAAGAACTAACACATCTGTTGTCTTATTTAATTAAACTAACACATCTGTTGTCTTATCTAACTGAACAACATGTCTGTTGTCTTATCTAACTGAACTAACACATCTGTTGTCTTATCTAAACTGAACTAACATGTCTGTTGTCTTATCTAACTGAACTAACACATCTGTTGTCTTATCTAACTGAACAAACATGTCTGTTCTGTTGTCTTATCTAACTGAACAAACATGTCTGTTGTCATATCTAACTGAACAAACACATCTGTTGTCTTATCTAACTGAACTAACACATCTGCTGTCTTATCTAACTGAACTAACACATCTGTTGTCTTATCTAATTGAACTAACACATCTGTTATCTTATCTAACTGAACAAACACATCTGTTGTCTTATCTAAATGAACTAACACATCTGTTGTCTTATCTAACTGAACTAACATGTCTGTTGTCTTATCTAACTGAACTAACACATCTGTTGTCTTATCTAACTGAACTAACACATCTGTTATCTTATCTAACTGAACTAACACATCTGTTGTCTTATCTAACTGAACTAACACATCTGTTGTCTTATCTAACTGAACTAACATGTCTGTTGTCTTATCTAACTGAACTAACATGTCTATTGTCTTATCTAACTGAACTAACACATCTGTTATCTTATCTAACTGAACTAACACATCTGTTGTCTTATCTAACTGAACTAACATGTCTGTTGTCTTATCTAACTGAACTAACATGTCTGTTGTCTTATCTAACTGAACTAACACATCTGTTGTCTTATCTAACTGAACTAACACATCTGTTGTCTTATCTAACAGAACTAACACATCTGTTGTCTTATTTAATTAAACTAACACATCTGTTGTCTTATCTAACTGAACAAACATGTCTGTTGTCTTATCTAACTGAACTAACACATCTGTTGTCTTATCTAACTGAACAAACATGTCTGTTGTCATATCTAACTGAACAAACACATCTGTTGTCTTATCTAACAGAACTAACACATCTGTTGTCTTATCTAACAGAACTAACACATCTGTTGTCTTATCTAACTGAACTAACATGTCTGTTGTCTTATCTAACTGAACTAACACATCTGTTGTCTTATCTAACAGAACTAACACATCTGTTGTCTTAATTAATTAAACTAACACATCTGTTGTCTTATCTAACAGAACTAACACATCTGTTGTCTTATTTAATTAAACTAACACATCTGTTGTCTTATCTAACTGAACAAACATGTCTGTTGTCTTATCTAACTGAACAAACATGTCTGTTGTCTTATCTAACTGAACTAACACATCTGTTGTCTTATCTAACTGAACTAACACATCTGTTGTCTTATCTAACAGAACTAACAACCTGTTTGTCCTTATTTATTTACACTAACACATCTGTTGTCTTATCTAACTGAACTAACACATCTGTTGTCTTATCTAACTGAACTAACACATCTGTTGTTTTATCTAACTGAACTAACAAATCTGTTGTCTTATCTAACTGAACTACATCTGTTGTCTTATCTAACTGAACTAACACATCTGTTGTCTTATCTAACTGAACTAACACATCTGTTATCTTATCTAACTGAACTAATACATCTGTTGTCTTATCTAACTGAACTAATACATCTGTTGTCTTATCTAACTGAACTAACACATCTGTTGTCTTATCTAACTGAACTAACACATCTGTTGTCTTATCTAACTGAACAACATCTGTTGTCTTATCTAACTGAACAAACACATCTGTTGTCTTATCTAACTGAACTAACACATCTGTTGTCTTATCTAACTGAACAACATCTGTTGTCTTATCTAACTGAACAAACACATCTGTTGTCTTATCTAACTGAACTAACACATCTGTTGTCTTATCTAACTGAACTATTTCTGTTGTCTTATCTAACTGAACTAACACATCTGTTGTCTTATCTAACTGAACTAACACATCTGTTGTCTTATCTAACTGAACAACATCTGTTGTCTTATCTAACTGAACAAACACATCTGTTGTCTTATCTAACTGAACTAACACATCTGTTGTCCTATCTAACTGAACTATATCTGTTGTCTTATCTAACTGAACAAACACATCTGTTGTCTTATCTAACTGAACAAACACATCTGTTGTCTTATCTAACTGAACTACATCTGTTGTTTTATCTAACTGAACTAACACATCTGTTGTCTTATCTAACTGAACTAACACATCTGTTGTCTTATCTAACTGAACTAACACATCTGTTGTTTTATCTAACTGAACTAACAAATCTGTTGTCTTATCTAACTGAACTAACACATCTGTTGTCTTATCTAACTGAACTAACAAATCTGTTGTCTTATCTAACTGAACTAACACATCTGTTATCTTATCTAACTGAACTAACACATCTGTTATCTTATCTAACAGAACTAACACATCTGTTGTCTTATATAATTAAATTAACACATCTGTTGTCTTATCTAACTGAACAAACACATCTATTGTTTTATCTAACTGAACTACATCTGTTGTCTTATCTAACTGAACTAACACATCTGTTGTCTTATATAATTGAACTAACACATCTGTTATCTTATCTAATTGAACTAACACATCTGTTATCTTATATAATTGAACTAACACATCTGTTGTCTTATATAATTGAACTAACACATCTGTTGTCTTATATAATTGAACTAACACATCTGTTGTCTTATCTAACTGAACTAACACATCTGTTGTCTTATCTAACTGAACTAACACATCTGTTGTCTTATCTAACTGAAATAACACATCTGTTGTCTTATCTAATTGAACTAACAAATCTGTTGTCTTATCTAACTGAACTAACACATCTGTTGTCTTATCTAACTGAACTAACACATCTGTTGTCTTATCTAACTGAACTAACACATCTGTTGTCTTATCTAACTGAACTAACACATCTGTTGTCTTTGATATAAGCCTGGGTCATTGACAATGAGGTGAGTGACCGGGCATGAGAAAGAATGGGTGAAAGTGGGAGACAGTAAAGTGACTGACCTGGCTATGGAAAAAACAGCCAGTCCTGAGAAATACAATAGTGAGGGCAGAGGAAAACCCCCTAGGGTGGATGGGGCGAGAGATAGGGTATTTGTGTGTGAAGTCAAGGGACTTCGGGGAGTTGAGTTTTAGATACCGAAGGAGTCGGTAGTCCACGGAGAACTGTGTTGTGTGATTCTCCGAGCTGTGAAGGCAGGCCTAAATCCCAGAGTGGGTGGCATAGTTGAGCAGTGGCTCCGACCCAAGGTGTGGGTTGTATTGTGGGAGATCCAGCCGTGGATAGTAGTTGGACTAAATGTCTTGTGAATTTGAGATTCAGCAGGCCGTGAGAAGCCAGTGATGTGTGCTGGTTAAATTGTGAGGAGGATATTTATATTCTATGGATTACATTATTTCTGGATGTATAAACATGTTCCGTCTGTCCGTCTTATTTCTGGAATAAATGATTATGTGCGCCAACTCAATCTTGTTTCATGACTGGTGAAGGTGCACTTCTGGGGTGAGTTGGATTAAGAGACAGTTAGATAGCTCAATTGACACACCATGAACATCGTTACCTAGACAACGACCATCACACGACAATATCATGCAAAGATCATCAAGAACATTGAACTTATCATCAAGAACGACGTGTGACATCTGGGTGCTCATCGCTTGGTAAAGAGTTTCTCACAGTACTGACAGCTACATTCGGTTAAGGAACACCGTGCAATATTGAGTTATCTGAGAGCTTGTCCGATCAAGAAACCCATTGCATTATAGACATTGGTGTCATTCTGAGATATTTGTGGGCTCTTCGCTGAGAGAGGAGTTAGTATCTGTGACATCGTTCCATCAATTTAGACAGTACTGCGTCAAGAGATTAACAGCAACTCTTTTGTGCGTGTGTGTCAAGGACAGAGTTCACGAGATACCTGGTAAAATTGATACCAGAATAACGCAGCACAAATCAACCGGGAGAGTCGATTACAGTGACGGGGAGTCACTAGTCACTAAGTCACAAACAGCGCGTTGGTGAATACGTGGCACAAAAGTCTGCGCGGCGAGACGGGCTGGATATCTGCTGTCGGTGATAAAGACAGGATTGAAAATTCAAAGATACTGACAGGTGTGTGTGTGTGTGCTGAGGCAACGCACTGTGTTGTCGCAAGTTGACTGGTCAAGATTTGTCGACGCAGTTAATAGGACGGGTGGAAACAATAACCCTACCACCAGAGCTGGGGAGGGTTAATGGTGGAAAGGGTGATTTTCCACGAAGTTAAAAAGAGCAGCCGTGTCGGGGCTGAGAGGTTGGGTGGAAAGTGTTTTTTGTATGACGGAAAAGTGTCCGGTCATTTTTCAGACAGTCAGTGTGGATTATTGTGACAAAGAAGACTGAGGTACTGACTTGAGGGGTCCGGCAAGGTCAAGGTTGGGGACAGTGGAAAGTTACTGAGATTTTCCAGAGAACTGGATAAACAACTTGTTTATGAACGAAAACCAGACTTAATGTTTCGTCTTTGTTGAACTGTTCTACTATCATTATCATTACTCTGCCTTGAGCAATCATTGTTACAACAAAGGATGACATGTCATCACCGCAGGCAGGGATGCATTTCTTCACCAAAAAAAAGAACCGACTGTTCAGAGTTAAAGTGTTGGACATTTGCTGTCATTTTTTATGTCGAACTTTGTCATTAAACGTGAGTCTATCACATAAGTGATACAGCAAAGCGCCATCTCCACAACGAAGGTATAGAGACGTTTGGATTATTACTGTGGTGTCACCACGTCCAGAGAAAGTACAATAACGTTACGGACTGTGTCGAGACAGAACAGTTTGGATATCACTATCATCTTCAACTTTTGTCGACAGTTGGAACTTGTGATCACCACGTGAATTCAGTAACCACTCAACAAAACAAGAAGTCGGTTTGAAATCTAGCGGTGTAGACATTTCGGAAAAGTTAACACAGATATTTCCAGCGGATTGCGAATAACGATTAAAACGAACAAAAACTTTTGTGACTGATTAATAAGAACTTTTGGCGACGTATTAATAAGTACATATTTGTCGGCCAACCATCTCAACATTTTTGTTTGCTCTCATCGTTAACTGTCGTTATCGTTTGTGGACTTATATATATATGGATATGTTTTACATGTAGTTGTTGATAGGCACTTTTTGCGATCTCTATCTACATCAGGATAGGCCTTGCAAAATGTGGATATTTCTAGTTCTTACGATATTTTTGTATGGAAAACGTTAATGAGTTAACGTCTCGTGCAGTGGCATTGGAGTCCTAACTAATATCTACAGACGCGTTGTCTGACGTCAGATCTGTGTATATTTTAAGTATATATTCTTTTGCTTTCTCTCTTTCTTTTCGTTATATTTACATATGATATTTGTTGTGGTCGGATATATGTTATTATTGTGATCTTTCGTCATGTCTGCTGTCTAGTGGTCTTTGTCAGTTTATATTTATATATTACGCGCACTGTGGGTGTCCCTACACAAGCTTGTAGGTTGTTACTGTAGTTTATTTCTTTGTGATCACCGTCTCCGTGTACTTGGCTTGTGAGTCTAGCGTTTGATAGAAAACACTTAGTGTTATCATCCATTTGTTTGTAGATGTATTTATATGTATGTTTAACAATATTTCCAGAAATGTTATACAACTATGTGTTATAGATATATGCTAGGGAGCATAGGTGATATTTCCCCTCATTCCTAGTCTTATAGAGTGACTGGGTGAGTACAGAGTGATATTTTAGCACTACGAATTTACGTACACAGGGAGTGCTGGTGTACTTAGGGAAGTGACACAAAGACTAACAGCAGAGTCGTCACATTTATAGTTGGCTGATTGACAGCAACGTGTCCACAAGTACAAGATGCCTACTTTAATGGAATATATTGAAGCAGGTGAACGAATAGGCCTGAAAGGTAAAGAGTTACAGGAGTATGCAGAAGCAAAAGAACAAAAACAGACGGAAAGAGAGGAGAGGCATAATGAACGAGAGGCAAAGCGTCTACAGGAAGAGAAAGAGACACAAGTAAAACTAGCTGAAATGGAAAACAAGCGTCTACAGGAAGAGAAAGAGACACAAGTAAAACTAGCTGAAATGGAAAACAAGCGTCTACAGGAAGAGACACAAGTAAAACTAGCTGAAATGGAAAACAAACGTCTACAGGAAGTAAAGTTAGCTGAAATAGAAAACAAGCGGCTACAGGAAGAGAAAGAGACACAAATGAAAATGGAAATTGAGAAAGAGAAGATTAAGATGGAAGCTGAAATTGCACTCCGAAAATTAGAACTATCTTCGAAAGGTCAAAGTGAGGAAAGCAGAAGACCTTCACAGTCATCACAACGATTGAAACTGCCATACTTTACGGACCGGGATTGTCTTGAGGCCTATTTTTCGAGATTCGAATCATCTGTGAAAACTCTAGGCATCCCGGAAGCAGAATATGCGATGCGGCTGGGCGAATATTTAACGGGTAAGGCACTAGACACCATGTTCAATTTACCTGTAGAAGAAAGGAACAACTACACTATCTTACGTCAACGTTTGCTGACAAAGTTCCAACTAACTGAACATGGATATAGAACAAAGTTTAGACAGTTAGTGCCAGAGACAAATCAAGATTTCACAGACTTTGTTAACACTGTAAAGAATACATTTAACAAATGGATGGAGCTCGCAGAAGTAGGGAAAGATTTTAATAAATTAGTAGATTTAGTGTTAAGAGACAAAGTATTAGCTTCATGTAATACCAATTTAGTAGCTTTCTTTGAGGAACGTAAGCCAAAGGACATAGACACAATGTCTCAGTTAGGGCAAAACTACATGACGGCACATCCTAACGTATCTATTGGGAAATTAATGAGGAAATAGTCTGTGCAGCGTACACTAAACAGGACCAGAATCCAGTCATCAGACCAAGGGCAAAAAGTGTGGATTCAGCACAGAAAGGTGACCAGCAAGAACTTCAAGATAATGGTTTCTGAGGAAACAATGTTGGTAGAGTAGGACGGTACCCATATAGAAGAGGGAATTTTCAGAGACGTCCAAATTATGCCGGATGTTGGAATTGTGGGAGCTGGAGACACAAGGCAGCGGAGTGTGATGCACAGCCAGCCAGTGAGCCAACAAGTAACGCAAGGAAGGAGATCATCTGTTTCAAATGTGGAAGGAAGGGGCATGTCAGCCATCAATGTAGGATGAGAGAAACAGAGCACTCAAATGCAGCGCAAGTAATTGAGACGCTGAACAATGAAGATTGTAGTGGGTGCAAACCTCTTTTTGAAAAAGACAGTCAGCCAGTCCTAATATGTGGTCATACAGTGAAAGCAGGATCAGCAGTGCATGAAGGAGGAAGTCTGAAGCTGCATCAGGGATTCGTCAATGATAGACCAGCGTTAACAATTAGGGATTCCGGATGTACGTCTGTCGGAGTGAGGAAAAGTTTAATAGATCCCTCGGATTATACAGGGAAAAAGATTAGATGCATAACATTCAACGGCACAGTAGAGTTCTACCCATTAGCCATAATAACAGTAAAAACACCATATATCACTGGAAGAGTGACAGCGTGTGTTTTGGACTCACCAGTGGCTGATTTGATCATAGGAAATGTTATAGGAGTTAAAGATTGTACAGAAGAGGAAGTAGTTTATTGGGACCAAAAATATAGTGTAAGCAGTAATGAGGTAGTTACCACAGGAGAACCTAAATTAGAGAGTATAGCTGAGGTAGAAGAGGCACTTGAAGTAGACACAGGAACTCAGGACAAGGATAGTACAGTTGAGCAGATGAGAATGGATCCCAAATATAGTGCTAGTGAATCCCAGAGACAAGATACTACTCTGAACAAATGTTCCCAAGGGTGTAGGAGAGTAGAACATAGGCGGTCAAAGAAAGGTAGATGGTGCTTCGAGAGGAAGAACAATGTTCTCACTCGCCGCTTTTCAGATAGTGGAACTGCACGTGGGCAAGGAGCAGTACCTTTAGCACATAGAGACCGATATACTAGAACAGCTCAGGATAGTGCATGTGCAGGGCACATAGGCATAAGGCGTATGCAGCAGAAAGCAAGGTGCCAGGTATACGGGCCAAGATTGAATAAAGAGTTCAGACTAAACAGAGACTCAAGTGTAACGGTGCAATATGCAGATAGGAAAGTTGAGTTAGGTCAAAAGAGTGTTCGCGACATTACTGACCCAGGGCTAGGGATAGCAAACAGATGTTGTAATTGTAGAGGTACCATGAGTCATGGGTACATGAAAGGTAGACACAGCATCGACAGGAATCAGAGGAGGGTTAATGCAAGAACAGAACCACCTGATATAGGGTCGGTACACAAATAGTATTGTGTGGTCGTGAAGTAGTAAGAGACCGGTGTGTACATAATGCTTTCCTATGATGTATTATTATTATGTGATGTATTAGTTCATGCATTGGTACACAAGATAGAAAGATGGTTGTATGTATGTGTGGGGAATATGGGAGTGTACTATGAGCATTTGATGTATTATTTAGGGTGGTAGCTAAAGTGAGATGGAGCCATACTTAGGGCTACCCAGGCAATATGTCTGGGTCACATGTTTAGTAAGTTTTAGTCTCCCAATATTTGAAAACAAAGTTTTCTTTTAAGAGGGGGGTGATGACATAAGCCTGGGTCATTGACAATGAGGTGAGTGACCGGGCATGAGAAAGAATGGGTGAAAGTGGGAGACAGTAAAGTGACTGACCTGGCTATGGAAAAAACAGCCAGTCCTGAGAAATAAAATAGTGAGGGTAGAGGAAAAACCCCTAGGGTGGATGGGGCGAGAGATAGGGTATTTGTGTGTGAAGTCAAGGGACTTCGGGGAGTTGAGTTTTAGATACCGAAGGAGTCGGTAGTCCACGGAGAACTGTGTTGTGTGATTCTCCGAGCTGTGAAGGCAGGCCTAAATCCCAGAGTGGGTTGCATAGTTGAGCAGTGGCTCCGACCCAAGGTGTGGGTTGTATTGTGGGAGATCCAGCCGTGGATAGTAGTTGGACTAAATGTCTTGTGAATTTGAGATTCAGCAGGCCGTGAGAAGCCAGTGATGTGTGCTGGTTAAATTGTGAGGAGGATATTTATATTCTATGGATTACATTATTTCTGGATGTATAAACATGTTCCGTCTGTCCGTCTTATTTCTGGAATAAATGATTATGTGCGCCAACTCAATCTTGTTTCATGACTGGTGAAGGTGCACTTCTGGGGTGAGTTGGATTAAGAGACAGTTAGATAGCTCAATTGACACACCATGAACATCGTTACCTAGACAACGACCACGCAAAGATCATCAAGAACATTGAACTTATCATCAAGAATGACGTGTGACAGTCTTATTTAACTGAACTAACAAATCTGTTATCTTATCTAATTGAACTAACACATCTGTTGTCTTATCTAACTGAACTAACAAATCTGTTATCTTATCTAATAGAACTAACACATCTGTTGTCTTATCTAACTGAACTACATCTGTTGTCATATCTAACTGAACTAACACATCTGTTGTCATATCTAACTGAACTAACACATCTGTTGTCTTATCTAACTGAACTAACACATCTGTTGTCTTATCTAACTGAACTAACACATCTGTTGTCTTATCTAACTGAACTACATCTGTTGTCTTATCTAACTGAACTACATCTGTTGTCTTATCTAACTGAACTACATCTGTTGTCTTATCTAACTGAACAAACACATCTGTTATCTAACTGAACTACATCTGTTATCTTATCTAACTGAACTAACACATCTGTTATCTTATCTAACTGAACAAACACATCTGTTATCTTATCTAACTGAACAAACACATCTGTTATCTTATCTAACTGAACTACATTTGTTGTCTTATCTAACTGAACTACATCTGTTGTCTTATCTAACTGAACTAACACATCTGTTGTCTTATCTAACTGAACTATATCTGTTGTTTTATCTAACTGAACTAACACATCTGTTGTCTTATCTAACTGAACTAACACATCTGTTGTCTTATCTAACTGAACTAAGACATCTGTTGTCTTATCTAACTGAACTAACAAATCTGTTCTCTTATCTAACTGAACTAACACATCTGTTGTCTTATCTAACTGAACTACATCTGTTGTTTTATCTAACTGAACTAACACATCTGTTGTCTTATCTAACTGAACTACATCTGTTGTCTTATCTAACTGAACTAACACATCTGGTGTCTTATCTAACTGAACTAACACATCTGTTGTTTTATCTAACTGAACTAACAAATCTGTTGTCTTATCTAACTGAACTAACAAATCTGTTGTTTTAACTAACTGAACTAACAAATCTGTTGTCTTATCTAACAGAACTAACACATCTGTTGTCTTATCTAACACATCTGTTACCTTATTTAACTGAACTAACAAATCTGTTGTCTTATCTAACTGAACTACATCTGTTGTCTTATCTAACTGAACTAACAAATCTATTGTCTTATCTAACTGAACTAACAAATCTGTTGTCTTATATAATTAAACTAACACATCTGTTGTCTTATCTAACTGAACTACATCTGTTATCTTATCTAATTAAACTAACACATCTGAACTAATGCATGTGTTGTTTGACCTGACCTCACTAATGTGTGGTTTTTTACCTGACTAAACTAATGTGTGTGTTGTTTGACTTGACTGAACTGAACTAATGTGTGTGTTGTTTGACCTGAATGCATGTGTCCTTTGACTAGGCTGAACAAATGTTAGTCTGAAGTCACAAAATAAATACTGTCAGATGTACACAGTAAGTCTTACCCTTAATTAAAGTGAAAATCATGCAGAGATGTAATTGTACACTTAATTATAGTACATGTCATATGGACACATTTAGCTGTACACTTAATTATAGTACATATCATATGGATACATTTAATTTTACACTTAATTATAGCACATATCATGTGGATACATTTGATTGCACCCTTAATTATTACATATACTGTGTGGATACATTCGACTGCACCCTTAATTATAGCACATACCATATGGATACATTTAATTGTACACTTAATTACAGCACATATCATGTGGATACATTTGATTGCACCCTCAATTATAGCATATATTGCATGGATACATTTGACTGCACTCTTAAGTATAGCATGCATCATGTGGATACATTTCACTGTATCCTTAATGACAGTACACATGAGTGTAGGCACACTGTTAGCCTACGAGAAGAAGTTATCATATACATGGAGGTGTTAACATGAATCAGAGTAAACAAAATGTAGCTAAGTTAAGCATGGCCTTGTGAGTCGCACAGTCATGTCAGACCGTATCAACATTGTTCTCAGGTTTTGTGTGAATACTGTGTTCTGGCTACCTGACATGTCAGACTGTATCAATGGTGTTCTCAAGTTCTGTGTGAATACTGTGTTCTGGCTACCTGACATGTCAGACTGTATCAATGGTGTTCTCAAGTTCTGTGTGAATACTGTGTTCTGGCTACCTGACATGTCAGACTGTATCAATGGTGTTCTCAAGTTCTGTGTGAATACTGTGTTCTGGCTACCTGACATGTCAGACTGTATCAATGGTGTTCTCAAGTTCTGTGTGAATACTGTGTTCTGGCTACCTGACATGTCAGACTGTATCAATGGTGTTCTCAAGTTCTGTGTGAATACTGTGTTCTGGCTACCTGACATGTCAGACTGTATCAATGGTGTTCTCAAGTTCTGTGTGAATACTGTGTTCTGGCTACCTGACATGTCAGACTGTATCAATGCTGTTCTCAAGTTCTGTGTGAATACTGTGTTCTGGCTACCTGACATGTCAGACTGTATCAATGGTGTTCTCAAGTTCTGTGTGAATACTGTGTTCTGGCTACCTGACATGTCAGACTGTATCAATGGTGTTCTCAAGTTCTGTGTAAATACTGTGTTCTGGCTACCTGAAATGTCAGACTGTATCAACATTGTTCTCAGGTTGCGTGAATACTGTGTCTTGCTACCTGACATGTCAGACTGTATAAATACTGTTCTCATGTTCTGTGAATACTGTGTTCTGGCTACCTGACATGTCAGACTGTATCAACACTGTTCTCATGTTCTGTGAATACTGTGTTCTGGCTACCTGACATGTCAGACTGTATCAATGCAGTTCTCAGGTTCTGTGTAAATACTGTGTTCTGGCTACCTGACACGCTACTTTTGAGCACCATAGAAAGTCTTTGGACCCAGTCTAAGTGGCTGTAGCTTGACCTCTGACTGGCTACTTGTGTGC
The DNA here is from genome assembly GCA_014155875.1 of Cepaea nemoralis. Lineage (NCBI taxonomy): Eukaryota > Metazoa > Mollusca > Gastropoda > Stylommatophora > Helicidae > Cepaea > Cepaea nemoralis. The sequence goes on along the minus strand of JACEFZ010016511.1, from coordinate 303,346 downwards.
GCCATAGAAAGGTTTTGGACCCAGTCTGAGTGGCTGTAGCTTGACCTCTGAGTGGCTGTAGCTTGACCTCTGAGTGGCTGTAGCTTGACCTCTGAGTGGCTACTTGTGTGCACCATAGAAAGTCTTTGGACCCAGTCTGAGTGGCTGTAGCTTGACCTCTGAGTGGCTGTAGCTTGACCTCTGACTGGCTACTTGTGTGCGCCATAGAAAGGTTTTGGACCCAGTCTGAGTGGCTGTAGCTTGATCTCTGACTGGGAACTCTGACAGGCGACAGTGCTGGAGGCAATCTCCAAACTCAGTCTGACTAGTTGATCTCTTTTGGTCCCATGATCTGTTTGTGGAGATATTGACCTCACTCGTGATCTTGCTACCGTTGGTTGCCCATCAGAATTTGACAGTCCATTGTCAGTCACTGTGCTGACATCTGCATCTCCTCTCTCAAACAGCTGTCTTAATTCCTTGATGCTATTCCGTCGCTCTGTGTTCTTTCGTGGAGATGCCGGTGGAGTGTTACCAGAACTTGTTATGCTGCTAGTTACTGTCGCATGTAGTTCACTGTCTGCATGATGAGCATGGTCTATCTCATAAAGCGGATTGGGCCATGTCTGTCTGTCTGTGTGCTGGGTCAATGAAGGCAAAGTTGGGGTGCTGCCTATCAAATGCTAATGCCAGATGTGTATCTGTGAGGTGGGGATGCACAGCAGCCCGCAGCTGTAGATCTGTCCCTGAAAAGGAAGAAGGTCTGGAAGTGAAGACAGGATGGACTGTACAAGGGTCAGACGAGGAATTACTTCGTGTCCTAGATCCTGGCGGCTGGTCGCTATATGGTGGCTTTAAGTTGTTGGAGCAAGAATCAAAAGTGGATGGGGAACGCTGACAGGTTGTTGTTTCAGTTGCTTGTTTCCTGGATACTGATCTCTGCTCAGCTCGACTTCCATGAAATGTCTCTCTGCCTGGTGGCTGAATAGCTGAAGTGCACATACAGGCATGATGTTTTCCCTGCACTCTCAATCTGACCTCCACTGTCTGGCTTCTCCTGAGATGAATCATCATGACCTGAACATGTGCCTGCCCTGGAAGGAAACCTCTCTCTGGACCAGGTGTCGTCACATTCTGATGTTGGTGGCCAGAAAGTGTCATCATCAACTGTGGACAAATCACCCAGACCAGCCTCCACACATGGTGTCAGCATCCCTCCCTGCACACTCACTGACCCTGAACACGTTCGAACACGGTGCTGAGTGCCTGGACTATGAGGTCCAGAACTATCTGACACATTTGAATCTGATCCACGCTCAAACAAATCCATCAAACTTTGCATCTTTTGAGAACGTTTGACCCGGAGAGAGCTAAGACAGTTGCCACAGCTTCCACCATTTTCACTGACACCAGGAACAAACAAATCATGCCTTTCAGCAGCAAGCTGTAATACTGAATCATCCTAAGGATGATCGACTACCCAACATGTCTGAGTACAGTTCACAACATGACTGCTGTCCCGGGAAGCTGACTTGTGTTTCCAAGAGTTTGGACCGCCGCGGCAACGATCTCGAGTCGTAAGTAAATTGTCTGGCAGCTACAGGCGGTGGAGTTTTCCTGTCACCTCCAACTGCTCTGACTTCTGTCTGAAGATGAGACTGGGTTCGGGCAATTTCCCCAGATGTAACTGTCAATGTTGAATTCTCATGCTCCAACTGCACAGAAGCCATGCTTGGTTCTGCTGCAGGTTCCGGTCCAGCCACTTGTCTTGTGGGTAGAGAAACTTTTGTGGCATGAATAGTCTGAGCTTTTGTCATGTCACTTTGTGACTCTATCAGTAATTGTGCTCCACATTTAGAAGGCATGTCTTTCACAATCATAGCTTTCTTACTGTTGGATTCAGCATCTCTCTTGACTGCTGGAGTTTTACTGCTGGACACTCTTCCAGAAGTATCTGTCTTGCATTGCCTGACACAGCTATTCCCCTCAACTGGCACTGTTGTCAGACTTCCTTTAGGGTTCAGGTTCAGTTTACGAGGTTTAGGAACAGGACTAGGGATTTTGCTTATTTGTTTTGAAATTGCCACATTGGTAGAATCTGTTCCTCGGTTTGACTGCGGACTTGGTATGCGGTGAGACAGTGGAATGCGGGAAGACTTTACTCCAATATCTGTGGACACAGTTTTGTACTCAGAACCACGATTTCGTGGGCTGGTGACAGGTCGCCCAGTACCTGACAAGTCAGGTCTGTTTGATGAGGATGAATTGCCACGAGATGCTGGAGTCACTGTCTGTAAGTCTGTCAGTTTTGTATCAGATGATCTTCGAATATGACACTGGCGGTTTGTTGTTGAGCCATGTGAGGCTTCTGAGCCTCTGCGGTTATGACCAACTCGTGAAGATGAAGATGTGGAAGATGAAGAAGATGATGGTGATGTATCCACATGTACAGATGATGTCATTGGTGACTGAATATAGAAACTCATTCTTTCTCCCCCCATTGTTGGCAGGTCTGGGTGATGTTAATTCAGTATTCTGTCTAGGGCGAGGGATTTTGGAAAAAGAAGTTCTGCGTACTGGTCCAGTTGAAGGACTTTGCAGGCTCTGATACTTCTCTCTCTGCTCCGACTTGTCTATCAGCTCTGGAGACATCAGTATTTCTCGACCCTGGTTGACAACATTCTGGACTTCCTCTTTTTCCATAGCTGGATCAGAATTGTACAGGAAGAACATTTGTGCATCAGTGTCTGGACTGGCATGGGATCTCAAAGCATATTTGTCATCAGTGTCTAGACTGGCATGGGATCTCAAAGCATATTTGTCATCAGTGTCTAGACTGGCATGGGATCTCAAAGCATATTTGTCATCAGTGTCTAGACTGGCATGGGATCTCAAAGCATATTTGTCATCAGTACAAGGTGGACCAGTTTCCATAACTTCTATTCCCACAGCCATATGATCAGTGTGATGCATTTCTCTGTCTGTGGAGGACGACGACAACTGGGAATCTACAGCAGACGCTGGTTCTCTATCTGTGGAGGACGACGACAACTGGGAATCTACAGCAGATGCTGGTTCTCTATCTGTGGAGGACGACGACAACTGGGAATCTACAGCAGACGCTGGTTCTCTATCTGTGGAGGACAACGACAACTGGGAATCTACAGCAGACGCTGGTTCTCTATCTGTGGAGGACGACGACAACTTGGAATCTACAGAAGACGCTGGTTTTCTATCTGTGGAGGACAGTAACAATGGCAATTTGGAATCAATGGCAGACGCTTGAGGTTGACTGTCTGCAAAATGTGCTGCTTGATGATCATCCATAGGTCTATTGGACAAGTTATTAAACTCCACAGCCACCTGGCTGCTGAAGTCTTGGGAACATATGCTCCTAGAAGGTCTCAACATGTGATTGGGTTTATTAATAAGATCTTGATTAAAACCATCATACGCCTCATCTCTACAAGCCTGCATGTTTTGTTTACTGATATTCTCTTCTTTGATACCATCTGGGTCAGTGTAACTAAATGATACTGATTGTGACAATGTCTGAGTGTCAGCAACATCAAACGTATCCAACATGAGATCATGACTGTCTGCCTCCCGCCTGTGCCAGCCAGCCATGCCTGGATGTCTGCCACTGACTGTTCTGTCTGCCCTTGTCACTTCACAAAGAGAGTTGTCTGTTGACGACTTTGTCAAAGTTGATTTTGTGACAACTACTGTATGTGACAGTGAGTGCACTTGGGGTAGGGAGGCAGATGGGTGCAGTGGTGTAGATCTGGAGCTGGGAGTATAACTGGATACTGAGGCTGCTATGTCTACAGAAAATTCATCTGGGTGATAGAGGGCCAACTGCAGGGGGGCACTGCATCTTCTGTTGTCTGCATCTGTTGCTTCTGTCTGGGCTGTAGACTGAATTAAATCTGGTAATGCTTCTCTTACAGGAGTTGTCAGTGGGCTTTGAGCACTAGATGCTAAGACACAAGGAGAGCAAGTGTCTGGCGAATGCAGGCTACTAACAGATGAGTCTCTACTTAGCCTGGCCCTCTGACTCATCAAGCCTACAGCACAAAGACTGGACATTCGTTCACAAGTCTCAGAGTCATCCACATGACTGTCAGAAGTAAACAGAGGTTTCCATCTATCGTTGGTTGCCACACTGTCCTGACAGTCATCAAAGTCAGCTTTGGTGCCATCAATATTTAGGTGAAACCTCTGTGACTTTTGCTCTACTCTTGGAGAATGCTGACGACGAACAACTTGATACTGAGCTGAGTCACTGGCTGGAAGACTGACGTGTAGAGCAGCTTGATGTTGCCTATCAGTGGAGTTGTGAGCTGGCTGAACTGTAGAGCCAGCTGCCAGGTTGTCAACAACACCACATATATTTCCTGTGGGACAAAGGACGGTTCCTAAAGGCAGGCTAAAGTGACACATGTGACTGACATCTTCACTGAGCTCTGCCACTTCATCATAATCTTCCGAGCTGGTGCCAGAAGACGATGAAGAGATCTATTTGTACATACACTGGCTATGTCACTTCGACTGTGTGCATGCTGCTGCCTGGAGCTGGAGGCTGTAGGATGTGTGGAGCTGGAGGCTGTAGGATGCCTGGAGCTGGAGGTTGTAGGATGTCTGTACTGTTGGCTGGTCCTGTCCGGTTGTGGAGATTTAAACTTAACTACATGAGTAGTTTCAATAACTATGTGTTCATCATTTTGTCTGTGTGTTTGTTTCTCTGTCAGCCTGGATTGTTGATCACATGTACTGTCAAGACATGTGACATCATTAAAGTCTGCTGGTTGTCTAACTTCACAGAGCTGCTGCTCTTCACCTGGATTCAACTGTGAGGAGATGAAACACGATGTTGGAGACAGATCACAAATGGCATGCTTGTCCACAATGCTCAACAGATGACATGGCGCAGTAACTGAATCCCTAGTTTCGGACACAAAATCATGTGAATTGACAGTCTCATGTGACAGTTTATGAGCTGGTGCTGACTTGGCTGTTTCTGCTGAAGGGTGTGAACCATCAAACCTGCCTGAGGTAGCCATCTTGCTTTGGCTGAAGTATAAATGATTGTGCGAACAGGTTCTATGATTGACATCTGCTGTTATTTCAAGGGTAGCTCTGTGATCAGACAAGCCAGCAGAAGTCAGCTCCAGGTCTGAGACCGCCAACCGCTGATGATGTGCTAAAGAATCCAGACTACAGCCAGAACTACTGACCTTTGTTGTGTTGAAATGCAGCCTCCATTTGAGAATTAATTTCACGCAATGTTCTGGTCATGAGGCGATCATTCTCCTGTCAGACTGTCCAAACTGGTGCTGCGTCTGTGTCGACGATCTGCACTTTCTATCTGAGCCCGAGCTGCATCAGCAACAATGGCAGCCTCCTGTCCAAGACCATTGCTGAAGCTGTTGATGGATGCTGAGAGTTCACTGATGGTGACAGACGACAGCAGATCTGACTGGCTTCCTGTGACGTTCTCTAGGGAGCGGGCTATGTCACTGGGCACACTCAAACATTTGCTCATGCCTCCACCACCCACTCCAGCAGACACATGTGCTAAAGGACCTGGAACTTGAGTGCCAGCAAACTGTGACCCAGAACCTGAAAGGGGTGGTTTCTGCTGGGACATCCTGGTTGCACTATGATCATGATGTGTGTGTACAATGGAATTTCTAGAAGATTTCTGATTCCTCGAGAGTACTCGAACCCTGGCCTGTGAATCATCTGCTGTCAAACTATTTAAAAGTTCATGTAAATTATGCAAGTCTTTGGCGGCAGCAGTCATGCTAGGTATAAATTCTGTATGTCGCCGCCCTACCAGCGTGGAACTGGCCGTGGTTTTACCTGTTCTCATGTTGTTGTGCTCCTGTCTGACTGCTAGTGTCGGCAACATGTGCTGGTCACTGTCATCCACTGAAGACTGACACAACTCTCGTGGTAAATCTGTCACATACAGGTCATCTGCACAAACCGACAGTTCAGTCTGTGCAGTCTCTTGGCTGACAGATGTGGGCACTGCTAATGCAGGATCTGAATCAAGCCCTGTTGTTGGTTTGCTTCTGGGGAGAACGCAGGAGAGCGGGGGATCTCCTACACGATAGCCTGATGTATCACCAATGCCTTGACGTGGAAATAGTTTTGCATTTAAAGCCAGTCGCGTATCAATTTGATCAAGAACATCTTGCATGTTGCAGCCAGAACTGGATACTGACATGGCACCCTGGCTATCAGGGGTACTTAATACTGCCAAGTCGTCATCAGACACAATTTCCGCATAGTCATGGACACGCGAGTAAAATGCCCTCACAGCTCCACTGCTGTGGTTGGGGGAACTAGTCTCTGTCACGCAACTAGAGGAGTCGGCCACCTTCGTCTCTGTAACTAAGTTAGACAACTCATCATCACTTGAGCCCATTTGGAAATCTCCTGCTCCTTTTGCTTTCTTACTGCCCTTGGGCGAACAATTGGCCATCCGCTTCAGTGGAGAGGTGAACTCTTCTTGTGACTTGGCAGACCGGCTTTTCTCAGCCACCTGTAAAAGGCGGGAATTGATTTTTGCATGAATATTCATGTCACCATCATATTGAGAATGACTGAAGTCCAGACTACTCATGTCTCCACTAGCGCCAGCTTCAACGGAAGACACTGTCTCTCTGACTGACTTCCTGTCTTCAAGTGGAGTGCTGGGTGCTGAAGGCAGACGTCTGTGAAGAGCTTTTCGAGCAGAATCACCACGCTTGAACGACTGCTTGTCTTGGTCATCTTCATACAGAAAAATAAAACATTAGTTGTTACTGTAGACAATAAGATAACACAACTGATGATATAAAATATTAATGATACAACTGATGATGTAAAATGTTGATGATAAAAATATTGATATAAATATTGATGATATAACTGATGGCACAAAATGCTGATGATACAATCAATAGCACAGAATGTTGATGATACAGCTGATGGTACAAAAAGCTGGTGATATAACTGATGATATAAAATGTTGATGACACAATTAATGCCATAACATGTTAATGAATAGCTGATGGAGAACTTGGTGACAACTGGCAAGATCGAAGGGAAGAGACCAAGGGGAAGACTGAGAAGTAAATACCTGGACGGCTTGGCCACATAGCATGGTCGAGACAGGAACACAGAGCTGATCCACGACTCTGGTGATCGAGTGAGATGGCAGAACATGATCGCCCACGCTTAACGGCATGGCACATGAAAGCTGTTGGTAGAACTGATGATATAAAATGATGATACAACTGCTGGCAGAGAGTGTTGATAGTATAAACGATAACAATGAATGTTGATGAAACAACTGATGGCACAGAATGAATGTTGATGAAACAACTGATGGCACAGAATACTGAACTGATGGTACCATGATGGAGTAATATTGTCTTGCATTGATGTTCCTCAGGTGGATCATGACACAGGTCTACAGATTCAACCATATGTAACAAAGACATGTTATACATTCAACCACATATAACACATTCAACAATATGTTTCATTATAATTCAACAACATGTAACACATTCAATCAACCACATGTACCACATTCAATCAACCACATGTACCACATTCAATCAACCACATGTAACATATTCAATCAACCACATGTAACATATTCAATCAACCACATGTAACATATTCAATCAACCACATGTAACACATTCAATCAACCACATGTAACACAATCAACCACATATAACACATTCAATCAACAACATGTAACATATTCAATCAACCACATGTAACACATTCAATCAACCACATGTAACACATTCAATCAACCACATGTAACACATTCAATCAACCACATGTAACACATTCAATCAACCACATGTAACACATTCAATCAACCACATGTAACACATTCAATCAACGACATGTAACACACTCAATCAACGACATGTAACACACTCAATCAACCACATGTAACACATTCAATCAACCGACATGTAACACACTCAATCAACCACATATAACACATTCAATCAACCACATGTAACACATTCAATCAACCACATGTAACACATTCAATCAACCACATGTAACACATTCAATCAACCACATGTAACACATTCAATCAACCACATGTAACACATTCAATCAACCACATGTAACACATTCAATCAACCACATGTAACACATTCAATCAACGACATGTAACACATTCAATCAACCACATGTAACACATTCAATCAATCACATGTAACACATTCAATCAACCACATGTAACAAATTCAATCAACCACATGTAACACATTCAATCAACCACATGTAACACATTCAATCAACCACATGTAACACATTCTCTGTGGGAGACATGTAACAGTTTCAATCAAACACAAGTACCTGGTGACTGACTTTGCAATCCTTCACCTGTTGTAGAACAGCAGTGGTGGAGGACAGTGGAAGCATCAGATGACAATGAGCGTTTATGGGACAGTTGGAATTTGCTGGCTAGTTCTGTGAGTTTGTAAAAAAAAAAAAACCTGATTCACTGAAAATCAAAAAAGTCAAAACTACCTACACTTAATAGATTGAAATGATTTGAGCAGAAAGTCACTTGATACAATGAAATCAATTGAGCAGAAGGTAATGGTTAATGACACTTAATACACTGAAATCAACTGAGCCAAAAGTAACAGCTAACAACACTTGATACACTGGAATCATTTGACAGAAAGTAACAGTTAATGACACTTGATACACTGCAGTACAAATATACACAGTGTGAGTATCTTTGAGATCAAGCATATAGTGTCAGTAGAACAAATACACACAGTGTCAGTAATATCTTCAAGATCAAACGTATAGTGCCAGCAGAACAAATGCACACGGTGTCAGTATGTTCAAGATCAAACGTATAGTGCCAGCAGAACAAATACACACAGTGTCAGTATGTTCAAGATCAAACATATAGTGCCAGCAGAACAAATACACACAGTGTCAGTATGTTCAAGATCAAACATATAGTGCCAGCAGAACAAATACACACGGTGTCAGTATGTTCAAGATCAAACATATAGTGCCAGCAGAACAAATACACACGGTGTCAGTATGTTCAAGATCAAACATATAGTGCCAGCAGAACAGATACACACGGTGTCTGTATGTTCAAGATCAAACATATAGTGCCAGCAGAACAAATACACACGGTGTCAGTATGTTCAAGATCAAACATATAGTGCCAGCAGAACAGATACACACGGTGTCTGTATGTTCAAGATCAAACATATAGTGCCAGCAGAACAAATACACATGGTGTCAGTATGTTCAAGATCAAACATATAGTGCCAGCAGAACAAATACACACGGTGTCAGTATGTTCAAGATCAAACATATAGTGCCAGCAGAACAAATACACACGGTGTCAGTATGTTCAAGATCAAACATATAGTGCCAGCAGAACAGATACACACAGTGTCTGTATGTTCAAGATCAAACATAAAGTGCCAGCAGAACAAATACACACGGTGTCAGTATGTTGAAGATCAAACATATAGTGCCAGCAGAAAAAATACACACGGTGTCAGTATGTTCAAGATAAAACATATAGTGCCAGCAGAACAAATACACACGGTGTCAGTATGTTCAAGATCAAACATATAGTGCCAGCAGAATAAATACACACGGTGTCAGTATGTTCAAGATCAAACATATAGTGCCAGCAGAACAAATACACATGGTGTCAGTATGCTCAAGATCAAACATATAGTGCCAGCAGAACAAATACACACGGTGTCAGTATGTTCAAGATCAAACATATAGTGCCAGCAGAACAAATACACATGGCGTGAGTAGTATCTTCATTGAAATAAAGCTGTGTATGTGTGAGACTAGGAATTAGGCAGACATATGTGGATGTGTGAGACTAGGAATTAGGCAGACATATGTAGATGTGTGAGACTAGGAATTAGCATATGTGGATGTGTGAGACTAGGAATTAGGCAGACATATGTGGATGTGTGAGACTAGGATTGAGGCAGACATATGTGGATGTGTGAGCATATGTGGATGTGTGAGACTAGGAATGAGGCAGATATGTTGTATGTGTGAGACTAGGAATGAGGCAAACATATGTGGATGTGTGAGACTAGGATTGAGGCAGACATATGTTGTATGTGTGAGACTAGGATTGAGGCAGACATATGTGGATGTGTGAGACTAGGATTGAGGCAAACATATGTGGATGTGTGAGACTAGGATTGAGGCAGTCATATGTTGTATGTGTGAGACTAGGATTGAGGCAGACATATGTTGTATGTGTGAGACTAGGATTGAGGCAGACATATGTGGATGTGTGAGACTAGGATTGAGGCAGACATATGTTGTATGTATAAGACTAGGATTGAGGCAGACATATGTTGTATGTGTGAGACTAGGATTGAGGCAGACATATGTGGATGTGTGAGACTAGGATTGAGGCAGACATATGTGGATGTGTGAGACTAGGATTGAGGCAGTCATATGTTGTATGTGTGAGACTAGGATTGAGGCAGACATATGTTGTATGTATAAGACTAGGATTGAGGCAGACATATGTGGATGTGTGAGACTAGGATTGAGGCAGATATGTTGTATGTGTGAGACTAGGGTTGAGGCAGATATGTTGTATGTGTGAGACTAGGGTTGAGGCAGACATATGTGTATATGTGAGACTAGAAATGAGGCAGATATGTTGTATATGTGAGACTAGAAATGAGGCAGATATGTTGTATGTGTGAGACTAGAAATGAGGCAGATATGTTGTATATGTGAGACTAGGGTTGAGGCAGATATGTTGTATATGTGAGACTAGAAATGAGGCAGATATGTTGTATGTGTGAGACTAGAAATGAGGCAGATATGTTGTATATGTGAGACCAGAAATGAGGCAGATATGTTGTATGTGTGAGACTAGGAATTAGGCAGACATATGTGGATGTGTGAGACTAGGAATTAGGCAGACATATGTGGATGTGTGAGACTAGGATTGAGGCAGATATGTTGTATGTGTGAGACTAGGATTGAGGCAGATATGTTGTATGCGTGAGACTAGGATTGAGGCAGATATGTTGTATGTGTGAGACTAGGATTGAGGCAGATATGTTGTATGTGTGAGACTAGGATTGAGGCAGATATGTTGTATGTGTGAGACTAGGATTGAGGCAGATATGTTATTTGTGTGAGACTAGGAATGAGGCAGACATGTGTTTATGTGTGAGACTAGGTATGAGGCAGATGTGTGTGTATATGTGAGACTAGGAATAAGGAGATATGTTGTATGTGTGGGACTAGGAGTGGGGCAGACATGGGTGTGTAAGAGAAGAAAAAAATGATGACTGTGACTCTCGGAGATACCTGGCACAACATGGCTGACTGTCTCACTGGCACTGGCAGACGTCCTGCTGCTGAGACTGCCATGAGAAGAGTGTGTGTTCATCAGTGAAAACAGAGACTCTGCACTTTTGGCTGAACGCAGGTGTCGTTTCCAGTTGTGCACATCTTCTTCGGTTAAAGCCTTCCCTTGGGCTGGATTCAAGGCCATGGAATCTGCAGACAAAAGACAATGACATTAAGACACATAGGTCAAGATCACAGACAATTAACAGACACAGTACTGTGACATGTTGAAACTAATGAAGGAAGTTGGAAGCAGTCATTCAATGGAGAACTTGTTCATGCAATCAGGCTACTTTTAGGACATAGCAGGCATAGACTGCGGATACTGCTGAGCTAATTGACTGAGCTAAAACTCATGGGATTGCTGACATAAATGACATGAGCTAAAACTCGTGGGATTGCTAAGATAATTGACTCAGCTAAAACTCATGGATTGCTGAGGTAACTGATTGAGCTAAAGCTTTTGGGATTGCTGAGATAACTGACTGAGCTAAAACTCATGGGATTGCTGAGATAATTGATTGAGCTAAAACTCATGGGATTGCTGAGATAATTGATTGAGCCAAGACTCATGGGGCTGCTAAGATAATAGACCGCTAAAACTCATGGAATTGCTGAGATAAATAACACAAGCTAAGACTCATGAGATTGCTGAAGTAACTGACTGAGCTAAAATGTGTGGGATTGCTGAGATAATTGACATGAGCTAAAACTCATGTGATTGCTGAGATAAATGACATGAGCTAAAACTTGTGGGATTGCTGAGATAAATGACATGAGCTAAAACTCATGGGATTGCTGAGATAAATGACATGAGCTAACACTTGTGGGATTGCTGAGATAATTGACATGAGCTAAAACTCATGGGATTCCTGAGATAAATGACATGAGCTAAAACTTGTGGGATTGCTGAGATAAATGACATGAGCTAAAACTCATGGGATTGCTGAGATAAATGACATGAGCTAAAACTCATGGGATTGCTGAGATAAATGACATGAGCTAAAACTTGTGGGATTGCTGAGATAATTGACATGAGCTTAAACTCATGGGATTGCTGAGATAAATGACATGAGCTAAAACTTGTGGGATTGCTGAGATAAATGACATAGCTAAAACTCATGGGATTGCTGAGATAAATGACATGAGCTAAAACTCATGGGATTGCTGAGATAAATGACATGAGCTAAAACTTGTGGGATTGCTGAGATAAATGACGTGAGCTAAAACTCATGGGATTGCTGAGATAAATGACGTGAGCTAAAACTTGTGGGATTGCTGAGATAAATGACATGAGCTAAAACTCATGGGATTGCTGAGATAAATGACATGAGCTAAAACTCATGGGATTGCTGAGATAAATGACATGAGCTAAAACTCATGGGATTGCTGAGATAAATGACATGAGCTAAAACTCATGGGATCGCTGAGATAAATGACATGAGCTAAAACTCATGGAATTGCTGAGATAAATGATGAGCTAAAACTCATGGGATTGCTGAGATAAATGACATGAGCTAAAACTCATGGGATTGGTGAGATAAATGACATGTGCTAAAACTCATGGATTGCTGATGTAACTGACTGAGCTAAAACTTGTGGGATTGCTGAGATAAATGACACAAGCTAAAACCTATGGGATTGCTGAGATAAATGACATGAGCTAAAACTCTTAGGATTGCTGAGATAAATGACATGCACTAAAACTCATGGGATTGCTGAGATAAATGACATGAGCTAAAACTCTTGGGATTGCTGAGATAAATGACATGAGCTAAAAGTCATGGGATTGCTGTAATAACTGACTCAGCTAAAACCTATGGATTGCTGAAGTAACTGAATGATATAAACCTTGCGGGATTGCTGAGCTAATTGACTGAGCTAAAACTCATGGGCTTGTTGAGGTAATTGATTGAGCTTAAAATCATGGGATTGCTGAGATAATTGACATGAGCTAAAACTTGTGGGATTGCTGAAGTAACTGAGTTAAAAGTTGTGGAATTGCTGAGATAATTGACTAAGCTAACAGTCGTGGAATTGCTGAGATAAATGACTCAGCTAAAACTCATGGATTGCCAAAGTAACTGATTGAGCTAACACTTGTGGGAATACTGAGATAATTGACTGAGCTAAAAGTTGAGGAAATGATAAGATAAATGACACAAGCTAAAATGCATAGGACTGCTGAGATAAATGACATGAGCTAAAACTCATGGGATTGCTGAGATAACTGAGTTAAACATCATGGGATTGCTGAGATAATTAACTGAGCTAAACCTAATGGGATTGCTAAGGTAATTGATTGAGCTCAAAGTTGTGGGATTGCTGAGATAATTGACAAGAGCTAAACTCATGGGATTGCTGAGGTAAATGATTGAGCTAAAACAATGTGGGACTGCTGAGATAAATGACATGAGCTAAAACTCATGGGATTGCTGAAATAATTGACTGAGTTAAAAGTCGTGGGATTGCTGAGATAATTAACTGAGCTAAACCTAATGGGATTGCTAAGGTTATTGATTGAGCTAAAAGTTGTGGGATTGCTGAGATAATTGACATGAGCTAAAACTCATGGGATTGTTCAGGTTATTGATCATGGCTGTACTCCTGCTTGAGCTGGTCACAGACTAACTGATGTCAGCAGGAACTCAGGTTTTATTATGACTGTACTCATGCTTGAGCTGGTCACAAACAACTGATGTCAGCAGGAACTCAGGTTTTATTATGACTGTACTCCTGCTTGAGCTGGTCACAGACAACTGATGTCAGCAGGAACTCAGGTTTTATTATGACTGTACTCATGCTTGAGCTGGTCACAAACAACTGATGTCAGCAGGAACTCAGGTTTTATTATGACTGTACTCATGCTTGAGCTGGTCACAGACAGTTGATGTCAGCAGGAACTTAGGTTTGATCATGAAAACAGGGAATGCAGGCTATAACAAAGTACAGATGCAAACACAAAGAACAGTTCATAATTAAACAATGATAAAATAGCCCTGTACCTTGTGGAGCACACTTTCTGGACTTTTTAATGCTGCCACTGCGAGGTTTTATAAATATAGACTTCCATCCACCACCTCCTCCACCACCTCCACAAGTTGTAGATGCCTTTTTGTTGCCAGAGACAGGCTTGCTTTCACTGGAAGTGCTGGGAGCTCGTTTCCTGGAGCGACAAACAGACTAGTAAATATCTGTATAATACAAGACTTGGTGACTTCAGCACATTCATTCTCTGCACATTTTACATCATATCACATCACACAGACAACTGCTGACAACTGACAGGGCAAGACACGGAATCCTACACCTGTTTAGGAAACAATGTAGACATGATTGGGAAAAGATAAATATATCATGAGAATATTATCGGCGAAATGTGAAGAAAAGCCGCAGGCTTTGCGCTGAAAAAAGAAGAAGTGGGAAGTGAGCGGGTTGAGGGCCTGTGATAGGAGGGCTTGAAGTGAGCTGGTTGAGAGGGTTTGTGATAGGAGGGCTTGAAGTGAGCTGGTTGAGGGCCTGTGATAGGAGGGCTTGAAGTGAGCTGGTTGAGGGTCTGTGATAGGAGGGCTTGAAGTGAGCTGGTTGAGGGTCTGTGATAGGAGGGCTTGAAGTGAGCTGGTTGAGGGCCTGTGATAGGAGGGCTTGAAGTGAGCTGGTTGAGGGCCTGTGATAGGAGGGCTTGAAGTGAGCTGGTTGAGGGCCTGTGATAGGAGGGCTTGAAGTGAGCTGGTTGAGGGCCTGTGATAGGAGGGCTTGAAGTGAGCTGGTTGAGGGCCTGTGATAGGAGGGCTTGAAGTGAGCTGGTTGAGGGCCTGTGATAGGAGGGCTTGAAGTGAGCTGGTTGAGGGCCTGTGATAGGAGGGCTTGAAGTGAGCTGGTTGAGGGCCTGTGATAGGAGGGCTTGAAGTGAGCTGGTTGAGGGTCTGTGATAGGAGGGCTTGAAGTGAGCTGGTTGAGGGCCTGTGATAGGAGGGCTTGAAGTGAGCTGGTTGAGGGCCTGTGATAGGAGGGCTTGAAGTGAGCTGGTTGAGGGCCTGTGATAGGAGGGCTTGAAGTGAGCTGGTTGAGGGCCTGTGATAGGAGGGCTTGAAGTGAGCTGGTTGAGGGCCTGTGATAGGAGGGCTTGAAGTGAGTTGGTTAAGGGCCTGTGACAAAATAGGGAAGAAAGGGTAAAAGAGAGAAGTCATGTCACATTAAACTGTTGCATACACCACGTCATATAATGGATACCTCGACCTGCTAGAGACATCAATCATGTCACAGACATTATGCCATGCCACATACATTTGGTCATAACAAAGACATTGGGTTATGTCGCAGACACTGGTAATAACACAGTCACTGGGTCATGCCACATACAATGGGTCATAACGGACATTGGATTATGTTGGAGACATATGAATCATGTCACATACATTGGGTCATGTCACAGATGTCAAGTTGTGTCATAGACACCATGCCAAAAAGTAGACATCTCAACCTGTCAGAGACACTATCATATCACATATGTCAAGTCATGTCACATACATTATGCCATATAACTGACACCTTGACCTGTCAGTAATGCCAAGTCATTTCACAGATATCCAGTCATGTCACAGATATCCAGTCATGCAACAGACACAAAGTCATGTGATGAACACCAAGATCTGGCACACATTCCAAGTAAAGTTGCAAACACCAAAACTATGCTATAGACATCAAGGCCTATCTCTGATGGAAAGCAGGCAAATCAATCACTGTGTGATAAAACATCACCTGATACCTGACAAATGAATCATTGTGTGATAAAATGTCACCTGTAACCAGACAAATGAATCTGTCACACGTCTTCTTGACGATAATATCACGAAGTTCTTACGATGATATGCTCATGATATTATTGTGTGATGGTCGTTGTCTAGGTAACGATACTCATGGTGTGTCAATGGAGATATCTGTCTTGCAATGTAACTCACCCCCGCAGTGCATATTCACCAGGCATTAAACAAGATTCCGTTGGCGCACATAATCCTTTATTACAGAAATAAGACGGACAAACGGAACATGTTTATACATCCAGAAACATAATGTAATCCATAGAATATAAATATCCTCCTCACAATTTAACCAGCACACATCAATTCCTTCTCACGGCCTGCTTCTAATCTCAATCCACAAGACAGGTAATCCAGCTACAATCCTCGGCTGGATCTCACACAATACAACCCACACATTGGGTTGGAGCCACTGCTCAACTATAGAACCCACTCTGGGGTTTGGCCTACACTCAATACAGAACCCACTCTGGGTTCAGGCCTGTCTTCACAACTAGCAGAACAACACAACCCGGAGCTCTCTCTTAAATGACCTGACCCGCAGTCGGTCTCCTCTCTCACTGCCCTTCCAGTCTCTTGACTTCACACAACACACAACTCTCTTTCGACCCATCCCCCCTGGGGATTTCCACTCATATCCGCCCCATTATTTCTGAGGGTTGATTGTTTTCCTCGTAGCCAGGTCAGTCACCTTACTGTCTCCCACTCTCATCTCCATTCTTCCTCCTGCCCGGTCACTCAACTCAATGTCAGTGACCCAGGCTTATGTCATTACCCCCCTCTTAAAAGAAAACTTCGTTTTCAAATATTGGGAGACTAAAACTTACTAAACATGTGACCCAGACATATAGCCTGGGTAGCCCTAAGTATGGCTGCACCTTACTCCAGCTACCACACTACATAATACATCAAATGCTCATAGTACACTCCTATATTCATCACACATAAATACAACCATCTATCTTGTGTATCAATGCATGAACTAATACATCACATCATAATAATAATACATCATAGAAAAGCATTATACTTATGTACCCACAGGTCTCTTACTACTTCACGACCCCACAATACTATTTGTGTACCGACCCTATATCAGGTGGTTCTGTTCTTGCATTAACCCACCTCTGATTCCTGTCGATGCTGTGTCTACCTTTCATGTACCCATGACTCATGGTACCTCTACAATTACAACATCTGTTTGCTATCCCTAGCCCTGGGTCAGTAATGTCGCGAAAACTCTTTTGACCTAACTCAACTTTCCTATCTGCATATTGCACCGTTACACTTGCGTCTCTGTTTAGTCTGAGCTCTTTATTCAATCTTGGCCCGTATACCTGGCACCTTGCTTTCTGCTGCATACACCTTATGCCTATGTGCCCTGCACATGCATTATCCTGAGCTGTTCTAGTATATCGGTCTCTATGTGCTAAAGGTACTGCTCCTTGCCCACGTGCAGTTCTGCTATCTGAAAACCTGCGAGTGAGAACATTGTTCTTCCTCTCGAAGCACCATCTACCTTTCTTTGACTGCCTATGTTCTACTCTCCTACACCCTTGGGAACATTTGTTCAGAGTAGTATCTTGTCTCTGGGATTCACTAGCACTATATTTAGGATCCATTCTCATCTGCTCAGCTGTACTATCCTTGTCCTGAGTTCCTGTGTCTACTTCAAGTGCCTCTTCTACCTCAGCTATACTCTCTAATTTCGGTTCTCTTGAGGTAACTACCTCATTACTGCTTAAACTATATTTTTGGTCCCAATAAACTATTTCCTCTTCTGTACAATCTTTAACTCCTATAACATTTCCTATGATCAAATCAGCCACTGGTGAGTCCAAAACACACGCTGTCACTCTTCCAGTGATATATGGGTTTTTTACTGTTATTATGGCTACTGGGTAGAACTCTACTGGCCATTGAATGTTATGCTCTTCTTTTTCCCTGTATAACCAGGGATCTATTAAACTTCTCCTCACTCCGATAGACGTACATCCGGAATCCTAATTTTTAAAGCGGGCTACCATTGACAAAACCCGATGAGCTTCAAACTTCCTCCTTTATGGACTGCTGTCCTGCTTTTAAAAATGGGGACCCCATATTTGACTGGCTGATTCTTTTTCAAAAAGAGGTTTGCACCCACTCTCTTCATTGTTTTACGTCTCAAATTTTTGCGCTGCTTTGAGTGCTCTGTTTCTTCATCCTACATTGATGACTAAATCCCTTCCTTCCCCATTTGAAACAAGTGATCCCCTTTTTTGTTGTTCGTTGGTCCATCTGAGGGTTTGCATCACATCTCCATTTTGTGTCTCCGCTCCCCCAATTCCAACATCCGGCATAATTTTGGGTGATAGGAGGGCTTGAAGTGAGGGGTTTTTGGGGGCCTGTGATAGGAGGCTTGAAGTGATTTGGGTTAAGGGCCTGTGACAAAATAGGGAAGAAAGGGTAAAAGAGAGAAGTCTGTCACTTTAAAACTGTTGCATACACCACTCATATAATGGATACCTCGACCTGCTAGAGACATAATCATGTCACAGACTTTTGCCATGCCACTACTTTTGGGTCATAAAAAAGACATTGGGTTATGTCGCAGCACTGTTTAACACAGTCACTGGGTCATGCCACATACAATGGGTCATAACGGACATTGGATTATGTTGGAGACATATGAATCATGTCACATACATTGGGTCATGTCACAGATGTCAAGTTGTGTCATAGACACCATGCCAAAAAGTAGACATCTCAACCTGTCAGAGACACTATCATATAACATATTCAAGTCATGTCAAATACTTTTGCCATATAACTGACACCTTGACCTGTCAGTAATGCCAATCATGTCACAGATACCCAGTCATGTCACAGATATCCAGTCATGCAAAGACACAAAGTCATGTGATAAACCCCAAAGATCTGGCCACATTCCAAGTAAAGTTGCAAACCCCAAAAAACTAGCTATAGACATCAAGGCCTATCTCTGATGGAAAGCAGGCAAATAAATCACTGTGTGAAAAAAACATCACCTGATCCCTTTGAAAAATTTAATCTTTGTGTGATAAAAGCCCCTGAAACCAGACAAATGAACTGTCACACGTCTTTTTGACGATAATATCACGAAGTTTTTACGATGATATGCTCATGATATTATTGTGTGATGGTCGTTGTCTAGGTAACGATACTCATGGTGTGTCAATGGAGATATCTGTCTTGCAATGTAACTCACCCCCGCAGTGCATATTCACCGGGCATTAAACAAGATTCCGTTGGCGCACATAATCCTTTATTACAAAAAAAGACGGAAAAACGGAACATGTTTATACATCCAGAAACATAATGTAATCCATAGAATATAAATATCCTCCTCAAAATTTTAAACCAGCACACATCAATCCTTCTCAGGGCCCCTGCTTCTAATCTCAATCCACAAGACAGGTAATCCAGCTACAATCCTCGGCTGGATCTCCACAATACAACCCACACATTGGGTTGGAGCCACTGCTCAACTATAGAACCCACTCGGGGGTTTGGCCTACACTCAATACAGAACCCACTCTGGGTTCAGGCCTGTCTTCAAAACTAGCAGAACAACAAAACCCGGAGCTCTCTCTTAAATGACCTGACCCGCAGTGGGTTTCTCCTCTCTCACTGCCCTTCCAGTCCTTGACTTCACACAACACAAAACTCTCTTTCGCCCCATCCCCCCTGGGGTTTTCCACTCATATCCGCCCCATTATTTCTGGGGGTTTGATTGTTTTCCTCGTAGCCAGGTCAGTCACCTTACTGTCTCCCACTCTCATCTCCATTCTTCCTCCTGCCCGGTCACTCAACTCAATGTCAGTGACCCAGGCTTATGTCATTACCCCCCTCTTAAAAGAAAATTTCGTTTTCAAATATTGGGAGACAAAAACTTACAAAACATGTGACCCAGACTATAGCCTGGGTAGCCCTAAGTATGGCTGCACCTTACTCCAGCTACCACAACATAATACATCAAATGCTCATAGTACACTCCTATATTCATCACACATAAATACAACCATCTATTTTGTGTATCAATGCATGAACTAATACATCACATCATAA
This sequence comes from Cepaea nemoralis, assembly GCA_014155875.1. NCBI lineage: Eukaryota > Metazoa > Mollusca > Gastropoda > Stylommatophora > Helicidae > Cepaea > Cepaea nemoralis. The sequence goes on along the minus strand of JACEFZ010016511.1, from coordinate 283,040 downwards.
TAATAATACATCATAGAAAAGCATTATACTTATGTACCCACAGGTCTCTTACTACTTCACGACCCCACAATACTATTTGTGTACCGCCCCTATATCAGGGGGTTTCTGTTCTTGCATTAACCCACCTCTGATTCCTGTCGATGCTGTGTCTACCTTTCATGTACCCATGACTCATGGTACCTCTACAATTACAACATCTGTTTGCTATCCCTAGCCCTGGGTCAGTAATGTCGCGAAAACTCTTTTGACCTAACTCAACTTTCCTATCTGCATATTGCACCGTTACACTTGGTCTCTGTTTAGTCTGAGCTCTTTATTCAATCTTGGCCCGTATACCTGGCACCTTGCTTTCTGCTGCATACCCTTATGCCTATGTGCCCTGCACATCCCAATTTGAGCTGTTCTAGTATATCGGTCTCTATGTGCTAAAGGTACTGCTCCTTGCCCACGTGCAGTTCTGCTATCTGAAAACCTGCGAGTGAGAACATTGTTCTTCCTCTCGAAGCACCATCTACCTTTCTTTGACTGCCTATGTTCTACTCTCCTACACCCTTGGGAACATTTGTTCAGAGTAGTATCTTGTCTCTGGGATTCACTAGCACTATATTTAGGATCCATTCTCATCTGCTCAGCTGTACTATCCTTGTCCTGAGTTCCTGTGTCTACTTCAAGTGCCTCTTCTACCTCAGCTAACTCTCTAATTTCGGTTCTCTTGAGGTAACTACCTCATTACTGCTTAAACTATATTTTTGGTCCCAATAAACTTTTTCCTCTTCTGTACAATCTTTAACTCCTATAACATTTCCTATGATCAAATCAGCCACTGGTGAGCCCAAAAACACACGCTGTCACTCTTCCAGTGATATATGGTGTTTTTACTGTTATTATGGCTACTGGGTAGAACTCTACTGTGCCATTGAATGTTATGCATCTAATCTTTTTCCCTGTATAATCCGAGGGATCTATTAAATTTTCCTCCTCACTCCGATAGACGTACATCCGGAATCTCTAATTGTTAACGCTGGTCTATCATTGACAAATCCCTGATGTAGCTTAAAACTTCCTCCTTCATGGACTGCTGATCCTGTTTTAAACTGTGTGACCACATATTAGACTGGCTGACTATCTTTTTCAAAAAGAGGTTTGCCCCCACTACAATCTTCATTGTTCAGCGTCTCAATTACTTGCGCTGCATTTGAGTGCTCTGTTTCTCTCATCCTACATTGATGACTAAATCCCCTTTTCCTTTTCCACATTTGAAAAAAGTGATCTCCCTTTTACTGTTGTTCGTTGGTCCATCTGATGGTTGTGCATCAAAATCTCCCTTTTTTGTGTCTCCAGCTCCCACAATTCCAACATCCGGCATAATTTGGACGTCTCTGGAATTCCCTCTTCTATATGGGTACCGTCCTACTCTCCCAAATATTGTTTCCTCGGAAACCATTATCTTGAAGTTCTTGCTGCTCACCTTTCTGTGCTGAATCCACACTTTTCGCCCTTGGTCTGATGACTGGATTCTGGTCCTGTTTAGTGTAGCTGCACAGACTATTTCCTCACTCATTAGTTTCCCAATAGATACGTTAGGATGTGCAGTCATGTAGTTTTGCCCTAACTGAGACATTGTGTCTATGTCCTTTGGCTTCCTTTCCCTCAAAGAACGCCACTAAATTAGAATTGCATGCAGATACTACCTTGTCTCTTAACATTAGATCTACTAATTTATTAAAATCTTTCCCTACTTCTGCAAGCTCCATCCACTTTTAATGTATTCTTTACTGTGTTAAAAAAATCTGTGAAATCTTGATTTGTCTCTGGCCCTAACTGTCTAAACTTTGTTCTATATCCATGTTCCGTTAGTTGGAACTTTGTCAGAAAACGTTGACGTAAGATAGTGTAGTTGTTTCTTTCTTCTACAGGTAAATTGAACAGGGTGTCTAGTGCCTTGCCCGAAAGAAGCCCCCCTAGTCTAATAGCATACGGGTCTTCGGGATGCCTAACACTTTCGCTGATGCCTGATATCTGTCAAGATAAACTTCAAGGTTGTCCCCGGTCCGTAAAAATATGGCAGTTTTAATCTCTGTGACGACTGCGAAGGTCCCTTTTTCTTTCCTCACTTTGACCCTTCGATGCAAATTCTAACTTTTTAATAGCAATTTCGCTTCCATCTTAATCTTCTCTTTCTCAATTTCCATTCCATTGTGTCTCTCTCTCTTCCCGTAGACGTTGGCTTCCATTTCAGCCTGTCTCTGTTCTCTTTCGGCTTGTCTCTGGGCTCTTTCAATCTGTTGTTTTCTTTTGCTTCTGCATACTCCTGTAACTCTTTACCTTTCAGGCCTATTCTTTCACCTGCTTCAATATAATCCATTAAAGTAGGCATCTTGTACTTGTGGACACGTTGCTGTGAATCAGCCAACTATAAAAGTCCAGACTCTGCTGTTAGTCTTTGTGTCACTTCCCTAAGTAACCCCTCACTCCCTGTGTACGTCAAAATTTGTAGTGCTAAAAAATCACTCTGTACCACCCAGTCACTCTATAAGCACTAGGTAGTGAGGTAGGGAAGTATCACCTATACTCCCCTTTTATCTATATTCTATGACCAAAAGTTCATAAGTCCCTGGAAAATTGTTAAACCCTACATATAAATACATATACAAACAAATGGATGATAACACTAAGTGATGACTATCCAACACTAGACTTCACAAGCTGAGTACACGGAGACGATGATGACACATAAATAAACCACAGTAACAAATACAAGCTTGTGTAGAGACACCCACAGTGCGCGTAAACAATAAACTAAATTGACCAAGAAACCCCTAGACAGCAAAAAGACGAAAGATCACCCTAAAAAATATATCCGAACACAACAAATTCATATATAAAATAACGAAAAGAAGAGAGAAAGAAAGGAATATATACTGAAAATTACACAGATTTGACGTCAGACAACTCGCTCTAGATATTGGGTTTTCGACTCTTTCAATGCCCCTGCACGATACGCAACTCATTAACGTTTTTCTTTAAAAAAAATATCGTAAGCACCAGAAAGACTAATAAATTATTGTGCTGTATCCCGACTCTCGAGAAACACCTCAACAAATTTCCCCACTCTTGACAAACACTGGACCACATACAAAATTGCGTGACACCCGAAAACAATAAATATAACGGGGAGCAAACAAAAAAATAATAATGTGTAACTGGTTGGCCGACAAATATGGGGCCCATTACTCCGTCGCAAAAGTTTTTTTTTATTCAGTCACCAAATTTTTTTTTTCGTTTTAATAGTTATTCGCCCTCGCTGGAAAAGTCTACGACGCTGGATTTCAAAGCGACTTGTTGTTTTGTTGAGTGGTTCCTGAATTCACGTGGTGATCAAAAGTTCCAACTGTCGGAAACGTTGACGGTAATAATAATTAATCCAAAGTGTTCTTTCGATATGTTGTTACTCTCGTTGCGGAGATGGCGCTTTGCTGTATCATATATGTTATAGATTCACCAAAAGAAAGATCAAAATAATGGCAATAAATGTTCAACGCGTTTCACTCTGTACAGTCAGGTCTTTTTGGCAACTGTATGCAACTTATGTTCGCGGAGCCGACACGTCATCATTCGTTGTCAAAATGTTTGCTGATTATAAAGTAATGAACACAAAGGGCTTTTAACAAAGACGAATAATCAAGTCTGGTTTCACACAAAACGCCTTGTTTTGTTCATTCACAATGATTCAGCTTGACCACCATAGGTCGTGGAAATTCCCGAGTATCTTTCCTCCTTCCACCCCCAACTCACAATGTCACCTCCATTTCTCTTTATCACTCTCAGTGAAAAATTCCTCCGTAAAACCGTTCTCACACAAACTTGACAGCCCCACCCGGCTGCGGTAGGGGTAACGTTACTATCCCCTTCAGTCAACTGTCCGTCAAATTAGCGACTGCCAATTTTTCTCTGTTATCCAAACATGTACTTCCCAAGTACCTGGACGCTGGTGTACCCACCCGTCCTATTTACTGCGTCGAATAATCTTGACCAGTCAACTTGCAACAACACAGTGCGCTTGCCTCCAGCACACACACACACCTGTCCTCGCCACTCTGGATTCAACACTCGTCTTTAATTTCCGCACTGCTGCCTGGTATCAAATTTACCTGTCACCGTAATGGACTCTCCCGGTTAGTCTGTATGGCGTGTCTTTATCACCCCCTCTCGCTTCAGCGATATGGTTGGTTCCAATTCACCTGTAGTGGACTTGACGTGACCTGCTGTAGCCAGTTCCCGCACGGAGAAAAACTCAGTGTTTATACGGTGGACACACTCCGCTGTCCACCCTCTCTCCGCGAAGAGCCCACAAACATCTCAGAATGACAACACTGTCTATAATGTTCTTAATTGACGTAGCCCTCAGATGTCACTACGTCTTCTTGATGATAATATCACGAAGTTCTTACGATGATATGCTCATGATATTATTGTGTGATGGTCGTTGTCTAGGTACGATACTCATGGTGTTTCAATGGAGATATCTGTCTTGCAATGTAAACTCACCCCCGCAGTGCATATTCACCAGGCATTAAACAAGATTCCGTGGCGCACATAATCCTTTATTACAGAAATAAGACCGGACAAAACGGAACATGTTTATACATCCAGAAAACATAATGTAATCCATAGAATATAAATATCCTCCTCACAATTTAACCAGCACACATCAATTCCTTCTCACGGCCTGCTTCTAATCTCAATCCACAAGACAGGTAATCCAGCTACAATCCTCGGCTGGATCTCACACAATACAACCCACACATTGGGTTGGAGCCACTGCTCAAACTATAGAAACCCACTCTGGGTTTTTGGCCTACACTCAATACAGAACCCACTCTGGGTTCAGGCCTGTCTTCACAACTAGCAGAACAACACAACACGGAGCTCTCTCTTAAACGACCTGACCCGCAGTCGGTCTCCTCTCTCACTGACCTTTCAGTCTCTTGACTTCACACAACACACAACTCTCCCTCGACCCATCCCCCCCTGGGGATTTCCACTCATATCCGCCCCATTATTTCTGAGGGTTGATTGTTTTCCTCGTAGCCAGGTCAGTCACCTTACTGTCTCCCACTCTCATCTCCATTCTTCCTCCTGCCCGGTCACTCAACTCAATGTCAGTGACCCAGGCTTATGTCAGAATCATTGTGTGATAAAATGTCACCTGTAATCAGGCAAATCAATCACTGTGTGATAAAATGTCAACTGTAACCAGGCAAATCAATCACTATGTGATAAAATATTACATGTAACCATGGCAAATCAATCACTGTGAGATAAAATATCATCTGACACAAGGTAAATCAATCATTGTGTGATAAAATATCACCTGTAACTGGACAAACAAATCAGTGTGTGATAAAATATTTCCTGTAACCAGGCAAATCAATCATTGTGTGATAAAATATCACCTGTAAGCAGACAAATAAATCAGTGTGTGATAAGATATCACCAGTAACCAGGAAAATCAACCACTCTGTGATAAAAAAAAGTTACCTGTAACCAGGCAAATCAATCATTGTGTGATAAAATATCACCTGTAAGCAAAGAAATAAATCAGTGTGTGATAAATATTACCTGCAACTGGGAAAATCAATCAGTGTGATAAAATATTACCTGTAACCGGGCAAATCAATCACTGTGTGATACTTGGATGGAAGATTTCGGGGCCCACCACCAACATCAATAAACTTCTTTGGTGCCATGTGACCAACAAAAGCTCTTTCCCTGGCTTCCTCCAGGGACAAGAGACGGGTTGGAGTAGAGATAGCCAGGGACTTAGGGCGGGCTTTCTTCTGACCTTCTGTGGAAGATTGCACAAGCTACACCGTGTGCCACAGAACAATGCTATATATAGCAAGCCATCAACAGATCATATGCTACATAATACAATCAGTTTGTGTAAAATATCACATACACAGAATACATAAAGTATACCACAGATAAAATATATAAGACATAACACAAACAGAACATCTCAGACATACCACAAACATAATATGTAAGTTTTTACTACAAGTGTAAGAAACTACAAACAGAATATGTAAGACATACCACAAACATAATATGTAAGTTTTTACTACAAGTGTAAGAAACTACAAACATAATATGTAAGACATACCATAAACATAATATGTAAGTTTTTACTACAAGTGTAAGAAACTACAAACATAATATGTAAGACATACCATAAACATAATATGTAAGTTTTTACTACAAGTGTAAGAAACTACAAACAGAATATGTAAGACATACACCAAAACATAATATGTAAGTTTTTACTACAAGTATAAGAAACTACAAACAGAATATGTAAGACATACCATAAACATAATATGTAAGTTTTTACTACAAGTGTAAGAAACTACAAACAGAATATGTAAGACATACCATAAACATAATATGTAAGTTTTTACTACAAGTGTAAGAAACTACAAACAGAATATGTAAGACATACCATAAACATAATATGTAAGTTTTTACTACAAGTGTAAGAAACTACAAACAGAATATGTAAGACATACCACAAACATAATATGTAAGTTTTTACTACAAGTGTAAGAAACTACAAACATAATATGTAAGACATACCACAAACATAATATGTAAGTTTTTACTACAAGTGTAAGAAACTACAAACATAATATGTAAGACATACCATAAACATAATATGTAAGTTTTTACTACAAGTGTAAGAAACTACAAACATAATATGTAAGACATACCATAAACATAATATGTAAGTTTTTACTACAAGTGTAAGAAACTACAAACAGAATATGTAAGGCACACTAGAAGTAGATTATATAAGTCATTCTACAACTAGATTACATGACATAATAGAGGTAGATTATATAAGACATACCATATGTAAAACATACTTCAATCAGAACATAAAAGATTACAACAAACATAATATGTAAGACATACTTCACACAGATCACACAAGACTTACTTCACACAGATCACACAAGACTTACTTCACACAGATCACACAAGACTTACTTCACACAGATCACACAAGACTTACTGCACACAGATCACATACTTCACACAGATCACACACTTCACACAGATCACATACTTCACACAGATCACACAGATCACACAAGACATACTTCTCACAGATCACACAAGACTTACTACAAATAGATCACACAAATTTTACTTCACACAGATCACACAAGACTTACTACACACAGATCACACAAGACTTACTACACACAGATCACACAAGACTTACTTCACACAGACCACACATGACTTACTACTACACACAGATCACACAAGACTTACTACACACAGATCACATACTTCACACAGATCACACAAGACTTACTACACACAGATCACACAAGACTTACTACACACAGATCACACAAGACTACTACACACAGATCACACAAGACTTACTACAAATAGATCACACAAGACTTACTACACACAGATCACGTGAGATTTACTACAAATAGATCACACAAGACTTACTACAAATAGATCACACAAGACTTACTACACACAGATCACATACTTCACACAGATCACACAAGACTTACTACACACAGATCACACAAGACTTACTACACACAGATCCCATACTTCACACAGATCACACAAGACTTACTACACACAGATCACATACTTCACACAGATCACACAAGACTTACTACACACAGATCACATACTTCACACAGATCACACACTTCACACAGATCACACAAGACATACTTCTCACAGATCACACAAGACTTACTACAAATAGATCACACAAAACCCAATTCACACAGATCACACAAGACTTACTTCACACAGATCACACAAGACTTACTACACACAGATCACACAAGACTTACTACAAATAGATCACAAAAACCCTTTCACACAGAGACAAAATTATACAAAAGTCCCCCCTTTAAAAAATCCCGCCTCACCGGCTTCACCCGACACCAAAAGCCACTCCAAAGCACCCCAACCAAAAAAAAGATCCCAAAAGCCCTTTCCCCTTACACAAAAATCACACAAGATTTACTAAAATGATCACGATTTTACTAAAATAGTCACAAAACTTCTCTTCCCCTTCTCCAAAAATACACAAACTTACACACACAGATCAACAAGATTTCTAAAATAGCCCCAAAAAGCTTCACTAAAAATCCCACAAGACTTCTCTGTCCCCTTCTTCCCTCCCAACACCACACGACAACAAGTTTTAATTTAGTCTGGAAAACTCACGGAAGGTGTCCCCATAAGTCCCCTTCCCCCCCTCCTCTCCCTTTTCTCCTCATCACAAACTGACACCCAAAATTAAAATTTTTGGGAATTTTTATAGTTTGGGGCAGCCCTTTCATTTTTTAATTTCCAATAAAGGTTTTTTGGCTCCCTCCTCTCCTCCCAAACCAGGGGAAAAAGGGAACCCCGGAAAAAAATGGCCCTCAGGGCTTGCCCCCGGGATGAGGGGCACAATACCCAGTCCCCCCCCCTTCTCTCTCTCTCCCATAAAAACCCACAGGACCAGAGGGAATCCGGGGAACTAAGTCGGGAAACTTGTCACTGAAGATGATGTCACAATAACAGTTCTCTCTCTGGCTTTTTCTCCTCCTCATACACACACATGGACCAAGAGGGATCCTGGGAACTATAGTCTGCAGCTTGTCACTGAAGAGATGTCACATACAGTTTTCTCTCTGGCTCTCTCTCTCTCTCTCTCTCTCCCCCCATACACACACAGGACACCAGATGGAATCCTGGGAACTATAGTCTGGCAGCTTGTCACTGAAGATGATGTCACAATAACAGTTCTCTCTCTGGCTCTCTCTCTCTCTCTCATACACACACATGGACACACAGATGGAATCCTGGGAACTATAGTCTGTCAGCTTGTCACTGAAGATGATGTCACAATAACAGTTCTCTCTCTCTCTCTCTCTCTCTCGCTCTCTCTCTCTCTCTCTCTCTCTCATACACACACATGGACACACAGATGGAATCCTGGGAACTATAGTCTGGCAGCTTGTCACTGAAGAGGATGTCACAATAACAGTTCTCTCTCTGGCTCTCTCTCTCTCTCTCTCATACACACACATGGACACACAGATGGAATCCTGGGAACTACAGTCTGGCAGCTTGTCACTGAAGATGATGTCACAATAGCAGTTCTCTCTCTGGCTCTCTCTCTCTCTCTCTCATACACACACATGGACACACAGATGGAATCCTGGGAACTATAGTCTGGCAGCTTGTCACTGAAGATGATGTCACAATAACAGTTCTCTCTCTGGCTCTCTCTCTCTCTCATACACACACATGGACACACAGATGGAATCCTGGGAACTATAGTCTGGCAGCTTGTCACTGAAGATGATGTCAAATAACAGTTCTCTCTCTCTCTCTCTCTCTCTCTCTCTCTCATACACACACATGGACACACAGATGGAATCCTGGGAACTACAGTCTGGCAGCTTGTCACTGAAGATGATGTCACAATAACAGTTCTCTCTCTGGCTCTCTCTCTCTCTCTCTCTGGCTCTCTCTCTCTCTGGCTCTCTCTCTCTCTCTCTCTCATACACACACATGGACACACAGATGGAATCCTGGGAACTATAGTCTGGCAGCTTGTCACTGAAGATGATGTCACAATAAACAGTTCTCTCTCTCTCTCTGGCTCTCTCTCTCTCTCTCTCTCTCTGGCTCTCTCTCTCTCTCATACACACACATGGACACACAGATGGAATCCTGGGAACTATAGTCTGGCAGCTTGTCACTGAAGATGATGTCACAATAACAGTTCTCTCTCTCTCTCTCTCTCTCTCTCTCTCATACACACACATGGACACACAGATGGAATCCTGGGAACTATAGTCTGGCAGCTTGTCACTGAAGATGATGTCACAATAACAGTTTTCTCTCTGGCTCTCTCTCTCTCTCTCTCATACACACACATGGACACACAGATGGAATCCTGGGAACTATAGTCTGGCAGCTTGTCACTGAAGAGGATGTCACAATAACAGTTCTCTCTCTGGCTCTCTCTCTCTCTCTCTCTCTCTCTCTCTCTCTCTCATACACACACATGGACACACAGATGGAATCCTGGGAACTATAGTCTGGCAGCTTGTCACTGAAGATGATGTCACAATAACAGTTCTCTCTCTGGCTCTCTCTCTCTCTCATACACACACATGGACACACAGATGGAATCCTGGGAAACTATAGTCTGGCAGCTTGTCACTGGAAGAGGATGTCACAATAACAGTTCTCTCTCTGGCTCTCTCTCTCTCTCTCTCATACACACACATGGACACACAGATGGAATCCTGAGAACTATAGTCTGGCAGCTTGTCACTGAAGATGATGTCACAATAACAGTTTCTCTCTCTGGCTCTCTCTCTCTCGTCTCTCATACACACACATGGGACACACAGATGGAATCCTGGGAACTATAGTCTGGCAGCTTGTCACTGAAGATGATGTCACAATAACAGTTCTCTCTCTGGCTCTCTCTCTCTCTCATACACACACATGGACACACAGATGGAATCCTGGGAACTATAGTCTGGCAGCTTGTCACTGAAGATGATGTCACAATAGCAGTTCTCTCTCTGGCTCTCTCTCTCTCTCTCTCTCATACACACACATGGACACACAGATGGAATCCTGGGAACTATAGTCTGGCAGCTTGTCACTGAAGAGGATGTCACAATAACAGTTCTCTCTCTGGCTCTCTCTCTCTCATACACACACATGGACACACAGATGGAATCCTGGGAACTATAGTCTATCAGCTTGTCACTGAAGATGATGTCACAATAGCAGTTCTATCTCTGGCTCTCTCTCTCTCTCTCTCTCTCTCATACACACACATGGACACACAGATGGAATCCTGGGAACTATAGTCTGGCAGCTTGTCACTGAAGATGATGTCACAATAGCAGTTCTCTCTCTCTGGCTCTCTCTCTCTCTCATACACACACATGGACACACAGATGGAATCCTGGGAACTATAGTCTGGCAGCTTGTCACTGAAGATGATGTCACAATAACAGTTCTCTCTCTGGCTCTCTCTCTCTCTCTCTCTCTCATACACACACATGGACACACAGATGGAATCCTGGGAACTATAGTCTGGCAGCATGTCACTGAAGATGATGTCACAATAACAGTTCTCTCTCTGGCTCTTTCTCTCATACACATACATACACACACATGGACTCAACGAGGTACTCCTGGGAACTATAGTCTGTCAGCTTGTCACTGAAGATGATGTCACAATAAGCAGTTCTCTCTCTGGCTCTCTCTCTCTCATACACACACATGGACACACAGATGGAATCCTGGGAACTATAGTCTGGCAGCTTGTCACTGAAGATGATGTCACAATAACAGTTCTCTCTCTGGCTCTCTCTCTCTCTCTCTCTCATACACACACATGGACACACAGATGGAATCCTGGGAACTATAGTCTGGCAGCTTGTCACTGAAGAGGATGTCACAGTAGCAGTTCTCTCTCTCTCTATCTCTCAATGAATGAATCACCAAAAAACGAGAAGTAGTTTGTGAGCTTTACTAGAGCACGACTACAAGAAACAAAATGGATGTTGCTGCCAAAGCCTTCATCAGCAACAGAATAAACAAATAAAAATAGACAAACACAGTACACGAAATATGTTACATGAAAGTATTAACCCTTTACCTGGCAAATTGTCCATTTACGTCCAGACCTCGGTACGGGCAGACCGTCTGAAACCGCCCGTTACTATTATGCATTGTAAAAATGCGATCTCTCAGCTTTCCGATACTTCTGACGGCTACTTTCGCTTTCGCCGATAGCTTGACAACATGGCCGCCATTTGTATGCGCCTACTATGAATTTGAACAGATTTTTTTGACAGTTTTCGGGGTTTTTACGCTTAGTTTTTCAAAATGGATTTCGGCGATTCTTCAAGTGATAGCCGAGATTTCGCTAAGTTCAATTTAAGTGACATTAAAGGGCACGAAGTTGACTATTAATTGGAGCTAGATATCAGTGAAAAGTGTTACTTTGTATTAGCAGTCGTGAGTCGGACTTTAAAGAAAGTGATCGATTCTGAAAATGTGTTTGTAAATTGCCTTATATATGACAGAAAATCACAAACAATATGCTGTATTTCGTAAATATTTGTGTTCCTATATGGATTAACGGCAACAATCACATGAGTAACATGTTCTGCATGCTTTTTCCTTCATTTTGTTGTTTATTTAACTAAAATCGGTTGACTAATACCTTATTTGTGATGTTTTTACTAACGCAACCCGAAATTTTACCGAACCTGAAAAAATCTTGCCCGTTCAGGGCTAAAAAACGGACAAGCTGTCTGCCCGGTAAAGAGTTAAGGTTACTCATCTGTATCCTTGTTTGAGCGGCTATCCGTGAATGGAATAAACCGGATGTAGTAGTTAACAGGGTCAAGTGACTAAAGGTCAATAAAGAAGCTCGGGGGTTGGCTAAGACAACCGGTGAGGGAACCGCTGCTGGGGGGATGGGGGTGCGCCCATGAGAGCGAAAAGGAAAAATTTGGATAGGTAGAGCACTGTAGCAGGCTCTGTGGCGATGTAACGGATGCAGTTCACAATTCCGCACGCCAAGCTCGAAACACTGCTGCGGGCGATAGGATGTAGACCAACCGGCACTTGCCATCATAAAATAGCACAAGTGCCGGTTGTTCAGAAAGCAATGAGAAGTGACTGTGTGCAAACCAACTGGAAAGTCACAGAAGGCAAAAATAAGGCTGGCGTTGACTACGACATCATGTGAAGGACATGCAACTGGCTTATTAGTGGACTATACGACTACGGGGATGGGAGGGGGCCGAGGGCGTACGGGACTTAAATAACACTGTGTTCGACCTTGGGACTGTGAGGGAAGAGTGAACCGAACTTGAAGATGAGGCGGTTTTCCAATGTCTTACGATTGCATTTGTGAGATGTGCACGATTTGATTGCCGTGACCTGTATGATGGCAATGCCACAGTGGTCAGAACTGTTGAAGTGTAGGGGTTCCGGCTTCTGGGCACCACTGTTGATATCAGACTCTCATACACACACACAGACTCACTGATGGAATCCTGGGAACTACAGTATGGCAGCTTGTCACTAAAGATGATGTCAAAATAGTTCTCTCTGTCTCTCTCTTTCATACACATACATACACACATGGACTCACAGATGGAATCCCGGGAACTACAGTCTGGCAGTTGTCACTGAAGATTATGTAACAATAGCAGTTCTCTATCTCTCGCTCTCTCATGAGATAAATTTGTATAAAGTAATACAGTATATAATATAGAAAAATAAAGATCAGTCAATCGATCAATCTCTCTCACAGTGAGAGAGAGAACGAACGAACGAACAAACGAACGAACAGACTTTATTTTCAAAGGGTAACAAATTGGGCATGCAGGCCCGTCTTACATTCGGCCCTTCCACTCACTCAGCTTTCTTTCATCAACAGTGCATAGGAAAAAAACATTGTCACATGAATTTTGTAAACATAAACAATGCATATTACTATGTTATGAGACACATCCACCACCCACCCACACATCCCCCATTCACTCCAACTCCCCCACCAAACCACACACATAACCCACACACACATACATTCCCCCACCCATCCACCACATCCCTACACCTACACATCTCCCCACCCACACACACCTCTCACCCACCACACATCCCATCCACCCACACCCCAAGCACACATACATTCAATAACCCACACATCCCCCACCTACACACATCTCCCCACCCACTCACATATCCTCTACCCGTCCCATTACCCACCAACAATCACTCACCCACATATCCTCCTCCACCCACACACCTCCACCCACCCAGCCAAACACACATTCCTCAGCCACACACACATCTCCCCGTTAACTCACATATTCCGCACCTACCCACACACAAATTCCGCACCCACCCACATAATCTCCCATCTCCCCCAGCCTACTCACAGATCCCGAGCCCACACCTACAAACATCCCCCACCATCTCCTAACCTGCACACACACACACACACACACCCACATATCCTCTACCCACCCACACATCCTCTACCCACCCATCCCCCAACCAAACATCCCTTAACCACACACCCTTACTCATATACAATCACCCACCCACACATCCTCTACCCAACCACACATCCTCCATCCCCCAGCCACACATCCCTTAACCACACACCCCTACCCATATACACACACATCCCCACCCACGCACAATCTCCCCACCCATACACACATCCCCACCCACCAACACATCCCCCATTCACAAACACACACCTCCCATCCACGCACACACAACCCACACACACATCCCCAACTCATACACTCATCCCCAGACACACGTACTTATCCCTCCACCACTAACACCCACACATCCCTTACCCACTCATCAACACATACATCTCCTATCTACCCACCCACCCACACCCCAACCACCCATCTAAGCACACATCCCCACCCTCACACACATCCTTCACCCACCCGAAAACCCAACCACACCTTCACCCACCCACACACACATCATTTATCCACAACCAGCTCCCATCCCACACAACACCACACCCACACACATCCCAAAGACACATCCATCACCCACACACACATCTCCCCACACATCTCCTACCCATCCACACATCCCCCAACTACAATCACCCTCACTACCCACACATACATCCTCCATCCAGCCACACACCCCCACCCTGCCAGACATATCCCCCACCCACACACACATCTCCAAATCCATCACCCACGCCCATCATGCACCCCTCCCCAACCCACATACATCTCCCACACATATCTCACCCACACACACTCCCCACCCATCCACCCAAACATCCCACACCCATACACATCCCTCACCCACACCCCCAAACCCACAACAACCCCCCACCTGCACACATCTCCCACCCACCACATATCCCCACCCATACATATACCCCCACCCATCCCATAACCCATCATCAACCAACATATCCTCCTCCACCCACTCACCCACAACCACCTTGCCAAACACACATCCCCACCCACACAACACATCTCCTCGCCAACCCATACATCCCGCACGTACCCACACACAAATCCCCCACCACACAATCCCACCCCGCCCACCCACACACACATCCCCCATCCCCCAACCTACTATTATGATCAAACTCCCACACTTTACACACACATACAGTGACGATTGTCGTGAGCATTGTCGCAAAATTGTAAAGAAAATGGAGAAAAATTGTACATATACATTTTGTAACTTAAAAATTAGTGATGCAATTCAACTCTCTCTCTCTCTCTCTCATACTCTCTAATTCTCTCACCCACTCTACAGTGATGTACATGTGTTCATGTTATAAATTATAACATCAGTTGGCATTCAAAATGGTAATATGAACATGAGAATACACAACATATATGGAATAGCATGTTACATGATATGCGTGCGCTTAAATCTCTCTCTCTCTTTCTCGCTCTCTTCTCACTAACACACACCCATAGACACTCACAAACAATGGCCGCACACATACACACATTAACAATACCATTCTTCCACTGTCTTCTCTCGTTCGCTCACTCCCCCCCCCTCTCTCTCTCACTCACAATCACTATTTCGCCCATTAAGTCACTCTCTCCATCTTTCATTTACTCAATATCACACTCTCTTTCACTCTAACTCACACACAGACACACACACACCCTCTCGCTATCAAATACACACTCCCTCGCGTGCGCAAGAATGCATATACACATACACACAATATACACACGCAAATACACACATATCCCCGCGCACACATATACACATACTTACACACACACACAAATACACTCCCTCGCATACACTGCATGCATGCACACATACACACAATCATGCACTCACACACACACACACACACATATATATATATATATATATATATATATATATATATATATATATACATATATACATATACGCACATACACACCCGCACATACATATAAACACACGCATACATTTACTCACACATATAAACATACTTACACACACAAGCACACATACAAACACACATTTACACACACTTACTCATACACACCCACATTCAGACGTGCACACACACACATACACACATATGGACACACGTACACACTAACCCATCCACCCACACACTTACTCACACATACACGCTGCCTCACATAATCTCACTCACTCATTTACTCTCTAAACCACACTAACTCACTCTCTTACAAGCACAGACAAGTACACAGACACACACACATTCACCCACTCTCTCTTTCTCACCCTTCAATCACCTGCACATCCCACACCTCCCCACCTCTCACACATCTCCCCTCCCACACAAATCTCCACCCATAAACACATTCCCCTCACACACACCCCCCACATACCTTCCCCATACACATCCCCGCCCACACATCTCCCCACCAACTCACACATCCTCCACCTACAAACATTCTCTCCACCCACACATACATTTCCACCCACTCACATTTACCCCATCCACACTCACACACTTCCACCCATGCAGACATATCCCATTCACAGACACCCCCACACCCATTACACACTCATCCCCCAACCCACACAATCTTCTACACACCCATTCACCCACCCAAACAAACAAAAAAGCGTAAAAATTAGTGATGCAATTCAACTCTCTCTCTCTCTCTCTTGCTCTCTCTCTCTCTCACTCACATCACAGTAATGTTATATTATACATGATAAAATCAAATGGCATACAAAATGATAAGATGAGAATAACCCCCCCCCCCCCCCCCCCCCCCCCCCCCCCCCCAAAAAAAAAAATATATATATGGAATGGCATGTTACAGGACAATCAAGTGGCATTAAACGATACCTCGTAATATGAAAGATGAGAATACATTAAAAAAATAAATATGGAATAGCATGTTACATGAAATGCGTGCGCTCAACTCTCTCTCTCTCTTCTCTCACACACATGTACATACACACACCCACACACATCCATATACTTACTCACACGTACTCACATAACACCCGAATATACACTCCCTCGCATACACTGCATGCATGCACACTTACACATACAAAGATATACAATACATACACTGAGCACACACACACACTAATCCATGCACACATATGCACACGCACATGCATATAAACGCATATAAACACATGAACGCGCACCTTAACACACGTACAGACATACACACATAGGCACACGCAGATACACACATGTACACACACATGTACACCCACCCAGACATGCACACACATACATCACACTTTCTCATGCACTCTCTCATTCACCCACGCTCTCTCTTTTACACACTCACTTGCTCTCACACTCACTCATTCGAGCACACACACGCATACCCACAAATTCTCTCTCACTCACTCACGCTTCCTTACTCACTCATTTACTCGCTGACTCTCTAACTCACACTCACTCACTAACTTTCACACTCTATCACACAGACAGGCAGACACACAACACACCCACTCTCTCAGATTCACTCATTCTCTAACTAAATCTCTCACACATATGTCCACACACACACCCACTCACTTTTACACTCACTCAGGCACACGCGCATGTATACTCACTCTCACTCATTAAAAAAATGATACTAGTAGGTGACTTATGGAGGCATATAGTCGGTATGAAGTAAGTATTGAAAGAGTTTTCGGTTGAATGTGTAGGGACTCATTGGTGTTTTCAGTTCTGGTGGAAAGCTATTCCACAAGTGAGCACCAGAATATGCGAAACAAGTTTTGTATAAGTCCAATCTAGGCTTAGGAAGCTGTAATAAATTTAAGCGCTTACTGTTCATTGGATTAGATTGAATTAACGGTAGAAGATACTCTGGGGTGTTTTCAGATATAATTTTATTCACTAATTTGGCTTTGTTAAAAAGGAAGCGCTTTTGAAGTGGTAGAAGTCTTAGATGGCTGTATAATTTATTACTTTCAACGTGCTTTATGCTAGAAACTAGACGTATAGCGCGGTTTTGAAGCGAACACAATCGTTTCATATTAGATTTAGAGCAACCATCCCAGATTGTGGAACAATAATCGAGAGGTGATTGGATATAGGATGCATAGAATATTTTTCGTGTGCTTTCATCCAAAAAGTGTTGAATTTTAGCAAGTTGGTAAACTTTTTGTGCTATTCTCTTGGTAAGGACGTGAACATGAGGGCTCCAGTTTAAATGTCTGTCAATTAAAAGACCTAATGTTTTATGTTCATTTACATTAATTATAGGTAACGTATCCACGTGGAGCTCGAGCGGTGTCCCAGTTATGGCTAGGGTCTGTAGTTTTTGTCTGGTCGTTATTAGCATGGATTTGGTTTTGTCGATGTTAATTAACATGCGATTTTCATTGCTCCATCTACTAAGGTTGTCAAGTTCGTTTTGTAAAGAGCTCTCTAAGTCACAAAGGCTCTCTTGACTTGTGTAAATAGTACAGTCGTCCGCAAATAGGTCACATGAAGTATTGAGGTATAAAGGAAGATCGTTAATATATACTGCAAAAAGCAGTGGACCTAGTATTGAGCCCTGAGGCACCCCAAAATTAAGTTGTGTGGGTCTTGATAGACAGTTATTGAAGGACACTACGTGTTGTCTGTCAGATAAAAATGACGTAATTAGATTCACCATGTTGGTGCTAGTCTTCATGTGTTTTAATTTTCTAATTAAAATATCATGATCTACAATATCAAAGGCTTTTTTAAAGTCTACAAATACTGCTCCACAAATGTTGCCATTGTTGATACAAAGATGCCAGTTATCGGTCATTTTTGTAAGGGCACTATGGCAAGAATATTTAGGTCGAAACCCAGATTGACTGTCAATTATTAGATCGTTGTTAATTAAATGATGTAGTGTTATTTTATGCATGTGTTTTTCTAATGGCTTTGATAGCGACGATAGTAAGAAAATAGGTCTATAATTACCCAAGACGCTAATATCAGTTGAGCCATTTTTAAGTAGAGGATACACTTTAGCAACTTTAAAGGCAGATGGAAAGTAGTTTTTGGACAGGCACTGGTTATATATGAACGTTAAGGACTCACTAATAATAGGTGCAGCACACCAAAGAATTCTATTATTGATACCATCTAGGCCTTCTGAACTTGTTGCTTTGAGATTCGAGAGATATTTATATACTTCTGCAACAGACATCAAGGGAATCTCAGGGGGAGTATTTCTAGAGCACTTCCCTTCACAGAATGATGACAGTGAGTTTAAATTACAAGCTGAGTCTGGTATTGTGGACTTTAGATTCTCTATTTCTGATTGAAAGAAGCAACTGAAATCCTCGCATGTTATAGTGCTCGGTATTGCTGACTCTGAAGAGTGTTTCTTGTTGGTTAGCGAGTTAATAGCCTTCCATATATTTGCGTTATTTGATTTATCTACAATCAAATTTTTGAAATGATCTTTCTTTATCCTACGAATTTCAGATTTAACTTTATTTCTTAGTCTGCGGTAATTGATAAAATCTTTATTTTTGTGCGCTGTATCTCGTTCTCTCATGATTTCGAGAACTTCACGAGTCACCCATGGAGATTTATGTTGATTCTTCACTTGAACTTCTTTAACTGGCACATGTTTATCAAACACACTGTAGACTGTCTTTGTCCAGTAAGCTAGTGCATAATCCGGATCAGGAAGTTGGTAAACATGTTCAAGGGCTGCATTTTTTAAGTCATCTAAAAATAAACTTTGGTTGAGAGCTTTTAGATTTCTAAATTTGATGATTAAATGTTTATTTTTAGGAGATTTGAACCCAGTTTTCGACCACGTAAAACATATTGGGTAATGGTCACTAACTGCACTAACAGGAACAGAACATTCAATAATATTAACTGGACAAGTAACATATATATGATCAATTATAGTTGAGGAGGTGCCTGTAACCCTTGTGGGACGGTTTATTAGTTGTTTCAAATCGTAAGATAGAATGATATCGTCCCATGTCTGGTTGGATTTAGTAATATCTATGTTAAAGTCACCTAATATCATGACTTCTCTACCTTCTGTAAACACTCTATCCATCATTGTAGTGAAACAGTCATACCAATTGTACCCAGCACACAGATTCCGATATAGGTATCCAATTAGAAACGGTTGCTGACTGGCTGGCTTCACCTCTAACCAAACACATTCTATCTCTACTGACTCGAGATCACTTCTACGGGAACAGTTGAGAGAATTGGAAATGTATACAGCAATACCTGTCTCTAATTTTTGATTTGCATCTCTTCGAATTACTTTAAACCCCTTAAGAGTGATTTCAGAGTCGGATATTTTGTCATTGAGACGACTTTCTGTGATTCCAAACACATGGAATTGTTTGCACAGTATTACCGAAAGCTCAGGTAATTTATTGAGCAAATGATAGATGTTGAGATGGCCTATACGTAGGCCATCTTTGTGAAGCCACTGATCGTGATTGGCGAACATTGCACGATGAAAGGATGATGTCGCTTGCGGTAGAAATTTTCAGAGTTTTTGAAACTTTATTTAGTAGTAGTTAAGACTATTAGATGGGGTAGGAAAATGTCTGTGCTGGAGTGACATCATGAAAGCTTGATGCAGGGCTGCAGGATTGTATTGCATTAGCTGTTGAAGTTGGCGGTTCCACAGATAGGAGTGTAGATTACCATCCAACGAGGGACCACTGCTGTGAGAGTTACTGGAAGTGCCTACATTAGAAGCATACATCGGGGGCACAGCAACATTGTTTAACGGTGTCCCCTTTGACATAATAGGGGGAGGCTGCTTTATGGTCAAGGGAGGAAACAAACCATCATAGTTAGCAACACTGGGATTGGAGCATGGGTTGCTATCCACGGCATTGTATTTCTGGGGTATAGGCAATGGTGGTGCAGGAAGAGAAGAAGCGTTTTCTGAACACTTAGAGGTGGCTGTCGCCGGGGGTGAAGTTCGGGTTACTCCTGTAACTGGTTCTGGTTGCTGTGCACGTTCGGGATATTTTATGTTCTTCGCTAGTATACTACTTCCTAGCTTGGAACAATGTATTTGATCCCTGTATAGTTTTTTCTTAGGAGCCCCGGACGACGAAGTAAAGTACGGGGTGTTATTAATGAAACTAATGGCATTGTCTTTACAAAATTTATACATAGTTAGATTGGCAGCATCGGCAGTCCGACGCTGGAATCCATAACATGGTGGAATGATGGATGAAATGAACATAGATGAGTTAGGAAATTTATTTCGTAACAGTACCTCCAGCGTAGATAGTTGTGAGGTGCTTATGATGTTATTATCCATTATGTCATTGACACCAATATGGACTGTCGCTTTTTTAATTCTCTCATTCACTTGGAATTTTCGCAGTGTAGCGGTAAGCCTATCAATGTCAGCGCCTGGTAGAGGGAAGATTGAAGTTGACTCGCTGTCAGAAGATGACATGCGATCACTATAGATTCCCTTTAGCAGGGAGTCTCCAATGATAACATGAGTTGCACTGTCATCAATGGTAAGGTCACGCTGCTGGCGTGTCCGCTTGGGCTGTTGTTGCCACTGACCACTGCGGTCTTTCTTGTGTTCTTGATTATTATAGCTTGCTTGCGTTGGTTGTTGATGCCCAGTAGTGGTAACAATTGAACTTTGTGATTCCTGGTCTGCTGCTGGAGAGTCTACACTTAAGGCCTGGAACCTGTTGCTGATATGCACATCAATGAGGTAGATGGATGGTGTGCGTTCTACAGGTTTAGAAGTAGTTTTGTTTATTGTAGAAACTGTCTGTATGTCATTATGCGACGAACATTCACTGGTAGCACACGCATCTACAACACCAAGGGTAGTTTCTGTCTGTGCACTTTTATTAAATGACCGTGCACTTTTTAGTTCTAAAGCATGTATGGATGCTTTGAAAGTTTCCTTCTCTTGTCCAAGGAGGCGGATTTCTTCTCGAAGAAGAAGGTTTTCGTTTTTAAGCACAGCAATAATATTAGTTGGTGTTGCTGGTAATAAAATCTTTTAACCTCATCTCCAAAGCCTGAATAAGCTCACGACAATCATTGTGGCTCTGTGGTTCGGCCCAAGAAAGAGTGCTTGAATGTGATGTGCTGGTTTGATTAGATTGAGCTGGTGAATTCTGTTGTATGTCCAGCTGGAATTCAGTGTCTGATTGTTCACCAGACAACACGATTGAGGTTGGCGATGAAGATGATCGATTCATTCGCTGAGCTGGCGTGCTCGTCAAAATTTGTCCCGTCTTGCTTTTGTTTACATTGTGCCGCCTGGACACAGTTGATGACCTCAAGTTGGAGGACATTTTGGCAACATAGGCAGCTCGATAAGGCAAGGAATAAAATAATATTGCAGGCTTTTCTGTAGGTTGTGCGTGACGTTTAACTTGCTAGCCATGCATGGTTAATTCTCACGTTGTCGTAAATCGATAATTGGTAAAATTCAAAAATGGGTGATCTTATCGTCACAATTCACAAAGAAATCCTCATTTAACTAAATACACATTCACATAAAGTTGACATTTTGAGCTGTATGTAAATCCAGCTTTAAACGAACAAAATGATGGAGTAAATATACGTGCAGGCCTTTCTGTAGAAGGTGC
This sequence comes from Cepaea nemoralis, assembly GCA_014155875.1. Classification (NCBI taxonomy): domain Eukaryota; kingdom Metazoa; phylum Mollusca; class Gastropoda; order Stylommatophora; family Helicidae; genus Cepaea; species Cepaea nemoralis. The sequence goes on along the minus strand of JACEFZ010016511.1, from coordinate 260,366 downwards.
GTGGTGTTTATCACTTGTTAGTCACACATGGCAGATTCTCACGTTGTCGTGAATCGATAATTGGTAACATTCATAAATTGGTGCTCTTACGGCCACATAAAATAAAGAAACTCTCATTTCATTAAATAAACAGTCACATAGACTTGAACTGTTGAGTAGTATGTAAATCCAGTTTAGAACGAACACAATGATATACACAGCATCGCGATTGAATTGAGTAAACTTGTTAAAATAATCAAAAATCGGGAGAGAGAGAGAGAGAGAGAGAGAGAGAGAGAGAGAGACTCACTGATGGAATCCTGGGAACTATAGTCTGGCAGCTTGTCACTGAAGATGATGTCACAGTAGCAGATCAAACACTCTGTGACAACAGCCTGAATTCCAACACCCTGGAGAGCTGCCGCTCCACCCCCTGCTTCAAGTTCTTTAGACCTGCAACACAGAGTACAGTATGACACAATGACAGAGTGTAGTATAACACAAACTGAGAGTTTAGTATAACACACACTGAGATTTCAGTATAACACACTGAGAATTTAGTATAACACACTGAGATTTCAGTATAACACAAACTGAGAGTTTAGTACAACACACTCTGAGAGCTTAGTATAACACACTGCGAGTGTAGTATAACACAGACAGAGTTTAGTATAACAGACAGAGTGTAGTATAACACTGAGAGCTTAGTATTACACACTGAGAGCTTAGTATAACACACTGAGAGTGTAGTATAACACACACTGAGAGTTTAGTATAACACACAGAGAGTTTAGTATAACACACACTGAGATTTCAGTATAACACACACTGAGATTTCAGTATAACACACACTGAGAGTTTAGTATAACACACTGAGAGTTTAATATAACACACACTGAGAGTGTAGTATAACACACACTGAGAGTATAGTATAACAGACACTAAGAGTGTAGTATAACTCACTGAGAGTGTAGTATAATACACACTGAGTGTTTAATATAACACACACTGAGAGTGTAGTATAACACACACTGAGAGTGTAGTATAACACACACTGTGAGTTTAATATAACACACACTGAGAGTTTAATATAACACACAATGAGAGTGTAGTATAACACACACACACAGAGTTTAGTATAACACACTGAGAGTTTAGTATAACACTGAAAGTTTAGAGTTTAGTATAACACACTGACAGTTTAGTATACCACACACTGAGAGTGTAGTATAACACAGACTGAGAGTTTAGTATAACACACAGAGAGTGTAGTATAACAGACTGAGAGTTTAGTATAACACACTGAGAGTGCTGTATAACATAGACTGAAAGTTTAGTATAACACACACTGAGAGTGTAGTATAACACACACTAAGAGTATAGTATAACACACATTAAGAGTGTAGTATCACACACACTGAGAGTTTAATATAACACACACTGAGAGTTTAATATAACACACACTGAGAGTTTAATATAACACACACTGAGAGTGTAGTATAACACACACTGAGAGTGTAGTATAACACACACTGAGAGTTTAGTATAACACACAGAGAGTTTAGTATAACACACACTGAGAGTGTAGTATAACACACACAGAGAGTTTAGTATAACACACAGAGAGTTTAGTATAACACACACTGAGAGTTTAATATAACACACACTGAGAGTGTAGTATAACACACACTGAGAGTGTAGTATAACACACACTGAGAGTGTAGTATAACACACACTGAGAGTGTAGTATAACACACTGAGAGTGTAGTATAACACACACTGAGAGTGTAGTATAACACACACTGAGAGTTTAGTATAACACACACTGAGAGTGTAGTATAACACACACTGAGAGTGTAGTATAACACACACTGAGAGTGTAGTATAACACACACTGAGAGTTTAGTATAACACACACTGAGAGTGTAGTATAACACACACTGAGAGTGTAGTATAACACACTGTGAGTTTAATATAACACACACAGAGTTTAATATAACACACACTGAGAGTTTAATATAACACACACTGAGAGTGTAGTATAACACACACTGAGAGTGAAGTATAACACACACTGAGAGTGTAGTATAACACACTGTGAGTTTAATATAACACACTGAGAGTTTAATATAACACACACTGAGAGTGTAGTATAACACACACTGAGAGTGTAGTATAACACACACTGAGAGTGTAGTATAACACACACTGAGAGTGTAGTATAACACACTGTGAGTTTAATATAACACAGACTGAGAGTGTAGTATAACACACACACAGAGTGTAGTATAACACACACTGAGAGTGTAGTATAACACACACTGTGAGTTTAATATAACACACACTGAGAGTGTAGTATAACACACACTGAGAGTGAAGTATAACACACACTGAGAGTGTAGTATAACACACTGTGAGTTTAATATAACACACTGAGAGTTTAATATAACACACACTGAGAGTGTAGTATAACACACACTGAGAGTGTAGTATAACACACACTGAGAGTATTATAACACACTGTGAGTTTAATATAACACAGACTGAGAGTGTAGTATAACACACACACAGAGTTTAGTATAACACACACTAAGAGTGTAGCAGAACACACTGAGAGTTTAGTATAATACACTGAGAGTTTAGTATAACACACTGAGACAACAACAACAACAATAACACTAAGCTTCTACAATATTTTTTACCATAGTAAATGGACAGATTTTCAGTAACAACAAAAATAACATCAACAATAAACAACCACTGGATTGTGTGTTGTGTATTTGTTTTCTGATGAAGGCTAGTCGCCACAACACCCTGTATGTTTCGTAATTTTGTTCCGAAAGGTCATGACTTTGTTTTGTTTGATATTGTTGACATAAACAACCACAATACTGTTTGATATTGTTGACATAAACAACCACAATACTGTTTTATATTGTTGACATAAACAACCACAATACTGTTTTATATTGTTGACATAAACAACCACAATACTGTTACCGGAGTAAATTGGGTGCCCAGACAATGGCCAGATTTTTGGAGTGCATCTCAGTCTCATGTCCAAAGGCAGCCACTCTGGCAAGGTGCCTCATTAAATATTCAGTAGTTCTGTGGGTCAAGAGCATAAGAAAACGAGTCACCTCAAACACTCTTTAGTCAAACTTAATTGTCTCATTGTTATTATTAGACCAGTAATTTACATGCTTAGATTGTAGTTTCTGAAGCTGTAACAAATGAGCATAATATGCAACTTCTGTAAAGACAACATGTAATTACTGAAGAGATAACGTAGTTTTTGTAGAGATAACATGTAGTTTCTGTAGTGATAACATGTAGTTTCTGTAGTGATAACATGTAGTTTCTGTAGAGATAACATGTAGTTTCTGTAGAGACAAACATGTAGTTTCTGTAAAGACAACATGTAGTTTCTGTAGAGATAACATGTAGTTTTTGTAGAGATAACATGTAGTTTCTGTAAAGACAACATGTAGTTTCTGTAGAGACAAACATGTAGTTTCTGTAGAGATAACATGTAGTTTCTGTAGAGATAACATGTAGTTTCTGTAGAGATAACATGTAGTTTCTGTAGAGATAACATGTAGTTTTTGTAGAGATAACATGTAGTTTCTGTAAAGACAACATGTAGTTTCTGTAGAGACAAACATGTAGTTTCTGTAGAGATAACATGTAGTTTCTGTAAAGACAACATGTAGTTTCTGTAGAGACAAACATGTAGTTTATGAAGAGATAACATGTAGTTTCTGTAGAGATAACATGTAGTTTCTGTAGAGACAAACATGTAGTTTATGAAGAGATAACATGTAGTTTCTGTAGAGATAACATGTAGTTTCTGTAGAGATAACATGTAGTTTCTGTAGAGACAAACATGTAGTTTATGAAGAGATAACATGTAGTTTCTGTAGAGATAACATGTAGTTTCTGTAAAGACAACATGTAGTTTCTGTAGAGACAAACATGTAGTTTATGAAGAGATAACATGTAGTTTCTGTAGAGATAACATGTAGTTTCTGTAAAGACAACATGTAGTTTCTGTAGAGACAAACATGTAGTTTATGAAGAGATAACGTAGTTTTTGTAGAGATAACATGTAGTTTCTGTAAAGACAACATGTAGTTTCTGTAGAGACAAACATGTAGTTTATGAAGAGATAACATGTAGTTTCTGTAGAGATAACATGTAGTTTCTGTAGAGATAACATGTAGTTTCTGTAGAGATAACATGTAGTTTTTGTAGAGATAACATGTAGTTTCTGTAGAGATAACATGTAGTTTCTGTAAAGATAACATATATTCTTAGAGATAACATGTAGTTTCTGTAGAGATAACATGTAGTTTCTGTAGAGATAACATGTAGTTTCTGTAGAGATAACATGTAATTTCTGTAGAGACAACATGTAGTTTCTGTAGTGATAACATGTAGTTTCTGTAGAGATAACATGTAGTTTCTGTAGAGATAACATGTAGTTTTTGTAGAGATAACATGTAGTTTCTGTAGAGATAACATGTAGTTTCTGTAAAGATAACATATATTCTTAGAGATAACATGTAGTTTCTGTAGAGATAACATGTAGTTTCTGTAGAGATAACATGTTTCTGTAGACATTACATGTAGATTCCACAGCGATAACATGTAGTTTCTTTAGAGATAACATCTAGTTCTGTAGAGATAACATGTAGTTTCTGTAGAGATAACATGTAGTTTCTGTAGAGATAACATGTAGTTTCTGTAGAGATAACATGTGTGGTTAGTTAGTTAGTTAGTCGACAGATCATCCTCACTGCACATCGAACCATAGGGTCCATAAGTGCTCGGATCCCCTCCTCAGCAAATCCCACAGCGTGTAGCGGCTAACGACACCAGTTCTGTGTTGGTTTATCAATCTTCTTTGGCTTCCTGCATAGTGTTCCTGTTTGACCACCCCTCTTTTAATTTGCTGTTCTCGCAGTCTGACCATGGTTGTAGATTCGCAGTCATCACTTGGTTCTCGCAAAAGTCTTACTTCTCATAGAGCATTCAGAATGTCAGCCTGGTCCATGGCACGTCCACCCTCCACAGTAGCCTCACCTGCGAGTTTGTCAGCCCGCTCATTTCCCTGCACTGGCACGAAGATGAAACTAATCTTTGTCAGCTGAGACTGCTCAGAGACAGCAACCACTCTCTTCGGATCCACCCTGTCTCTATCCTCTTGAGCATGCTCATTGAGTTGCTAAGGAAACATGCCCTATTGAATGTCTGTGTCTCGAGCCATGTTATTGCTTTACTTACTGCCATTACTTCCATAGTCAGGCTACTAGTGGTCTCAACAAAAGCACCAGAGTTCTCCTTCACAATTCTCCCTCCGGCCCACGCTGTAAAGGCCCATGAGCTTCTCACATGTTGGACGACTGACCCATCTGTGTAAACGACAGCATCACCGTCCTCGAAAATCAACGCTTGAAATTCCGTCTCCATAGCAGCCGGATTTTCTTGTCTGCATTTTCTGTCTAGTTGGATGCAAACTGAAAAGGACGTACAGAAATCTGTTGGCACTTGTACCCACTCCTCACCAGGTTCTAAGTCCTCAAGTGAACACACCTGTTGAAGAATGTCTTCGGCTTGACCCATCCATGACCTTCCTCTTTTTAACCTGCTGCCCTTCACCTTCCTAATTTCACTATGCAGTAGATGTTATGTGTTTGCTTTAACTCTGAGGTAGGCATGTGTCAACAACCAAGGTTGACAAGCATTACTGGATACTTCTCTTGCACCACACGATAAACTCGTAAGGCGTACAAGAGGATTAGATACACATTTTAATTCAGCTTGGCGCTCACAAAATGTAGAGCCATCATTGATTCACACAGTATTTACAAGCATAATAATATACAATATTCACTCTATCAAAGTCAGTCCTAGGCACTAGCACTACTGATATCTACATAACAAAAACCACATCGCCTTGGCCGATGCGTTCATCTAAACAGTCAGTCCCCCGTCTGACAAGACTCAGCCGTGGCATTCACACCACGCGCGGATGGATCACGAAGATCCCTAGGATTGCGTGCTGCGGTTCACAGCACGCTTCACGTGGCCTCTCCACGGGTAACCTCTCTTAAGAGTTCCTTACATCTCTTTGGGCGGGTGTACTTACAACCCGACCAGAGTTCTCACTTCTCAGGTTGACACTGGTGTGTCTGAGTGGAGACCTGTCCACCCACTCATTCCCGTTGTCTTTTCTATTCCCTGGGTAGGGCCTTGTTACCCCCACTCCCAGTAGGGATTGTATCATATATCCTCTTATATCCTTTTCCTCCACTTCTCATGCAGGTGGTATTCCCTAGGTCTTTGACACACACTCCCCCCTTCTGTGTTGCGTTACAACCCTTCAACCCCATGTGTAACGCAAGCAGTTAAAAAGAAAAATTAGTGTGTAATTTTTTGTCAAAGACTACTGGTAACTTGGTTCTGGTTCCCCAATAGATCTTTACTAACCAATGTCACAATGTTGTACTTCTTCACTTGGCTACTGGTTATCGCCACCCACTTGTCTAGTTGGCGTGAGCCCTCTCTCATCGCTATATTATATTTATTGGGGGTTTGTCTGAACCGGGCCATTGCCTTTTGGCCTGCCCTCAAATAGTAAATTAACTCACTACCCACACAAAGCTGATCTTGTTAGGATCAACACATGAATTGCTTCATGTCCTCCATATAATATTTAACAACTATTGTACACGCTGTGTACGATAGGCTTTACCTATCTCGCTTCCGCGTGTAAAGAAATCTTTCATTGTTAAGTTAGTGTTTCAAGTTTCTATTGTGTCCCCTGTCCCTTAGTTATCTCTCTTTGATGTAACCGAAATGTATGCACTTTATATGTAAGTTTTCCTGATTGTTTGCGTGTTTATAAAGTGTAATTAAACTACAAACCTGTGTGTATGTCTATAATTTATGTGTATGTTGGTTTTCAAGCGCCATAATGCGGTTTAATGCAGTCACAATTGAGTGTGTAACACCAATTCGTGACTACATGACCGTTTTATGAAGCTTAAATTACTTTCCCTAAGCTATAGTGTAATTGTTGCTAAAACACGGATTACATCACAACACACTGGACACAACGCACTTCAACATTGAAACAACACAATTGACACAGACAAATGACGAAAGTCGCGTTGGGCGGTAAAAAAAATCCGCTGGTTGTATCACTCTCGTTCTGTATTTCATTCTCTCTTCTCTTTCACACATTTGTCACACTCCTCTTATTCTTCACTCACTTTTTAAAAGGAAAAAAAAATTATTAAAACCTTGTAGTGACACTATACAATTTTGGCTCAGTTTGAAAAGCTATTGAGCCTAATGACTGTGCTATTTTGTTGCACGGGTCATTTATGTACCAAAAAAAAAAAAAATTTTCATGGATGAAAGGATTGGTAGTTAACCATCCTGCAAGTAATGACATCTATAATTATCTACTCTAAGTTGGTGCACAGTACTAAACTACTCTAAAGGGAAGTAACTTACTAAACTAAGTGAAAAATAAGGTGAAATGAGTTAATTCCCTTTTTAGATGTTTATAAATTGGGTAATGTGAATTCTAAATGATGGGAGAAAAATAAATAATGGTTTATTTAACTAACAGATTTCAAATGTATTTAACACCTAAATGAAGGAAATATGGGTGATGCTTTAATTATATGTTGTAAATGGAAATGGGTTTAACTTTTTATCACTAAATGATGTGTTTAATTAGCTGATTATTAAGATAAATATGAAATGATGCCAATAAATGAAATGATTTAATAAGCACTTTTATCCTAACCATGCCACATGGAACAACATTTAGCTTGAACAATAGTTCAAGCGGCCACTTCTGACACCACTTTTATCCTAGCTTGTCAACAACCAAGGTTGACAAGCATTACTGGATACTTCTCTTGCACCACACGATAAACTCGTAAGGCGTACAAGAGGATTAGATACACATTTTAATTCAGCTTGACGCTCACAAAATGTAGAGCCATCATTGATTGACACAGTATTTACAAGCATAATAATATACAATATTCACTCTATCAAAGTCAGTCCTAGGCACTAGCACTACTGATATCTACATAACAAAAACCACATCGCCTTGGCCGATGCGTTCATCTAAACAGTCAGTCCCCCGTCTGACAAGACTCAGCCGTGGCATTCACACCACGCGCGGATGGATCACGAAGATCCCTAGGATTGCGTGCTGCGGTTCACAGCACGCTTCACGTGGCCTCTCCACGGATAACCTCTCTTAAGAGTTCCTTACATCTCTTTGGGCGGGTGTACTTACAACCCGACCAGAGTTCTCACTTCTCAGGTTGACACTGGTGTGTCTGAGTGGAGACCTGTCCACCCACTCATTCCCGTTGTCTTTTCTATTCCCTGGGTAGGGCCTTGTTACCCCCACTCCCAGTAGGGATTGTATCATATATCCTCTTATATCCTTTTCCTCCACTTCTCATGCAGGTGGTATTCCCTAGGTCTTTGACAGCATGTGCTCTGCAAATTTGTATTCTGTCTTCAATGGTTGGAAAATCAAGAAGGTAGCGCATCACCCTGCATGCTGTATCTCTTGTACATCCAAGAATAATGCGCATAACTTCATTCTGTATCCTTTCCATCCTTTCTATGTGCTTACGGCTGAGAGTCAGGATTGCCATCGCATAATCAAAAACAGACATGATCAGCCCCTCATATAGGAGGCATAGATGGCGCTGCTCACAGTTTGCTGCCGCCATCACCCACACCGCAGCCAAATCCAGCTTGGCCTTTGTTATCACCTGGTCTATGTGCTCATTATAAGCAAGGCTACGATCAAAACATATCCCCGGGTAATTCATTGCCTGCGTTCTTTCCAGTCTCTGAACACAGATTTACCATTGGTGTTGGAGTGTTGACAATATGATTATTCAACGAGAACCAAGTCACCGTTGCCTTTGTTGGGTTGACCATTGCCCCAGCTTCAGCACACCAAGTACTTATGCGATTGAGTTCGGTTTGTAGTTCCACAGCAACCTGATCTCTATCCTTACTCTGACGATACACTAAAACATCGTCGGCATACGACAATGTCCTACCAGGTCCAGTGATCTGCTCGCTGGTGATTCTCACTGTGTAGGCGTTGAACAGTACCGGAGATAATGGTGATCCCTGTGGTAGTCCAGGATATATTGTTGTTGGTCCCGAAGTCCAACTGCCACATCTAAAAACTGCTTTCCTTTGGAAGAGGGCTGCAGCGATCCAACTAAGGAGGAACGGACTTATCTTGAGTTCAAGAAGCTGAAGCATTACAAAATCCAATGGTACTGTTGTATGCGTCCTCAAGGTCAATCGCTGCAGCAAAGGTTTCAATGCCTGAGTGGAAACCTTCAACATTATGGGCAAAAACTGCTGCATTGGTCCAGGTTTCTCTTTTGGGGCGGTACCCTCCCAGGGTAGGTGGGAAAACACCTTGCTTCTCTAGCTGGCTTGATATTTTTCTGGCAATTAACTTCTCCAGCAGCTTGCCTATTGTATTCTGCATGGTTATAACTCGATATCCCTGAATTTTTGTGTGGTCTTTGCCATGCTTCGGCAAGGGAATCAGATAGCTGTGTAACCACTCCTCCTTGATGCTAGCACTCCCTATACTGGTGTTGTACATGTCTGCTAGTTTCTCTAGCTCGTTGTCGGTACACCTATTGATGTCATCATATCATATGCCATCTGGCCCTGGAGAGCTGTTTTTTGATCGTCGAAGTACAGCCTTGATTTCTTTCACTGTCACTGTGTCTTCATCCGAAATGTTCTGGGCCTTACACCTGTCTGAGGTGACTTCCTTGGCCAGATTTCGGCCTCTCATGTCTGTCTGGTTGCTCTGCTCTAGATAGCATTCAAAGAGGGCTTTGCCCTTGTTCTCGTCAGTCCTCTGCCAGATGAGGTCGGCACCTTGGAAGTCAGAAATTCTCTTATTCTTGCCACTCATGCTTTTATGTAGTCGCCAGAACAATTTCAGTGACTTGTCTGTGCTCTGCCTATTTTCACTTTTAACCACCTTAACCAATTTTTTAAAAAAGCTTATTTTTGTGTGCATCTCTCTTTCTAAGTGCATGCAGGGACCAGGATGGGCAACTCTGTTCTTCTTGGCATTTTGCCATTTCCTTACAGCACTGCTCTTATCCACCCAGGCCTTCTCCAACTCAAAATTCCACTAAGGTGGCAGCTTCCAGCTTTTTTCCCCTGCCCTGAAACTTTCTGCGCTTGTCGTGCCTTATTTTACTCACTTCATCTTGCCCTGTACTGTCATACTGGAAAGTCTTGACCGTTGGCTTTTGCTGCCTGGTTCTGCCTTTCTCCACCAATATGCTGCAAGGGTTGTGGTCGCTGCCGTGGTACCCTAGGACACCCCATCTACACACTGTAGTGAGTGAAGGAGAAACCAGTGCCAGATCAATAGCACTGTCCTCATCACCTGGGCGGCTTGCTGTCCTGATGACACAGCCACTATTGATCACCATTCCCAGATGTCGCCTGTTGTAGAAACATTTAAAGCCGGCCATTTGGAGTAGCTGATCACCCAGTTTCATCTCCTGGAGTACTACAACATCATTCCTGTAAACCAGGTTTTTGAGAATAGGGCCTCATTGTTTAACGCTTTTGTTGTTTTAACATGTTTCTGTAGATATAACGTATAGATTCTGCAGATATAACATATGAGCACAAATTGTAGTTTCTGTAGAGATAACATGTTTTTGTAGAGATAATATGTGGTGTGTGTTCTGACCAGACTCATTTCAAACTAGCGGCTAATGTAGTGAGTGTGTTCTGACCAGACTCACTTCAAACTAGCAGCTAATGTAGTGTGTGTGTTCTGACCAGACTCACTTCAAACTAGCCACTCCGGGAAGGTTAACCCGGTCAACAAATGCCCGCAGAAGTCGGATGTGTCGGCCTAACGGCGCAAGAACGCAGCTCTGCTGTAAACAGGCACAACGCAATCACATCCGGAAAAAAAAACTCCGGATGAACGAAGAAGAAGAAGAAGAAACTAGCCACTAATGTAGTGTGTGTGTTCTGACCAGATTCACTTCAAACTAGCAGTAACATAGTGAGTGTTGAGTTGAGTTGAGTCAAGAACCGACATAACTGCATTCAGGACCTTCCCATACGTGCTCCGCCCCCTCGTTCAACAGCCAGTGAAGAGTCATACTACTAATCGTTCCCACTGCTAACTGATTAAAAGTTCCCCCTGGTCTTTCCTCTCAGTTTTGAGATTCTTCCAGAACTCCTGCCGATCCCCTGCAATCTCATTCTTTCCACATATGGGTTCTCAATCTGTTCCGGCACCTTCTCCACCTGGTTCCACAAGCGCATGACCGACCACCCCCCCCCCCCCCCCCCCCCCTTGTCCATAGGCAAAATTCAACCAAGAGGTGCATTCCCTGCTAGCCCATCAGCCTGTTCATTCCCCCGTACACCCGCATGGCCAGGGCAAAATATCCATACAGTTCTCACAATCTGTGACCTCTGAAGCGACGAGAGCCATTCCACACGAAACATTCCTTTCTCCACCTTGCTAAGCACACTCTTTGAATCCGTAATGAATACAACGTGTGTTGCAGTAGTCTCCTCTAGCCACCGGAATGCCGCTGTTACTGCCTCCACCCTCATGCTGGAGGTCGTAGTCTCATATGCCAGACTCCTTTTTCAAGACTCGCCCGTTAGCCTTTGCAATAAAGCCCCAGCCACTACGTCTGTTTCTCACCACTGACCCATCAGTGTAGATGACTATGTCCATAGTGAATGTGTTCTGACTTAACTCACTTCAAACTAGCGGCTAATGTAGTGAGTGTATTCTGACCAGACTCACTTCAAACTAGCGGCTAATGTAGTGGGTGTATTCTGACCAGATTCACTCCAAACTAGCAGCTAATGTAGTGTGTGTTCTGACTTGACTCACTTCAAACTAGCGGCTAATTTAGTGAGTGTGTGCAAACATACTTCAAACTAGCGGCTAATGTAGTGAGTGTATTCTGACCAGACTCACTTCAAACTAGCGGCTAATGTAGTGAGTGTGTTCTGACTTGACTCACTTCAAACTAGCGGCTAATGTAGTGAGTGTATTCTGACCAGACTCACTTCAAACTAGCAGCTAATGTAGTGAGTGTATTCTGACCAGACTCACTTCAAAGTAGCGGCTAATGTAGTAAGTGTATTCTGACTTGACTCACTTCAAACTAGCGGCTAATGTAATGAGTGTGTGCGACCATACTTCAAACTAGCGGCTAATGTAGTGAGTGTGTGCGATCATACTTCAAACTAGCGGCTAATGTAGTGAGTGTGTGCGACCATACTTCAAACTAGCAGCTAATGTAGTGAGTGTGTGCGACCATACTTCAAACTAGCGGCTAATGTAGTGAGTGTGTGCGACCATACTTCAAACTAGCAGCTAATGTAGTGAGTGTGTGCGACCATACTTCAAGCTAGCAGCTAATGTAGTGAGTGTGTGCGACCATATTTAAAACTAGCGGCTAATGTAGTGAGTGTGTGCGACCATACTTCAAACTAGCGGCTAATGCAGTGAGTGTGTGCGACCATACTTCAAGCTAGCCGCTAATGTAGTGAGTGTGTGCGACCATACTTCAAACTAGCGGCTAATGTAGTGAGTGTGTGCGACCATACTTCAAACTAGCGGCTAATGTAGTGAGTGTGTGCGACCATACTTCAAACTAGCAGCTAATGTAGTGAGTGTGTGCGACCATACTTCAAACTAGCGGCTAATGTAGTGAGTGTGTGTGACCATACTTCAAACTAGCAGCTAATGTAGTGAGTGTGTGCGCCCATACTTCAAACTAGCGGCTAATGTAGTGAGTGTGTGCGACCATACTTCAAACTAGCGGCTAATGTAGTGAATGTGTGCGACCATACTTCAAGCTAGCGGCTAATGTAGTGAATGTATGCGACCATACTTCAAACTAGCGGCTAATGTAGTGAGTGTGTGCGACCATACTTCAAACTAGCGGCTAATGTAGTGAGTGTGTGCAACCATACTTCAAGCTAGCGGCTAATGTAGTGAATGTATGCGACCATACTTCAAACTAGCGGCTAATGTAGTGAGTGTGTGCGACCATGCTTCAAACTAGCGGCTAATGTAGTGAGTGTATTCTGACCAGACTCACTTCAAACTAGCGGCTAATGTAGTGAGTGTGTTCTGACCAGACTCACTTCAAACTAGCGGCTAATGTAGTGAGTGTGTTCTGACCAGACTTACTTCAAACTAGCGGCTAATGTAGTGAGTGTGTTCAGACTTGACTCACTTCAAACTAGCGGCTAATGTAGTGAGTGTATTCTGACCAGACTCACTTCAACTAGCGGCTAATGTAGTGAGTGTGTTCTGACTTGACTCACTTCAAACTAGCAGCTAATGTAGTGTGTTCTGACTTGACTCACTTCAAACTAGCGGCTAATGTAGTGAGTGTATTGTGATCAGACTTACTTCAAACTAGCGGCTAATGTAGTGAGTGTGTTCTGACTTGACTCACTTCAAACTAGCGGCTAATGTAGTTAGTGTGTGCGACCATACTTCAAACTAGCGGCTAATATAGTGAGTGTGTTCTGACTTGACTCACTTCAAACTAGCGGCTAATATAGTGAGTGTATTCTGACCAGACTCACTTCAAACTAGTGGCTAATGTAGTGAGTGTGTTCTGACTACTTCAAACTAGCGGCTAATGTAGTGAGTGTGTGCAACCATACTTCAAACTAGCTGCTAATGTAGTGAGTGTATTCTGACCAGACTCACTTCAAACTAGCGGCTAATGTAGTGGGTGTATTCTGACCAGATGTGTAGTGTGTGTGTTATGACCAGACTCACTTCAAACTAGCGGCTAATGTAGTGAGTGTGTTCTGACTTGACTTACTTCAAACTAGCGGCTAATGTAGTGAGTGTGTTCTGAACTGACTCACTTCAAACTAGCGGCTAATGTAGTGAGTGTATTCTGACCAGACTCACTTCAACTAGCAGCTAATGTAGTGAGTGTGTTCTGACTTGACTCACTTCAAACTAGCGGCTAATGTAGTGAGTGTATTCTGACCACTCACTTCAAACTAGCAGCTAATGTAGTGAGTGTATTCTGACCAGACTCACTTCAAAGTAGCGGCTAATGTAGTAAGTGTATTCTGACTTGACTCAGTTCAAACTAGCGGCTAATGTAGTGAGTGTGTGCGACCATACTTCAAACTAGCGGCTAATGTAGTGAGTGTGTGCGACCATACTTCAAACTAGCGGCTAATGTAGTGAGTGTGTGCGACCATACTTCAAACTAGCAGCTAATGTAGTGAGTGTGTGCGACCATACTTCAAATTAGCGGCTAATGTAGTGAGTGTGTGCGACCATACTTCAAACTAGCAGCTAATGTAGTGAGTGTGTGCGACCATACTTCAAGCTAGCAGCTAATGTAGTGAGTGTGTGCGACCATATTTCAAACTAGCGGCTAATGTAGTGAGTGTGTGCGACCATACTTCAAACTAGCGGCTAATGTAGTGAATGTGTGCGACCATACTTCAAGCTAGCAGCTAATGTAGTGAGTGTGTGCGACCATACTTCAAACTAGCGGCTAATGTAGTGAGTGTGTGCGACCATACTTCAAACTAGCGGCTAATGTAGTGAGTGTGTGCGACCATACTTCAAGCTAGCGGCTAATGTAGTGAGTGTGTGCGACCATACTTCAAACTAGCGGCTAATGTAGTGAGTGTGTGCGACCATACTTCAAACTAGCGGCTAATGTAGTGAGTGTGTGCGACCATACTTCAAACTAGCGGCTAATGTAGTGAGTGTGTTCTGACCAGACTCACTTCAAACTAGCGGCTAATGTAGTGAGTGTGTGCGACCATACTTCAAACTAGCGGCTAATGTAGTGAGTGTGTGCGACCATACTTCAAGCTAGCGGCTAATGTAGTGAGTGTGTGCGACCATACTTCAAACTAGCGGCTAATGTAGTGAGTGTGTGCGACCATACTTCAAACTAGCGGCTAATGTAGTGAGTGTGTGCGACCATACTTCAAACTAGCGGCTAATGTAGTGAGTGTGTGCGACCATACTTCAAACTAGCGGCTAATGTAGTGAGTGTGTGCGACCATACTTCAAACTAGCGGCTAATGTAGTGAGTGTGTGCGACCATACTTCAAACTAGCGGCTAATGTAGTGAGTGTGTGCGCCCATACTTCAAACTAGCGGCTAATGTAGTGAGTGTGTGCGACCATACTTCAAACTAGCGGCTAATGTAGTGAATGTGTGCGACCATACTTCAAGCTAGCGGCTAATGTAGTGAATGTATGCGACCATACTTCAAACTAGCGGCTAATGTAGTGAGTGTGTGCGACCATACTTCAAACTAGCGGCTAATGTAGTGAGTGTGTGCGACCATACTTCAAGCTAGCGGCTAATGTAGTGAATGTATGCGACCATACTTCAAACTAGCGGCTAATGTAGTGAGTGTGTGCGACCATACTTCAAACTAGCGGCTAATGTAGTGAGTGTATTCTGACCAGACTCACTTCAAACTAGCGGCTAATGTAGTGAGTGTGTTCTGACCAGACTCACTTCAAACTAGCGGCTAATGTAGTGAGTGTGTTCTGACCAGACTCACTTCAAACTAGCGGCTAATGTAGTGAGTGTGTTCTGACTTGACTCACTTCAAACTAGCGGCTAATGTAGTGAGTGTATTCTGACCAGACTCACTTCAAACTAGCGGCTAATGTAGTGAGTGTGTTCTGACTTGACTCACTTCAAACTAGCAGCTAATGTAGTGTGTTCTGACTTGACTCACTTCAAACTAGCGGCTAATGTAGTGAGTGTATTGTGATCAGACTTACTTCAAACTAGCGGCTAATGTAGTGAGTGTGTTCTGACTTGACTCACTTCAAACTAGCGGCTAATGTAGTTAGTGTGTGCGACCATACTTCAAACTAGCAGCTAATGTAGTGAGTGTGTTCTGACTTGACTCACTTCAAACTAGCGGCTAATATAGTGAGTGTATTCTGACCAGACTCACTTCAAACTAGCGGCTAATGTAGTGAGTGTGTTCTGACTTGACTCACTTCAAACTAGCGGCTAATGTAGTGAGTGTATTCTGACCAGACTCACTTCAAACTAGCAGCTAATGTAGTGAGTGTATTCTGACCAGACTCACTTCAAAGTAGCGGCTAATGTAGTAAGTGTATTCTGACTTGACTCACTTCAAACTAGCGGCTAATGTAATGAGTGTGTGCGACCATACTTCAAACTAGCGGCTAATGTAGTGAGTGTGTGCGATCATACTTCAAACTAGCGGCTAATGTAGTGAGTGTGTGCGACCATACTTCAAACTAGCAGCTAATGTAGTGAGTGTGTGCGACCATACTTCAAACTAGCGGCTAATGTAGTGAGTGTGTGCGACCATACTTTAAACTAGCAGCTAATGTAGTGAGTGTGTGCGACCATACTTCAAGCTAGCAGCTAATGTAGTGAGTGTGTGCGACCATATTTTAAAACTAGCGGCTAATGTAGTGAGTGTGTGCGACCATACTTCAAACTAGCGGCTAATGCAGTGAGTGTGTGCGACCATACTTCAAGCTAGCCGCTAATGTAGTGAGTGTGTGCGACCATACTTCAAACTAGCGGCTAATGTAGTGAGTGTGTGCGACCATACTTCAAACTAGCGGCTAATGTAGTGAGTGTGTGCGACCATACTTCAAACTAGCGGCTAATGTAGTGAGTGTGTGCGACCATACTTCAAACTAGCAGCTAATGTAGTGAGTGTGTGCGACCATACTTCAAACTAGCGGCTAATGTAGTGAGTGTGTGTGACCATACTTCAAACTAGCAGCTAATGTAGTGAGTGTGTGCGCCCATACTTCAAACTAGCGGCTAATGTAGTGAGTGTGTGCGACCATACTTCAAACTAGCGGCTAATGTAGTGAATGTGTGCGACCATACTTCAGCTAGCGGCTAATGTAGTGATTGTATGCGACCATACTTCAAACTAGCGGCTAATGTAGTGAGTGTGTGCGACCATACTTCAAACTAGCGGCTAATGTAGTGAGTGTGTGCAACCATACTTCAAGCTAGCGGGTAATGTAGTGAATGTATGCGACCATACTTCAAACTAGCGGCTAATGTAGTGAGTGTGTGCGACCATGCTTCAAACTAGCGGCTAATGTAGTGAGTGTATTCTGACCAGACTCACTTCAAACTAGCGGCTAATGTAGTGAGTGTGTTCTGACCAGACTCACTTCAAACTAGCGGCTAATGTAGTGAGTGTGTTTCTGACCAGACTTACTTCAAACTAGCGGCTAATGTAGTGAGTGTGTTCAGACTTGACTCACTTCAAACTAGCGGCTAATGTAGTGAGTGTATTCTGACCAGACTCACTTCAAACTAGCGGCTAATGTAGTGAGTGTGTTCTGACTTGACTCACTTCAAACTAGCAGCTAATGTAGTGTGTTTCTGACTTGACTCACTTCAAACTAGCGGCTAATGTAGTGAGTGTATTGTGATCAGACTTACTTCAAACTAGTGGCTAATGTAGTGAGTGTGTTCTGACTTGACTCACTTCAAACTAGCGGCTAATGTAGTTAGTGTGTGCGACCATACTTCAAACTAGCGGCTAATATAGTGAGTGTGTTCTGACTTGACTCACTTCAAACTAGCGGCTAATATAGTGAGTGTATTCTGACCAGACTCACTTCAAACTAGTGGCTAATGTAGTGAGTGTGTTCTGACTACTTCAAACTAGCGGCTAATGTAGTGAGTGTGTGCAACCATACTTCAAACTAGCTGCTAATGTAGTGAGTGTATTCTGACCAGACTCACTTCAAACTAGCGGCTAATGTAGTGGGTGTATTCTGACCAGATGTGTAGTGTGTGTGTTATGACCAGACTCACTTCAAACTAGCGGCTAATGTAGTGAGTGTGTTCTGACTTGACTTACTTCAAACTAGCGGCTAATGTAGTGAGTGTGTTCTGAACTGACTCACTTCAAACTAGCGGCTAATGTAGTGAGTGTATTCTGACCAGACTCACTTCAAACTAGCAGCTAATGTAGTGAGTGTGTTCTGACTTGACTCACTTCAAACTAGCGGCTAATGTAGTGAGTGTATTCTGACCACTCACTTCAAACTAGCAGCTAATGTAGTGAGTGTATTCTGACCAGACTCACTTCAAAGTAGCGGCTAATGTAGTGAGTGTATTCTGACTTGACTCACTTCAATCTAGCGGCTAATGTAGTGAGTGTTTGCGACCATACTTCAAACTAGCGGCTAATGTAGTGAGTGTGTGCGACCATACTTCAAACTAGCGGCTAATGTAGTGAGTGTGTGCGACCATACTTCAAACTAGCAGCTAATGTAGTGAGTGTGTGCGACCATACTTCAAATTAGCGGCTAATGTAGTGAGTGTGTGCGACCATACTTCAAACTAGCAGCTAATGTAGTGAGTGTGTGCGACCATACTTCAAGCTAGCAGCTAATGTAGTGAGTGTGTGCGACCATATTTCAAACTAGCGGCTAATGTAGTGAGTGTGTGCGACCATACTTCAAACTAGCGGCTAATGTAGTGAATGTGTGCGACCATACTTCAAGCTAGCAGCTAATGTAGTGAGTGTGTGCGACCATACTTCAAGCTAGCGGCTAATGTAGTGAGTGCGTGCGACCATACTTCAAACTAGCGGCTAATGTAGTGAGTGTGTGCGACCATACTTCAAGCTAGCGGCTAATGTAGTGAGTGTGTGCGACCATACTTCAAACTAGCGGCTAATGTAGTGAGTGTGTGCGACCATACTTCAAACTAGCGGCTAATGTAGTGAGTGTGTGCGACCATACTTCAAACTAGCGGCTAATGTAGTGAGTGTGTTCTGACCAGACTCACTTCAAACTAGCGGCTAATGTAGTGAGTGTGTGCGACCATACTTCAAACTAGCAGCTAATGTAGTGAGTGTGTGCGACCATACTTCAAGCTAGCGGCTAATGTAGTGAGTGTGTGCGACCATACTTCAAACTAGCGGCTAATGTAGTGAGTGTGTGCGACCATACTTCAAACTAGCGGCTAATGTAGTGAGTGTGTGCGACCATACTTCAAACTAGCGGCTAATGTAGTGAGTGTGTGCGACCATACTTCAAACTAGCGGCTAATGTAGTGAGTGTGTGCGACCATACTTCAAACTAGCGGCTAATGTAGTGAGTGTGTTCTGACTTGACTCACTTCAAACTAGCGGCTAATGTAGTGAGTGTGTTCTGACCAGACTCACTTCAAACTAGCGGCTAATGTAGTGAGTGTGTTCTGACTTGACTCACTTCAAACTAGCGGCTAATGTAGTGAGTGTATTCTGACCAGACTCACTTCAAACTAGCGGCTAATGTAGTGAGTGTGTTCTGACTTGACTCACTTCAAACTAGCAGCTAATGTAGTGTGTTCTGACTTGACTCACTTCAAACTAGCGGCTAATGTAGTGAGTGTATTGTGATCAGACTTACTTCAAACTAGCGGCTAATGTAGTGAGTGTGTTCTGACTTGACTCACTTCAAACTAGCGGCTAATGTAGTTAGTGTGTGCGACCATACTTCAAACTAGCAGCTAATGTAGTGAGTGTGTTCTGACTTGACTCACTTCAAACTAGCGGCTAATATAGTGAGTGTATTCTGACCAGACTCACTTCAAACTAGCGGCTAATGTAGTGAGTGTGTTCTGACTTGACTCACTTCAAACTAGCGGCTAATGTAGTGAGTGTATTCTGACCAGACTCACTTCAAACTAGCAGCTAATGTAGTGAGTGTATTCTGACCAGACTCACTTCAAAGTAGCGGCTAATGTAGTAAGTGTATTCTGACTTGACTCACTTCAAACTAGCGGCTAATGTAATGAGTGTGTGCGACCATACTTCAAACTAGCGGCTAATGTAGTGAGTGTGTGCGATCATACTTCAAACTAGCGGCTAATGTAGTGAGTGTGTGCGACCATACTTCAAACTAGCAGCTAATGTAGTGAGTGTGTGCGACCATACTTCAAACTAGCGGCTAATGTAGTGAGTGTGTGCGACCATACTTTAAACTAGCAGCTAATGTAGTGAGTGTGTGCGACCATACTTCAAGCTAGCAGCTAATGTAGTGAGTGTGTGCGACCATATTTAAAACTAGCGGCTAATGTAGTGAGTGTGTGCGACCATACTTCAAACTAGCGGCTAATGCAGTGAGTGTGTGCGACCATACTTCAAGCTAGCCGCTAATGTAGTGAGTGTGTGCGACCATACTTCAAACTAGCGGCTAATGTAGTGAGTGTGTGCGACCATACTTCAAACTAGCGGCTAATGTAGTGAGTGTGTGCGACCATACTTCAAACTAGCGGCTAATGTAGTGAGTGTGTGCGACCATACTTCAAACTAGCAGCTAATGTAGTGAGTGTGTGCGACCATACTTCAAACTAGCGGCTAATGTAGTGAGTAGTGTGTGACCATACTTCAAACTAGCAGCTAATGTAGTGAGTGTGTGCGCCCATACTTCAAACTAGCGGCTAATGTAGTGAGTGTGTGCGACCATACTTCAAACTAGCGGCTAATGTAGTGAATGTGTGCGACCATACTTCAAGCTAGCGGCTAATGTAGTGAATGTATGCGACCATACTTCAAACTAGCGGCTAATGTAGTGAGTGTGTGCGACCATACTTCAAACTAGCGGCTAATGTAGTGAGTGTGTGCAACCATACTTCAAGCTAGCGGGTAATGTAGTGAATGTATGCGACCATACTTCAAACTAGCGGCTAATGTAGTGAGTGTGTGCGACCATGCTTCAAACTAGCGGCTAATGTAGTGAGTGTATTCTGACCAGACTCACTTCAAACTAGCGGCTAATGTAGTGAGTGTGTTCTGACCAGACTCACTTCAAACTAGCGGCTAATGTAGTGAGTGTGTTCTGACCAGACTTACTTCAAACTAGCGGCTAATGTAGTGAGTGTGTTCAGACTTGACTCACTTCAAACTAGCGGCTAATGTAGTGAGTGTATTCTGACCAGACTCACTTCAAACTAGCGGCTAATGTAGTGAGTGTGTTCTGACTTGACTCACTTCAAACTAGCAGCTAATGTAGTGTGTTCTGACTTGACTCACTTCAAACTAGCGGCTAATGTAGTGAGTGTATTGTGATCAGACTTACTTCAAACTAGTGGCTAATGTAGTGAGTGTGTTCTGACTTGACTCACTTCAAACTAGCGGCTAATGTAGTTAGTGTGTGCGACCATACTTCAAACTAGCGGCTAATATAGTGAGTGTGTTCTGACTTGACTCACTTCAAACTAGCGGCTAATATAGTGAGTGTATTCTGACCAGACTCACTTCAAACTAGTGGCTAATGTAGTGAGTGTGTTCTGACTACTTCAAACTAGCGGCTAATGTAGTGAGTGTGTGCAACCATACTTCAAACTAGCTGCTAATGTAGTGAGTGTATTCTGACCAGACTCACTTCAAACTAGCGGCTAATGTAGTGGGTGTATTCTGACCAGATGTGTAGTGTGTGTGTTATGACCAGACTCACTTCAAACTAGCGGCTAATGTAGTGAGTGTGTTCTGACTTGACTTACTTCAAACTAGCGGCTAATGTAGTGAGTGTGTTCTGAACTGACTCACTTCAAACTAGCGGCTAATGTAGTGAGTGTATTCTGACCAGACTCACTTCAAACTAGCAGCTAATGTAGTGAGTGTGTTCTGACTTGACTCACTTCAAACTAGCGGCTAATGTAGTGAGTGTATTCTGACCACTCACTTCAAACTAGCAGCTAATGTAGTGAGTGTATTCTGACCAGACTCACTTCAAAGTAGCGGCTAATGTAGTAAGTGTATTCTGACTTGACTCACTTCAAACTAGCGGCTAATGTAGTGAGTGTGTGCGACCATACTTCAAACTAGCGGCTAATGTAGTGAGTGTGTGCGACCATACTTCAAACTAGCGGCTAATGTAGTGAGTGTGTGCGACCATACTTCAAACTAGCAGCTAATGTAGTGAGTGTGTGCGACCATACTTCAAATTAGCGGCTAATGTAGTGAGTGTGTGCGACCATACTTCAAACTAGCAGCTAATGTAGTGAGTGTGTGCGACCATACTTCAAGCTAGCAGCTAATGTAGTGAGTGTGTGCGACCATATTTCAAACTAGCGGCTAATGTAGTGAGTGTGTGCGACCATACTTCAAACTAGCGGCTAATGTAGTGAATGTGTGCGACCATACTTCAAGCTAGCAGCTAATGTAGTGAGTGTGTGCGACCATACTTCAAGCTAGCGGCTAATGTAGTGAGTGCGTGCGACCATACTTCAAACTAGCGGCTAATGTAGTGAGTGTGTGCGACCATACTTCAAGCTAGCGGCTAATGTAGTGAGTGTGTGCGACCATATTTCAAACTAGCGGCTAATGTAGTGAGTGTGTGCGACCATACTTCAAACTAGCGGCTAATGTAGTGAGTGTGTGCGACCATACTTCAAACTAGCGGCTAATGTAGTGAGTGTGTTCTGACCAGACTCACTTCAAACTAGCGGCTAATGTAGTGAGTGTGTGCGACCATACTTCAAACTAGCAGCTAATGTAGTGAGTGTGTGCGACCATACTTCAAGCTAGCGGCTAATGTAGTGAGTGTGTGCGACCATACTTCAAACTAGCGGCTAATGTAGTGAGTGTGTGCGACCATACTTCAAACTAGCGGCTAATGTAGTGAGTGTGTGCGACCATACTTCAAACTAGCGGCTAATGTAGTGAGTGTGTGCGACCATACTTCAAACTAGCGGCTAATGTAGTGAGTGTGTGCGACCATACTTCAAACTAGCGGCTAATGTAGTGAGTGTGTGCGACCATACTTCAAACTAGCGGCTAATGTAGTGAGTGTGTGCGCCCATACTTCAACTAGCGGCTAATGTAGTGAGTGTGTGCGACCATACTTCAAACTAGCGGCTAATGTAGTGAATGTGTGCGACCATACTTCAAGCTAGCGGCTAATGTAGTGAATGTATGCGACCATACTTCAAACTAGCGGCTAATGTAGTGAGTGTGTGCGACCATACTTCAAACTAGCGGCTAATGTAGTGAGTGTGTGCGACCATACTTCAAGCTAGCGGCTAATGTAGTGAATGTATGCGACCATACTTCAAACTAGCGGCTAATGTAGTGAGTGTGTGCGACCATACTTCAAACTAGCGGCTAATGTAGTGAGTGTATTCTGACCAGACTCACTTCAAACTAGCGGCTAATGTAGTGAGTGTGTTCTGACCAGACTCACTTCAAACTAGCGGCTAATGTAGTGAGTGTGTTCTGACCAGACTCACTTCAAACTAGCGGCTAATGTAGTGAGTGTGTTCTGACTTGACTCACTTCAAACTAGCGGCTAATGTAGTGAGTGTATTCTGACCAGACTCACTTCAAACTAGCGGCTAATGTAGTGAGTGTGTTCTGACTTGACTCACTTCAAACTAGCAGCTAATGTAGTGTGTTCTGACTTGACTCACTTCAAACTAGCGGCTAATGTAGTGAGTGTATTGTGATCAGACTTACTTCAAACTAGCGGCTAATGTAGTGAGTGTGTTCTGACTTGACTCACTTCAAACTAGCGGCTAATGTAGTTAGTGTGTGCGACCATACTTCAAACTAGCAGCTAATGTAGTGAGTGTGTTCTGACTTGACTCACTTCAAACTAGCGGCTAATATAGTGAGTGTATTCTGACCAGACTCACTTCAAACTAGCGGCTAATGTAGTGAGTGTGTTCTGACTTGACTCACTTCAAACTAGCGGCTAATGTAGTGAGTGTATTCTGACCAGACTCACTTCAAACTAGCAGCTAATGTAGTGAGTGTATTCTGACCAGACTCACTTCAAAGTAGCGGCTAATGTAGTAAGTGTATTCTGACTTGACTCACTTCAAACTAGCGGCTAATGTAATGAGTGTGTGCGACCATACTTCAAACTAGCGGCTAATGTAGTGAGTGTGTGCGATCATACTTCAAACTAGCGGCTAATGTAGTGAGTGTGTGCGACCATACTTCAAACTAGCAGCTAATGTAGTGAGTGTGTGCGACCATACTTCAAACTAGCGGCTAATGTAGTGAGTGTGTGCGACCATACTTCAAACTAGCAGCTAATGTAGTGAGTGTGTGCGACCATACTTCAAGCTAGCAGCTAATGTAGTGAGTGTGTGCGACCATATTTAAAACTAGCGGCTAATGTAGTGAGTGTGTGCGACCATACTTCAAACTAGCGGCTAATGCAGTGAGTGTGTGCGACCATACTTCAAGCTAGCCGCTAATGTAGTGAGTGTGTGCGACCATACTTCAAACTAGCGGCTAATGTAGTGAGTGTGTGCGACCATACTTCAAACTAGCGGCTAATGTAGTGAGTGTGTGCGACCATACTTCAAACTAGCGGCTAATGTAGTGAGTGTGTGCGACCATACTTCAAACTAGCAGCTAATGTAGTGAGTGTGTGCGACCATACTTCAAACTAGTGGCTAATGTAGTGAGTGTGTGTGACCATACTTCAAACTAGCAGCTAATGTAGTGAGTGTGTGCGCCCATACTTCAAACTAGCGGCTAATGTAGTGAGTGTGTGCGACCATACTTCAAACTAGCGGCTAATGTAGTGAATGTGTGCGACCATACTTCAAGCTAGCGGCTAATGTAGTGAATGTATGCGACCATACTTCAAACTAGCGGCTAATGTAGTGAGTGTGTGCGACCATACTTCAAACTAGCGGCTAATGTAGTGAGTGTGTGCAACCATACTTCAAGCTAGCGGGTAATGTAGTGAATGTATGCGACCATACTTCAAACTAGCGGCTAATGTAGTGAGTGTGTGCGACCATGCTTCAAACTAGCGGCTAATGTAGTGAGTGTATTCTGACCAGACTCACTTCAAACTAGCGGCTAATGTAGTGAGTGTGTTCTGACCAGACTCACTTCAAACTAGCGGCTAATGTAGTGAGTGTGTTCTGACCAGACTTACTTCAAACTAGCGGCTAATGTAGTGAGTGTGTTCAGACTTGACTCACTTCAAACTAGCGGCTAATGTAGTGAGTGTATTCTGACCAGACTCACTTCAAACTAGCGGCTAATGTAGTGAGTGTGTTCTGACTTGACTCACTTCAAACTAGCAGCTAATGTAGTGTGTTCTGACTTGACTCACTTCAAACTAGCGGCTAATGTAGTGAGTGTATTGTGATCAGACTTACTTCAAACTAGTGGCTAATGTAGTGAGTGTGTTCTGACTTGACTCACTTCAAACTAGCGGCTAATGTAGTTAGTGTGTGCGACCATACTTCAAACTAGCGGCTAATATAGTGAGTGTGTTCTGACTTGACTCACTTCAAACTAGCGGCTAATATAGTGAGTGTATTCTGACCAGACTCACTTCAAACTAGTGGCTAATGTAGTGGAGTGTGTTCTGACTACTTCAAACTAGCGGCTAATGTAGTGAGTGTGTGCAACCATACTTCAAACTAGCTGCTAATGTAGTGAGTGTATTCTGACCAGACTCACTTCAAACTAGCGGCTAATGTAGTGGGTGTATTCTGACCAGATGTGTAGTGTGTGTGTTATGACCAGACTCACTTCAAACTAGCGGCTAATGTAGTGAGTGTGTTCTGACTTGACTTACTTCAAACTAGCGGCTAATGTAGTGAGTGTGTTCTGAACTGACTCACTTCAAACTAGCGGCTAATGTAGTGAGTGTATTCTGACCAGACTCACTTCAAACTAGCAGCTAATGTAGTGAGTGTGTTCTGACTTGACTCACTTCAAACTAGCGGCTAATGTAGTGAGTGTATTCTGACCACTCACTTCAAACTAGCAGCTAATGTAGTGAGTGTATTCTGACCAGACTCACTTCAAAGTAGCGGCTAATGTAGTAAGTGTATTCTGACTTGACTCACTTCAAACTAGCGGCTAATGTAGTGAGTGTGTGCGACCATACTCAAACTAGCGGCTAATGTAGTGAGTGTGTGCGACCATACTTCAAACTAGCGGCTAATGTAGTGAGTGTGTGCGACCATACTTCAAACTAGCAGCTAATGTAGTGAGTGTGTGCGACCATACTTCAAATTAGCGGCTAATGTAGTGAGTGCGTGCGACCATACTTCAAACTAGCGGCTAATGTAGTGAGTGTGTGCGACCATACTTCAAGCTAGCGGCTAATGTAGTGAGTGTGTGCGACCATACTTCAAACTAGCGGCTAATGTAGTGAGTGTGTGCGACCATACTTCAAACTAGCGGCTAATGTAGTGAGTGTGTTCTGACCAGACTCACTTCAAACTAGCGGCTAATGTAGTGAGTGTGTGCGACCATACTTCAAACTAGCGGCTAATGTAGTGAGTGTGTGCGACCATACTTCAAGCTAGCGGCTAATGTAGTGAGTGTGTGCGACCATACTTCAAACTAGCGGCTAATGTAGTGAGTGTGTGCGACCATACTTCAAACTAGCGGCTAATGTAGTGAGTGTGTGCGACCATACTTCAAACTAGCGGCTAATGTAGTGAGTGTGTGCGACCATACTTCAAACTAGCGGCTAATGTAGTGAGTGTGTGCGACCATACTTCAAACTAGCGGCTAATGTAGTGAGTGTGTGCGACCATACTTCAAACTAGCGGCTAATGTAGTGAGTGTGTGCGCCCATACTTCAAACTAGCGGCTAATGTAGTGAGTGTGTGCGACCATACTTCAAACTAGCGGCTAATGTAGTGAATGTGTGCGACCATACTTCAAGCTAGCGGCTAATGTAGTGAATGTATGCGACCATACTTCAAACTAGCGGCTAATGTAGTGAGTGTGTGCGACCATACTTCAACTAGCGGCTAATGTAGTGAGTGTGTGCGACCATACTTCAAGCTAGCGGCTAATGTAGTGAATGTATGCGACCATACTTCAAACTAGCGGCTAATGTAGTGAGTGTGTGCGACCATACTTCAAACTAGCGGCTAATGTAGTGAGTGTATTCTGACCAGACTCACTTCAAACTAGCGGCTAATGTAGTGAGTGTGTTCTGACCAGACTCACTTCAAACTAGCGGCTAATGTAGTGAGTGTGTTCTGACCAGACTCACTTCAAACTAGCGGCTAATGTAGTGAGTGTGTTCTGACTTGACTCACTTCAAACTAGCGGCTAATGTAGTGAGTGTATTCTGACCAGACTCACTTCAAACTAGCGGCTAATGTAGTGAGTGTGTTCTGACTTGACTCACTTCAAACTAGCAGCTAATGTAGTGTGTTCTGACTTGACTCACTTCAAACTAGCGGCTAATGTAGTGAGTGTATTGTGATCAGACTTACTTCAAACTAGCGGCTAATGTAGTGAGTGTGTTCTGACTTGACTGACTTCAAACTAGCGGCTAATGTAGTTAGTGTGTGCGACCATACTTCAAACTAGCGGCTACTATAGTGAGTGTGTTCTGACTTGACTCACTTCAAACTAGCGGCTAATATAGTGAGTGTATTCTGACCAGACTCACTTCAAACTAGTGGCTAATGTAGTGAGTGTGTTCTGACTACTTCAAACTAGCGGCTAATGTAGTGAGTGTGTGCAACCATACTTCAAACTAGCGGCTAATGTAGTGAGTGTATTCTGACCAGACTCACTTCAAACTAGTGGCTAATGTAGTGGGTGTATTCTGACCAGATGTGTAGTGTGTGTGTTATGACCAGACTCACTTCAAACTAGCGGCTAATGTAGTGAGTGTGTTCTGACTTGACTTACTTCAAACTAGCGGCTAATGTAGTGAGTGTGTTCTGAACTGACTCACTTCAAACTAGCGGCTAATGTAGTGAGTGTATTCTGGACCAGATCACTTCAAACTAGCGGCTAATGTAGTGAGTGTGTTCTGACTTGACTCACTTCAAACAAGCGGCTAATGTAGTGAGTGTATTTTGACCAGACTCACTTCAAACTAGCGGCTAATGTAGTGAGTGTATTCTGACCAGATGTGTAGTGAGTGTGTTCTGACTTTACTCACTTCAAACAAGCGGCTAATGTAGTGAGTGTGTTCTGACTTGACTCACTTCAAACTAGCGGCTAATCTAGTGAGTGTATTCTGACCAGACTCACTTCAAACTAGCGGCTAATGCAGTGAGTATTCTGACCAGACTCACTTCAAAGTAGCGGCTAATGTAGTGAGCGTATTCTGACTTGACTCACTTCAAACTAGCGGCTAATGTAGTGAGTGTTTGCGACCATACTTCAAACTAGCGGCTAATGTAGTGAGTGTATTCTGACCAGATTCACTTCAAACTAGCGGCTAATGTAGTGAGTGTGTGCGACCATACTTCAAGCTAGCGGCTAATCTAGTGAGTATATGCGATCATACTTAAAACTAGCGGCTAATGTAGTGAGTGTGTGCGACCATACTTCAAACTAGCGGCTAATGTAGTGAGTGTGTTCTGACTTGACTCACTTCAAACTAGCGGCTAATGTAGTGAGTGTATTCTGACCAGACTCACTTCAAAGTAGCGGCTAATGTAGTGAGTGTATTCTGACCAGACTCACTTCAAAGCAGCGGCTAATGTAGTGAGTGTATTCTGACTTGACTCACTTCAATCTAGCGGCTAATGTAGTGAGTGTTTGCGACCATACTTCAAACTAGCGGCTAATGTAGTGAGTGTATTCTGACCAGATTCACTTCAAACTAGCGGCTAATGTAGTGAGTGTGTGCGACCATACTTCAAGCTAGCGGCTAATGTAGTGAGTGTATGCGATCATACTTAAAACTAGCGGCTAATGTAGTGAGTGTGTGCGACCATACTTCAAACTAGCGGCTAATGTAGTGAGTGTATTCTGACCAGACTCACATCAAACTAGCGGCTAATGTAGTGAGAGTGTTCTGACCAGATTCACTTCAAACTAGCAGCTAATGTAGTGAGTGTGTTCTGACTTGACTCACTTCAAACTAGCGGCTAATGTAGTGAGTGTATTCTGACCAGACTCACTTCAAACTAGCAGCTAATGTAGTGAGTGTGTTCTGACTTGACTGACTTCAAACTAGCAGCTAATGTAGTGAGTGTGTTCTGACTTGACTCACTTCAAACTAGAGGCTAATGTAGTGAGTGTATTCTGATCAGACTTACTTCAAACTAGCGGCTTATGTAGTGAGTGTGTTCTGACTTGACTCACTTCAAACTAGCGGCTAATGTAGTTAGTGTGTGCGACCATACTTCAAACTAGCGGCTAATATAGTGAGTGTATTCTGACCAGACTCACTTCAAACTAGTGGCTAATGTAGTGAGTGTGTTCTGACTTGACTCACTTCAAACTAGCGGCTAATGTAGTTAGTGTGTGCGACCATACTTCAAACTAGCGCCTAATATAGTGAGTGTGTTCTGACCAGACTCACTTCAAACTAGTGGCTAATGTAGTGAGTGTGTTCTGACTTGACTCACTTCAAACTAGCGGCTAATGTAGTTAGTGTGTGTGACCATACTTCAAACTAACGGCTAATGTAGTGAGTGTGTGCAACCATACTTCAAACTAGCAGCTAATGTAGTGAGTGTGTGCGACCATACTTCAAACTAGCGGCTAATGTAGTGAGTGTGTGCGACCATACTTTAAACTAGCAGCTAATGTAGTGAGTGTGTGCGACCATACTTCAAGCTAGCAGCTAATGTAGTGAGTGTGTGCGACCATATTTCAAACTAGCGGCTAATGTAGTGAGTGTGTGCGACCATACTTCAAACTAGCGGCTAATGTAGTGAATGTGTGCGACCATACTTCAAGCTAGCAGCTAATGTAGTGAGTGTGTGCAACCATACTTCAAACTAGCGGCTAATGTAGTGAGTGTATTCTGACCAGACTCACTTCAAACTAGCGGCTAATGTAGTGGGTGTATTCTGACCAGATGTGTAGTGTGTGTGTTATGACCAGACTCACTTCAAACTAGCGGCTAATGTAGTGAGTGTGTTCTGACTTGACTTACTTCAAACTAGCGGCTAATGTAGTGAGTGTGTTCTGAACTGACTCACTTCAAACTAGCGGCTAATGTAGTGAGTGTATTCTGACCAGACTCACTTCAAACTAGCGGCTAATGTAGTGAGTGTGTTCTGACTTGACTCACTTCAAACAAGCGGCTAATGTAGTGAGTGTATTTTGACCAGACTCACTTCAAACTAGCGGCTAATGTAGTGAGTGTATTCTGACCAGATGTGTAGTGAGTGTGTTCTGACTTTACTCACTTCAAACAAGCGGCTAATGTAGTGAGTGTGTTCTGACTTGACTCACTTCAAACTAGCGGCTAATCTAGTGAGTGTATTCTGACCAGACTCACTTCAAACTAGCGGCTAATGCAGTGAGTGTATTCTGACCAGACTCACTTCAAAGTAGCGGCTAATGTAGTGAGCGTATTCTGACCTGACTCACTTCAAACTAGCGGCTAATGTAGTGAGTGTTTGCGACCATACTTCAAACTAGCGGCTAATGTAGTGAATGTATTCTGACCAGATTCACTTCAAACTAGCGGCTAATGTAGTGAGTGTGTGCGACCATACTTCAAGCTAGCGGCTAATCTAGTGAGTGTATGCGATCATACTTAAAACTAGCGGCTAATGTAGTGAGTGTGTGCGACCATACTTCAAACTAGCGGCTAATGTAGTGAGTGTGTTCTGACTTGACTCACTTCAAACTAGCGGCTAATGTAGTGAGTGTATGCTGACCAGACTCACTTCAAAGTAGCGGCTAATGTAGTGAGTGTATTCTGACCAGACTCACTTCAAAGTAGCGGCTAATGTAGTGAGTGTATTCTGACTTGACTCACTTCAATCTAGCGGCTAATGTAGTGAGTGTTTGCGACCATACTTCAAACTAGCGGCTCATGTAGTGAGTGTATTCTGACCAGATTCACTTCAAACTAGCGGCTAATGTAGTGAGTGTGTGCGACCATACTTCAAGCTAGCGGCTAATGTAGTGAGTGTATGCGATCATACTTAAAACTAGCGGCTAATGTAGTGAGTGTGTGCGACCATACTTCAAACTAGCGGCTAATGTAGTGAGTGTATTCTGACCAGACTCACATCAAACTAGCGGCTAATGTAGTGAGAGTGTTCTGACCAGATTCACTTCAAACTAGCAGCTAATGTAGTGAGTGTGTTCTGACTTGACTCACTTCAAACTAGCGGCTAATGTAGTGAGTGTATTCTGACCAGACTCACTTCAAACTAGCAGCTAATGTAGTGAGTGTGTTCTGACTTGACTGACTTCAAACTAGCAGCTAATGTAGTGAGTGTGTTCTGACTTGACTCACTTCAAACTAGAGGCTAATGTAGTGAGTGTATTCTGATCAGACTTACTTCAAACTAGCGGCTTATGTAGTGAGTGTGTTCTGACTTGACTCACTTCAAATTAGCGGCTAATGTAGTTAGTGTGTGCGACCATACTTCAAACTAGCGGCTAATGTAGTGAGTGTATTCTGACCAGACTCACTTCAAACTAGTGGCTAATGTAGTGAGTGTGTTCTGACTTGACTCACTTCAAACTAGCGGCTAATGTAGTTAGTGTGTGCGACCATACTTCAAACTAGCGCCTAATATAGTGAGTGTGTTCTGACCAGACTCACTTCAAACTAGTGGCTAATGTAGTGAGTGTGTTCTGACTTGACTCACTTCAAACTAGCGGCTAATGTAGTTAGTGTGTGTGACCATACTTCAAACTAACGGCTAATGTAGTGAGGTGTGTGCAACCATACTTCAAACTAGCGGCTAATGTAGTGAGTGTGTGTGACCATACTTCAAACTAGCGGCTAATGTAGTGAGTGTATTCTGACCAGACTAACATCAAACTAGTGGCTAATGTAGTGGGTGTATTCTGACCAGATGTGTAGTGAGTGTGTTCTGACCAGACTCACTTCAAACTAGCGGCTAATGTAGTGTGTGTGTTATGACCAGACTCACTTCAAACTAGCGGCTAATGTAGTGAGTGTGTTCTGACTTGACTCACTTCAAACTAGCGGCTAATGTAGTGAGTGTGTTCTGACTTGACTTACTTCAAACTAGCGGCTAATGTAGTGAGTGTGTTCTGACTTGACTAACTTCAAACAAGCGGCTAATGTAGTGAGTGTATTCTGACCAGACTCACTTCAAACTAGCGGCTAATGTAGTGTGTGTGTTATGACCAGACTCACTTCAAACTAGCGGCTAATGTAGTGTGTGTGTTATGACCAGACTCACTTCAAACTAGCGGCTAATGTAGTGAGTGTGTTCTGAACTGACTCACTTCAAACTAGCGGCTAATGTTGTGAGTGTATTCTGACCAGACTCACTTCAAACTAGCGGCTAATGTAGTGAGTGTGTTCTGACTTGACTCACTTCAAACAAGCGGCTAATGTAGTGAGTGTGTTCTGACTTGACTCACTTCAAACTAGAGGCTAATGTAGTGAGTGTATTCTGATCAGACTTACTTCAAACTAGCGGCTTATGTAGTGAGTGTGTTCTGACTTGACTCACTTCAAATTAGCGGCTAATGTAGTTAGTGTGTGCGACCATACTTCAAACTAGCGGCTAATGTAGTGAGTGTATTCTGACCAGACTCACTTCAAACTAGTGGCTAATGTAGTGAGTGTGTTCTGACTTGACTCACTTCAAACTAGCGGCTAATGTAGTTAGTGTGTGCGACCATACTTCAAACTAGCGCCTAATATAGTGAGTGTGTTCTGACCAGACTCACTTCAAACTAGTGGCTAATGTAGTGAGTGTGTTCTGACTTGACTCACTTCAAACTAGCGGCTAATGTAGTTAGTGTGTGTGACCATACTTCAAACTAACGGCTAATGTAGTGAGTGTGTGCAACCATACTTCAAACTAGCGGCTAATGTAGTGAGTGTGTGTGACCATACTTCAAACTAGCGGCTAATGTAGTGAGTGTATTCTGACCAGACTCACATCAAACTAGTGGCTAATGTAGTGGGTGTATTCTGACCAGATGTGTAGTGAGTGTGTTCTGACCAGACTCACTTCAAACTAGCGGCTAATGTAGTGTGTGTGTTATGACCAGACTCACTTCAAACTAGCGGCTAATGTAGTGAGTGTGTTCTGACTTGACTCACTTCAAACTAGCGGCTAATGTAGTGAGTGTGTTCTGACTTGACTTACTTCA
Source organism: Cepaea nemoralis (assembly GCA_014155875.1). Taxonomy (NCBI): domain Eukaryota; kingdom Metazoa; phylum Mollusca; class Gastropoda; order Stylommatophora; family Helicidae; genus Cepaea; species Cepaea nemoralis. The sequence goes on along the minus strand of JACEFZ010016511.1, from coordinate 227,253 downwards.
AACTAGCGGCTAATGTAGTGAGTGTGTTCTGACTTGACTAACTTCAAACAAGCGGCTAATGTAGTGAGTGTATTCTGACCAGACTCACTTCAAACTAGCGGCTAATGTAGTGTGTGTGTTATGACCAGACTCACTTCAAACTAGCGGCTAATGTAGTGTGTGTGTTATGACCAGACTCACTTCAAACTAGCGGCTAATGTAGTGAGTGTGTTCTGAACTGACTCACTTCAAACTAGCGGCTAATGTTGTGAGTGTATTCTGACCAGACTCACTTCAAACTAGCGGCTAATGTAGTGAGTGTGTTCTGACTTGACTCACTTCAAACAAGCGGCTAATGTAGTGAGTGTGTTCTGACGAGACTCAATTCAAACTAGCGGCTAATGTAGTGAGTGTATTTTGACCAGACTCACTTCAAACTAGCGGCTAATGTAGTGAGTGTATTCTGACCAGATGTGTAGTGAGTGTGTTCTGACCAGACTCACTTCAAACTAGCGGCTAATGTAGTGAGTGTGTTCTGACTTGACTCACTTCAAACAAGCGGCTAATGTAGTGAGTGTGTTCTGACGAGACTCAATTCAAACTAGCGGCTAATGTAGTGAGTGTGTGTGACCATACTTCAAACTAGCGGCTAATGTAGTGTGTTCTGACTTGACTCACTTCAAACTAGCGGCTAATGTAGTGAGTGTGTGAGACCATACTTCAAACTAGCGGCTAATATAGTGAGTGTGTTCTGACCAGACTCACTTCAAACTAATGATGCAAACTAACCTGTAATGAGGGGGTGGCAATTGTTGCACAACATCATGAATCTTCAACAGTTTGTTATCTTCATCTCTTACCGCATCCTAGGAACAAAACATCATACATTTGATACAGCGAATGTTTGTTGTATTTGATGAAAACTGTAGCAATATTAATTGTATATTATGTCAAATATGTGATGAAAACTGAGGCAACATTAATTGTATATTATGTCAAATATTTGATGAAAACTGAGGCAATATTAATTGTATATTATGTCAAATATTTGATGAAAACTGAGACAATATTAATTGTATATTATGTCAAATAAGGAACTAGGATTGGACTTGTTGGGCTCTGTGTACTGTAAATACATCTGGGGGGGGGGGGCGGGGGGGGGGGGGGGGGAAAGAGAGAGCTACCATCAACACCAAGTTCACAAGTCTGCAGTGACTACAACACACACACAAATCATTGTTTCAGTATAGACAGTCTGCAGTGACTACAACACACACAAATCATTGTTTCAGTATAGACAGTCTGCAGTGACTACAACACACACACAAATCATTGTTTCAGTATAGACAGTCTGCAGTGACTACAACACACACACAAATCATTGTTTCAGTATAGACAGTCTGCAGTGACTACAACACACACACAAATCATTGTTTCAGTATAGGCAGTCTGCAGTGACTACAACACACACACAAATCATTGTTTCAGTATAGACAGTCTGCAGTGACTACAACACACACAAATCATTGTTTCAGTATAGACAGTCTGCAGTGACTACAACACACACACAAATCATTGTTTCAGTATAGACAGTCTGCAGTGACTACAACACACACACAAATCATTGTTTCAGTATAGACAGTCTGCAGTGACTACAACACACACACAATCATTGTTTCAGTATAGGACAGTCTGCAGTGACTACAACACACACACAAATCATTGTTTCAGTATAGACAGTCTGCAGTGACTACAACACACACACAAATCATTGTTTCAGTATAGACAGTCTGCAGTGACTACAACACACACACAAATCATTGTTTCAGTAGAGACAGTCTGCAGTGACTACAACACACACACAAATCATTGTTTCAGTAGAGACAGTCTGCAGTGACTACAACAACACACAAATCATTGTTTCAGTAGAGACAGTCTGCAGTGACTACAACACACACACAAATCATTGTTTCAGTATAGGCAGTCTGCAGTGACTACAACACACACACAAATCATTGTTTCAGTAGAGACAGTCTGCAGTGACTACAACACACACACAAATCATTGTTTCAGTATAGACAGTCTGCAGTGTACTACAACACACACACAAATCATTGTTTCAGTATAGACAGTCTGCAGTGACTACAACACACACACAAATCATTGTTTCAGTATAGAGCAGTCTGCAGTGACTACAACACACACACAAATCATTGTTTCAGTATAGACAGTCTGCAGTGACTACAACACACACACAACTCATTGTTTCAGCATAGAGCAGTCTGCAGTGACTATAACACACACACAAATCATTGTTTCAGTCATAGACAGTCTGCAGTGACTACAACACACACACAAATCATTGTTTCAGTAGAGACAGTCTGCAGTGACTACAACACACACACAAATCATTGTTTCAGTAGAGACAGTCTGCAGTGACTACAACACACACACAAATCATTGTTCAGTATAGGACAGTCTGCAGTGACTACAACACACACACAAATCATTGTTTCAGTAGAGGCAAGTCTGCAGTGACTACAACACACACACAAATCATTGTTTCAGTAGAGGCAGTCTGCAGTGACTACAACACACACACAAATCATTGGTTATCAGTATAGGACAGTCTGCAGTGACTACAACACACCACACAAATCATTGCCTTTCAGTATAGACAGTCTTGGGCAGTGACTACTAAACACACTACACAATCTCATTGTTTCAGCTAGAGACAGTCTGCAGTGACCTACAACACACCACAAAATCATTGTTTCAGTATAGACAGTCTGCAGTGACCTACAAACACACACAAATCATTGTTTCAGTATAGAGCGCAGTCCCTGAACAGCTGACTACAACACACACACAAATCTTAGTTTTCAGTATAGACAGTCGTGCTAGTGACTACAACACACACACAAATCATTGTTTCAAGCTATAAGGACAGTCAGCAGATGACTACAACACACACACAAATCATTGCTTTCAGTAGAGGACAGTCTGCAGTGACTACAACACACACACAATCATTGTTTCAGCTATAGACAGTCTGCAGTGACTACAACCACACACACAAATCATTGTCTTCAGCTATAGACAGTCCGCAGTGGACTACAACACACACACAAATATTTGTTTCAGTATAGGCAGTCTCAGTGACTACCAACACACCACAAATCATTGTTTCAGTATAGACAGTCTGCAGTGACTACAACACACACACAAATCATTGTTTTCAGTATAGACAGTCTGCAGTGACTACAACACACACACAAATCATTGTTTCAGTATAGACAGTCTGCAGTGACTACAACACACACACAAATCATTGTTTCAGTATAGACAGTCTGCAGTGACACAACACACACATCAATCATTGTTTCAGTAGAGGACAGTCTGCAGTGACTACAACACACACACAAATCATTGTTTCAGTATAGACAGTCTGCAGTGACTACAACCACACACAAATCATTGTTTTCAGTAGAGGAACAGTTCTGCAGTGACTACAACACACACACAAATCATTGTTTTCAGTATAGACAGTCTGCAGTGACTACAAACACACAAATCATTGTTTCAGTATAGACAGTCTGCAGTGACTACAACACACACACAAATCATTGTTTCAGTATAGACAGTCTGCAGTGACTACAAACACACACAAATCATTGTTTCAGTAGAGGCAATCTGCAGTGACTACAACACACACACAAATCATTGTTTCAGTATAGGCAGTCTGCAGTGACTACAACACACACACAAATCATTGTTTCAGTATAGACAGTCTGCAGTGACTACAACACACACAAATCATTGTTTCAGTATAGACAGTCTGCAGTGACTACAACACACACACAAATCATTGTTTCAGTATAGACAGTCGTGCAGTGACTACAACACATACACAAATCATTGTTTCAGTAGAGGCAGTCTGCAGTGACTACAACACACACACAAATCATTGTTTCAGTATAGACAGTCTGCAGTGACTACAACACACACACAAATCATTGTTTCAGCATAGACAGTCTGCAGTGACTACAACACACACACAAATCATTGTTTCAGTATAGACAGTCTGCAGTGACTACAACACACACACAAATCATTGTTTCAGTAGAGACAGTCTGCAGTGACTACAACACACACAAATCATTGTTTCAGTAGAGACAGTCTGCAGTGACTACAACACACACACAAATCATTGTTTCAGTATAGACAGTCTGCAGTGACTACACACACACACAAATCATTGTTCAGTAGAGACAGTCTGCAGTGACTACAACACACACAAATCATTGTTTCAGTAGAGACAGTCTGCAGTGACTACAACACACACACAAATCATTGTTTCAGTATAGACAGTCTGCAGTGACTACAACACACACAAATCATTGTTTCAGTAGAGACAGTCTGCAGTGACTACAACACACACACAAATCATTGTTTCAGTATAGACAGTCTGCAGTGACTACAACACACACAAATCATTGTTTCAGTAGAGGCAGTCTGCAGTGACTACAACACACACATAAATCATTGTTTCAGTATAGACAGTCTGCAGTGACTACAACACACACACAAATCATTGTTTCAGTATAGACAGTCGTGCAGTGACTACAACACACACACAAATCATTGTTTCAGTAGAGGCAGTCTGCAGTGACTACAACACACACACAAATCATTGTTTCAGTAGAGACAGTCTGCAGTGACTACAACACACACACAAATCATTGTTTCAGCAGAGACAGTCTGCAGTGACTACAACACACACACAATCATTGTTTCAGTAAGACAGTCTGCAGTGGACTACAACACACACACAAATCATGTTTCAGTATAGACAGTCTGCAGTGACTACAACACACACACAAATCATTGTTTTCAGTATAGACAGTCGTGCAGTGACTACAACACACACACAAATCATTGTTTCAGTAGAGGCAGTCTGCAGTGACTACAACACACACACAAATCATTGTTTCAGTAGAGACAGTCTGCAGTGACTACAACACACACACAAATCATTGTTTCAGCAGAGACAGTCTGCAGTGACTACAACACACACACAAATCATTGTTTCAGTAGAGGCAGTCTGCAGTGACTACAACACACACACAAATCATTGTTTCAGTATAGGCAGTCTGCAGTGACTACAACACACACACAAATCATTGTTTCAGTATAGACAGTCTGCAGTAACTACAACACACACACAAATCATTGTTTCAGTATAGACAGTCTGCAGTGACTACAACACACACACAAATCATTGTTTCAGTATAGACAGTCTGCAGTGACTACAACACACACACAAATCATTGTTTCAGTAGAGGCAGTCTGCAGTGACTACAACACACACACAAATCATTGTTTCAGTATAGACAGTCTGCAGTGACTACAACACACACACAAATCATTGTTTCAGCATAGACAGTCTGCAGTGACTATAACACACACACAAATCATTGTTTCAGTATAGACAGTCTGCAGTGACTACAACACACAACACAAATCATTGTTTCAGTAGAGACAGTCTGCGTGACTACAACACACACACAAATCATTGTTTCAGTATAGACAGTCTGCAGTGACTACAACACACACACAAATCATTGTTTTCAGTATAGACAGTCTGCAGTGACTACAACACACACACAATCATTGTTTCAGTAGAGGCAGTCTGCAGTGACTACAACACACACACAAATCATTGTTTTCAGTAGAGGCAGTCTCAGTGACTACAACACACACACAATCATTGTTTCAGTATAGCAGTCTGCAGTGACTACAACACACACACAAATCATTGTTTCAGTATAGACAGTCTGCAGTGACTACAACACACACAAATCATTGTTTCAGTAGAGACAGTCTGCAGTGACTTACAACACACACAAAAATCATTGTTTCAGTATAGACAGTCTGCAGTGACTACAACACACACAAATCATTGTTTCAGTAGAGGCAGTCTGCAGTGACTACAACACACACAAATCATGTTCAGTATAGACAGTCTGCAGTGACTACAACACACAACAAATCATTGTTTCAGTATAGACAGTCAGCAGTGACTACAAACACACACAATCATTGTTTCAGTAGAGGCAGTCTGCAGTGACTACAACACACACAAATCATTGTTTCAGTATAGACAGTCTGCAGTGACTACAACACACACACAAATCTTTGTTTCAGTATAGACAGTCTGCAGTGACTACAACACACACACAAATCATTGTTTCAGTATAGACAGTCTGCAGTGGACTACAACACACACACAAATAATTGTTTCAGTATAGACAGTCTGCAGTGACTACAACACACACACAAATCATGTTTCAGTATAGACAGTCTGCAGTGACTACAACACACACACAAATCATTGTTTCAGTTATAGACAGTCTGCAGTGACTACAACACACACACAAAATCATTGTTTCAGTATAGACAGTCTGCAGTGACACAACACACACACAAATCATTGTATTCAGTATAGACAGTCTGCAGTGACTACAACACACACACAAATCAGTGTTTTCAGTATAGACAGTCTGCAGTGAATAACAAACACACACAATCATTGTTTCAGTATAGACAGTCTGCAGTGACTACAAACACACACAAATCATTGTTTCAGTATAGACAGTCTGCAGTGACTACAACACACCACAAATCATTGTTTCAGTATAGACAATCTGCAGTGACTACAACACACACAAATCATTTGTTTCAGTAGACAGTCTGCCGTGACTACAACACACACACAAATCAATTGTTTCAGTATAGACATCGCAGTGACTACAACACACACACAAATCATTGTTTCAGTATAGACAGTCTGCAGTGACTACAACACACATACACAAATCATTGTTTCAGTAGAGGCCAGTCTGCAGTGACTACAAACACACACAAATCATTGTTTCAGTAGAGGCAGTCTGCAGTGACTACAACACACACACAAATCATTGTTTCAGTATAGGACAGTCTGCAGTGACTACAACCACACACAAATCATTGTTTCAGTATAGACATCTGCAGTGACTACAACACACACAGACAAATCATTGTTTCAGATAGACCCCAGTCTGCAGTGACTACAACACACACACAAATCTTGTTTCAGTATAACAGTCTGCAGTGACTACAACACACACACAAATCATTGTTCAGTATAGACAGTCTGCAGTGACTACAACACACACACAAATCATTGTTTCAGTATAGACAGTCTGCAGTGACTACAACACACACACAAATCATTGTTTCAGTATAGACAGTCTGCAGTGACTACAACACACACACAAATCATTGTTTCAGTATAGACAGTCTGCAGTGACTACAACACACACACAATCATTGTTTCAGTATAGGACCGTCTGCAGTGGACTACAACAACACACACAAATCATTGTTTCAGTAAGACAGTCTGCAGTGACTACAACACCACCCAATCATTGTTTCAGTATAGACAGTCTGCAGTGACTACAACACACACAAATCATTGTTTTCAGTAGAGCAGTCTGCAGTGACTACACAACACACACAAATCATTTTTCAGTATAGGCAGTCTGATGCAATGACTACACCACACACAAAATCATTGTTTCAGTAGAGACAGTCTGCAGTGACTACACACACACCCAAATCATTGTTTCAGTATAACAGTCTGCAGTGACTACAACCCCCACACAAATCATTGTTTTCAGTATGACAGTCTGCAGTGACTACAACACACACACAAATCATTGTTTCAGTATAGACAGTCTGCAGTGACTACAACACCACACAATCATTGTTTCAGTAGAGGCAGTCCTGCAGTGACTACAACACACACCACAAATCATTGTTCAGTTAGACAGTCTGCAGTGACTACAACACACACACAAATCATTGTTTCAGTATAGGACAGTCTGCAGTGACTACAACACACACAAATCATTGGTTTCAGTAGAGGCAGTCTGCAGTGACTACACACACACAAATCATTGTTTCAGTATAGACAGTCTGCAGACTACAACACACACACAAATCATTGTTTCATTATAGACAGTCTGCAGTGACTACAACACACACACAAATCATTGTTTCAGTATAGACAGTCTGCAGTGACTACAACACACACACAAATCTTGTTTCAGTATAGACAGTCTGCAGGACTACAACACACACACAAATCATTGTTTCAGTATAGACATCTGCAGTGACTACAACACACACACAAATCATTGTTTCAGTATAGACAGTCTGCAGTGACTACAACACACACACAAATCATTGTTTCAGTATAGACAGTCTGCAGTGACTACACACACACACAAATCATTGTTCAGTATAGACAGTCTGCAGTGACTACAACACACACACAAATCATTGTTTCAGTATAGACAGTCTGCAGTGACTACAACACACACACAAATCATTGTTTCAGTATAGACAGTTCTGCAGTGACTACAACACACACATCATTGTTTCAGTATAGACAGTCTGCAGTGACTACAACACACACACAAATCATTGTTTCAGTATAGACAGTCTGCAGTGACTACAACACACACAAATCATTGTTTCAGTAGAGGCAGTCTGCAGTGACTACAACACACACACAAATCATTGTTTCAGTATAGACAGTCTGCAGTGACTACAACACACACAAATCATGTTTCAGTATAGACAGTCTGCAGTGACTACAACACACACACAAATCATTGTTTCAGTATAGACAGTCTGCAGTGACTACAACACACACACAAATCATTGTTTCAGTATAGACAGTCTGCAGTGACTACAACACACACACAAATCATTGTTTCAGTAGAGACAGTTGCGTGACTACAACACACACACAAATCATTGTTTCAGTAGACAGTCTGCAGTGACTACACACACACACAACATCATTGTTTCAGTATAGACAGTCTGCAGTGACTACAACACACACACAAATCATTGTTTCAGTATAGACAGTCTGCAGTGACTACAACACACACACAAATCATTGTTTCAGTAGAGACAGTCTGCAGTGACTACAACACACACACAAATCATTGTTTCAGTATAGACAGTCTGCAGTGACTACAACACACACACAAATCATTGTTTCAGTATAGACAGTCTGCAGTGACTACAACACACACACAAATCATTGTTTTCAGTAGAGACAGTCTGCAGTGACTACAAACACACACAATCATGTTTCAGTATAGAAGTCTGCAGTGACTACAACACACACAAAATCATTGTTTCAGTAGAGGCAGTCTGCAGTGACTACAAACACACACAAAATCATTGTTTCAGTAGAGACAGTCTGCAGTGACTACAAACACACACACAAATCATTGTTTCAGTATAGACAGTCTGCAGTGACTACAACACACACACAATCATTGTTTCAAGTATAGACAGTCCTGCAGTGACTACAAACACACACAAATCATTGTTTCAGTAGAGACAGTCTGCAGTGACTACAACACACACACAATCATTGTTTCAGTATAGACAGTCTGCAGTGACTACAACACACACACATCATTGTTTCAGTATAGACAGTCTGCAGTGACTACAACACACACACAATCATTGTTTCAGTATAGACAGTCTGCAGTGACTACAACACACAACAACAAATCATTGTTTCAGTAGAGACAGTCTGCAGTGACTACAACACACACACAAATCATGTTTCAGTATAGACAGTCTCAGTGACTACAACACACACACAAATCATTGTTTCAGTATAGACAGTCTGCAGTGACTACAACACACACACAAATCATTGTTTCTATAGACGTCTGCAGTGACTACAACACACACCAAATCATTGTTTCAGTATAGACAGTCTGCAGTGACTACAACACACACACAAATCATTGTTTCAGTATAGACAGTCTGCAGTGACTACAAACACCACACAAATCATTGTTTCAGTATAGACAGTCTGCAGTGACTACAACACACACACAAATCATTGTTTCAGTATAGACATTCTGCAGTGACTACAACACACACAAATCATTGTTTCAGTATAGACAGTCTGCAGTGACTACAACACACACACAAATCATTGTTTCAGTATAGACAGTCTGCAGTGACTACAACACACACAAATCATGTTTCAGTATAGACAGTCTGCAGTGACTACAACACACACAAATCATTGTTTCAGTATAGACAGTCTGCAGTGACTACAACACACACAAATCATTGTTTCAGTATAGACAGTCTGCAGTGACTACAACACACACACAAATCATTGTTTCAGTATAGACAGTCTGCAGTGACTACAACACACACACAAATCATTGTTTCAGTATAGACAGTCTGCAGTGACTACAACACACACACAAATCATTGTTTCAGTATAGACAGTCTGCAGTGACTACAACACACACACAAATCATTGTTTCAGTATAGACAGTCTGCAGTGACTACAACACACACACAAATCATTGTTTCAGTATAGAGGCAGTCTTGCAGTGACTACAACACACACACAAATCATTGTTTCAGTATAGACAGTCTGCAGTGACTACAACACACACACAAATCATTGTTCAGTATAGAGCAGTCTGCAGTGACTACAACACACACAACAAATCATTGTTTCAGTATAGACAGTCTGCAGTGACTACAACACACACACAAATCATTGTTTCAGTATAGACAGTCTGCAGTGACTACAACACACACACAAATCATTGTTTCAGTAGAGGCAGTCTGCAGTGACTACAACCACACACAAATCATTGTTTCAGTAGAGACAGTCTGCAGTGACTACAACACACACACAAATCATTGTTTCAGTAGAGACAGTCTGCAGTGACTACAACACACACACAAATCATTGTTTCAGTAGAGGCAGTCTGCAGTGACTACAACACACACACAAATCATTGTTTCAGTATAGACAGTCTGCAGTGACTACAACACACACACAAATCATTGTTTCAGTAGAGGCAGTCTGCAGTGACTACAACACACACAAATCATTGTTTCAGTATAGACAGTCTGCAGTGACTACAACACACACAAATCATTGTTTCAGTAGAGACAGTCTGCAGTGACTACAACACACACACAAATCATTGTTTCAGTAGAGACAGTCTGCAGTGACTACAACACACACAAATCATTGTTTCAGTAGAGGCAGTCTGCAGTGACTACAACACACACACAAATCATTGTTTCAGTATAGACAGTCTGCAGTGACTACAACACACACACAAATCATTGTTTCAGTATAGACAGTCTGCAGTGACTACAACACACACAAATCATTGTTTCAGTAGAGACAGTCTGCAGTGACTACAACACACACACAAATCATTGTTTCAGTAGAGCAGTCTGCAGTGACTACAACACACACACAAAATCATTGTTTCAGTATAGACAGTCTGCAGTGACTACAACACACACACAAATCATTGTTTCAGTATAGACAGTCTGCAGTGACTACAACACACACACAAATCATTGTTTCAGTATAGACAGTCTGCAGTGACTACAACACACACACAAATCATTGTTTCAGTATAGACAGTCTGCAGTGACTACAACACACACACAAATCATTGTTTCAGTATAGACAGTCTGCAGTGACTACAACACACACACAAATCATTGTTTCAGTATAGACAGTCTGCAGTGACTACAACACACACACAAATCATGTTTCAGTATAGAGCAGTCTGCAGTGACTACAACACACACACAAATCATTGTTTCAGTATAGACAGTCTGCAGTGACTACAACACACACACAAATCATTGTTTCAGTAGAGGCAGTCTGCAGTGACTACAACACACACACAAATCATTGTTTCAGTAGAGACAGTCTGCAGTGACTACAACACACACACAAATCATTGTTTCAGTATAGACAGTCTGCAGTGACTACAACACACACACAAATCATTGTTTCAGTATAGACAGTCTGCAGTGACTACAACACACACACAAATCATTGTTTCAGTATAGACAGTCTGCAGTGACTACAACACACACACAAATCATTGTTTCAGTATAGACAGTCTGCAGTGACTACAACACACACACAAATCATTGTTTCAGTATAGACAGTCTGCAGTGACTACAACACACACACAAATCATTGTTTCAGTATAGACAGTCTGCAGTGACTACAACACACACACAAATCATTGTTTCAGTATAGACAGTCTGCAGTGACTACAACACACACAAATCATTGTTTCAGTAGAGGCAGTCTGCAGTGACTACAACACACACACAAATCATTGTTTCAGTATAGACAGACTGCAGTGACTACAACACACACACAAATCATTGTTTCAGTAGAGGCAGTCTGCAGTGACTACAACACACACACAAATCATTGTTTCAGTATAGACAGTCTGCAGTGACTACAACACACACACACAAATCATTGTTTCAGTATAGACAGTCTGCAGTGACTACAACACACACACAAATCATTGTTTCAGTATAGACAGTCTGCAGTGACTACAACACACACACAAATCATTGTTTCAGTATAGACAGTCTGCAGTGACTACAACACACACACAAATCATTGTTTCAGTAGAGACAGTCTGCAGTGACTACAACACACACACAAATCATTGTTTCAGTGGAGACAGTCTGCAGTGACTACAACACACACACAAATCATTGTTTCAGTATAGACAGTCTGCAGTGACTACAACACACACACAAATCATTGTTTCAGTAGAGACAGTCTCAGTCACTGCAACAACACTGTGTCAACTTGACAAACATCAGCTATGTTAAGACATATGTATACATATGTATGAGACAAGTCCCATGTATGAGATAAGTCCCAAGTTTGAGCAATCTAATCCCATGTTTGAGCATTCTAATCCTATGTTTGAGCATACAAGTCCCATGTTTGAGCATACAAGTCCCATGTTTGAGCATACAAGTCCCATGCTTGAGCATGTTTTAACTCAACCTTATCTCAGCAGACAACTTCCATGTTATGAGCAGAGAAATATCAAATGTGTGACAGAAAGACAACATTCACTTGACAGGATTCATGTTTGTTTGAACAAGTGTCATGTTTGTATGGACAAGTATCATGTACATGTGGACAAGTATCATGTATATGTAGACAGGTATCATGTATATGTGAACAGGTATCATGTATATGTCACAGGTATCATGTATATGTGGATATATATCATGTATATGTGGACAGGTATCATGTATATGTGGACAGGTGTCATGTATATGTGGACAGGTATCATGTATATGTAGACAGGTATCATGTATATGTCACAGGTATCATGTATATGTGGACAGGTATCATGTATATGTGAACAGGTATCATGTATATGTCACAGGTATCATGTATATGTGGATATATATCATGTATATGTGGACAGGTATCATGTATATGTGGACAGGTATCATGTATATGTGGACAGGTATCATGTACATGTGAACAGGTATCATGTATATGTCACAGGTATCATGTATATGTGGATATATATCATGTATATGTGGACAGGTATCATGTATATGTGGACAGGTGTCATGTATATGTGGACAGGTATCATGTATATGTGGACAGGTATCATGTATATGTGGACAGGTGTCATGTATATGTGGATATATATCATGTATATGTCACAGGTATCATGTATATGTGGATATATATCATGTATATGTGGACAGGTATCATGTATATGTGGACAGGTATCATGTATATGTGGACAGGTGTCATGTATATGTCACAGGTATCATGTATATGTGGACAGGTATCATGTATATGTGGACAGGTGTCATGTATATGTCACAGGTATCATGTATATGTGGATATATATTATGTATATGTGGACAGGTATCATGCATATGTGGACAGGTATCATGTATATGTCACAGGTATCATGTATATGTGGACAGGTGTCATGTATATGTCACAGGTATCATGTATATGTGGATATATATCATGTATATGTGGACAGGTATCATGTATATGTGGACAGGTATCATGTATATGTAGACAGGTATCATGTATATGTGGACAGGTATCATGTATATGTGGACAGGTATTATATGTAGACAGGTGTCATGTATATGTAGACAGGTGTCAAGTATATGTAGACAGGTGTCATGTATATGTGGACAGGTATTATATGTAGACAGGTGTCATGTATATGTGGACAGGTGTCATGTATATGTGGACAGGTATTATATGTAGACAGGTGTCAAGTATATGTAGACAGGTGTCATGTATATGTGGACAGGTGTCATGTATATGTGGACAGGTATCATGTATATGTGGACAGGTATCATGTATATGTGGACAGGTATCATGTATATGTGGACAGGTATTATGTATATGTAGACAGGTATTATATGTAGACAGGTGTCAAGTATATGTAGACAGGTGTCAAGTATATATAGACAGGTATCAAGTATATATAGACAGGTATCATGTATATGTAGACAGGTGTCATGTATATGTAGACAGGTGTCAAGTATATGTAGACAGGTGTCATGTATATGTAGACAGGTGTCAAGTATATGTAGACAGGTGTCAAGTATATGTAGACAGGTGTCAAGTATATATAGACAGGTATCATGTATATGTAGACAGGTGTCATGTATATGTGGGCAGGTATACGATGTCTGGAAGTCCCCATGTGAACACCTTGTCATTGACTGTTACCATAATTTGTACAATGTCTGGAGGTTCCGAATGTGAACACCTTGTCATTGACTGTTACCATCATTTGTACAATGTCTGGGAAGTCCGCATGTGAACACCTTGTGATTGACTGTTACCATAATTAGTACATCTGGAAGTCCCCATGTGAACACCTTGTCATTGACTGTTACCATCTTTTGTACAATGTCTGGGAAGTCCACATGTGAACACCTTGTCATTGACTGTTACCATCTTTTGTACAATGTCTGGGAAGTTCGCACTGTGAACACCTTGTCATTGACTGTTACCATAATTAGTACATCTGGAAGTCCGCACGTGAACACCTTGTCATTGACCATTAAGATCATTTGTACAATGTCTGGAGGTTCCGATGTGAACACCTTGTCATTGACTGTTACCATCATTTGTACAATGTCTGGAGGTTCTGATGTGAACACCTTGGCATTGACTGTTACCATAATTAGTATGTCTGGAAGTCTGCATGTGAACACCTTGTCATTGACTGTTACCATCATTTGCACAATGTCTGGGAAGTCTCCATGTGAACACCTTGTCATTGACTGTTACCATAATTAGTACGTCTGGAAGTCCGCATGTGAACACCTTGTCATTCACTGTTACCATCATTTGTACAATGTCTGGAGGTTCCGATGTGAACACCTTGTCATTGACCGTTACCATAATTTGTACAATGTCTGGAGGTTCCGATGTGAACACCTTGTCATTGACCGTTACCATCATTTGTACAATGTCTGGAGGTTCCGATGTGAACACCTTGTCATTGACTGTTACCATAATTTGTACAATGTCTGGAGGTTCCAATGTGAACACCTTGTCATTGACTGTTACCATAATTTGTACAATGTCAGGAGGTTCCGATGTGAACACCTTGTCATTGACTGTTACCATCATTTGTACAATGTCTGGGAAGTCCCCATGTAAACACCTTGTCATTGACTGTTACCATCATTTGTACAATGTCTGGGAAGTCCCCATGTGAACACCTTGTCATTGACTGTTACCATAATTAGTACGTCTGGAAGTCCGCATGTGAACACCTTGTCATTGACTGTTACCATAATTTGTACAATGTCTGGAGGTTCCGATGTGAACACCTTGTCATTGACTGTTACCATAATTTGTACAATGTCTGGAGGTTCCGATGTGAACACCTTGTCATTGACCGTTACCATCATTTGTACAATGTCTGGAAGTCCCCATGTGTACACACTGAACTAGGCCGCGGTGGTTGGTCAAATTTGTACAAACACAGGATAGAAGGAAATTAGCATCAGTGCTCTTATACTTACAGCAAACTTGTCATAGAGCTGGTATGTCAGCAATGGATTTGGCAGCTCTCTAAAATACATTTTCAGCAAAGAACTGATGCTGTGAATGTCTTGTAGGTAGCAGTCGTCTGTAAGGTCTGGAACCCTATCCTCATCAAATGCCAATCTGGCCAAATGGTGAGTGGAAAGAAAACGGCATGCAATGTGTTGTCATGATAGTTCTAATGTAAACAAATATGAATTCATACGTCCCATGCAGAATAAAGTCAATGGGGTGTGGTGTCTCAGGTCTCCACATAACATGTCCCATGCAGAATAAAGTCAATGGGATGTGGTGTCTTAGGTCTCCACATAACATGACCCATGCAGAATAAAGTCAATGGGGTGTAGTGTCTTAGGCCTTCACATAACATGTCCCATGGAGAATAAAGTCAATGGATGCAATAATATTATTGTCATAAAGTGTCATAATAATTGTAATAAAGTCATCGTGGATGCACCCTCGCTCGAAACACTGGCACCTCATTGACTATGTCATTGTCAGGAGGAGTGACAGACAAGACAGAGTGACAAAATCCATGTGTGGTGCCGAATGTTGGACAGACCATCGTCTCATTGTCTCGAAAATAAACATTCACATCAGGCCACCACGGCGCGCCTAAACAGCAAGAAAATGCAGCAGTCATTTGAAAATATGCTGGAAGACCACCTCAAGCCAAATGCTGCAGCTAAACAGGATACAGAAACAGAATGGAGAGCCCTAAAGGACATAATTTACAACACTGCTATGGAAATCCTGGGTCCAACCCCCCGAAAGCATAAAGACTGGTTTGGTGAAAATTCCGAAGACATCAACTAATTGCTGGCCGAGAAACATCTTCTCCTCAAGGCACATTTGAATGACCCAAAGTCAACATAAACAAAAGATGCCTTCAAGAACATTCAGAGAGTAGTGCAGCAGAAACTTCGGCACATGCGGGACTCCTGGCTGAGCAGCAAAGCTGATGAAATTCAGGGCTTTGCTGACAGACACGATATGAAAAACTTCTACGACTCACTGAAAGCGGTCTATGGTCCTACATCACCAGGCATAGTTCCCCTCCTCAGTGCAGATGGGGGAACACTGATCACTGATAAGAAAGAAATCCTTCAACGCTGGGCAGAGCATTTCAGCAACATCTTAAATGCAACTTCCTTCTTCGATGATGAAACCATCAACTGCCTTCCTCAAGTTCCTACCAATGAGACACTTGATGACCTGCCAACCATAGTGGAAGTAAACAAAGCCATCCAGCAACTCTCCAGCGGCAAGGCACCTGGTCCTGACTCCATCCCAGCAGAGATATACAAGGCAGGTGGGCTGGTCCTAACAGAGCAGCTTCACCAAGTCTTTACAAACATATGGGTGAACGAGACCATGCCACAAGATTTCAAGGACGCGTCAATAGTCCACCTTTACAAACGTAAAGGAAACCGCCAATCCTGTGACAACCACCGAGGCATCTCCTTGCTTTCAATTGCAGGGAAGATACTCGCCAGAATTCTTCTCAATCGCCTCACAGCTCATCTCGATCAAGGTCTTCTTCCTGAGAGTCAGTGTGGCTTCAGAAAAGAACGTGGAACTGTTGACATGATTTTCGCTGCAAGGCAGCTGCAAGAGAAATGTCAGGAACAGAACTGCGAAATGTTCTCCACTTTCATTGACCTTACCAAGGCTTTTGATACAGTCAGCAGAGAAGGACTGTGGAAGATTATGGCAAAATATGGCTGTCCACGAAAGTTTGTCCAAATAGTGCGGCTATTTCATGATGGCATGCAGGCAAGAGTACAGGAAAATGGCGAACTGTCTGAACCCTTTCCTGTCACCAATGGAGTGAAGCAAGGATGTGTCCTGGCACCAACACTGTTCAGCCTCATGTTTTCAGCCATGTTGATGAATGCCTTCGAGAACGACGACATTGGAATAGACATCAACTACCGTATGGATGGAAAGTTATTCAATCTCAGAAGGCTGAAAGCTAAAACCAAAATTAACAGCGACACCGTCAGAGAGCTCCTGTTTGCTGATGATTACGCTCTGTACGCCAACTCAGAGGCGGACATGCAACATAATGTTTCAGCTTTCTCAAATGCCTGTGCCAACTTTGGGCTCAATATCAACTTGGAGAAGACTGTAGTTATGTACCAGCCAGCTCCAGGGAATAATCACACTGTGCCAAATATCAAAGTGAATGATCATAGACTAAGTGTTGTGGACAAATTCACCTATCTTGGCAGCACTGTGTCACAAGCTGCCACAATTGATGACGAAGTGAATGCAAGAATTTCCAAGGCCAGTGCGGCCTTTGGCAGACTGTAAAAGAATGTATGGGACAGAAATGGAATAAGCCTGCAAACAAAGCTAAAAGTCTACAAAGCAGTTGTACTATCCACACTGCTATATGCTTGTGAAACCTGGACTGTTTATCAGCGACACGCTAGGAAATTAAACCACTTCCACACAGTCTGCCTAAGGAAGCTACTGAAGATTAAATGGCAAGACAAGATTCCAGACACTGAAGTCCTAGAAAGAGCATCCATGCCCAGTATCCACACTCTACTGATGAAGAATCAGATTCGCTGGGCTGGTCACTTGACTCGCATGCCAGATCACAGGCTCCCTAAATAAATTTTTTACAGCGAACTGCGTTGTGGTAAACGCTCCCAAGGTGGCCAGAGGAAACGTTTTAAAGACACTCTGAAAATTTCACTGAAGGCTTTTGGAATTTATCATGACACCTGGGAGGCTGCAGCCAGAGACCAAAATTCGTGGTGTGCATCATTACGCAAGGGTGCAGTCATATGTGAGGCAACCAGGACTGCAAGAGCTGTGAAGAAAAGGCAGGACAGAAAAACCACTGCAGGAAATCCTCCTCCAGAGACGTCAAGCATTCTTTGCCCACAATGTTAAAGAACATTTAGAGCCAAAATAGGCCTCATCAGCCATCTTAGAACCCACGGCTCCATACCTTCAACCCCACTGGATGAAATGAATGGTCATCATCATTCTTGATGGACAAACAACAACAACAACAACAACAAAGTCAATGGGGTGTGGTGTCTTAGACCTTCACATAACATGTCCCATGCAGAATAAAGTCAATGGGGTGTGATGTCTTAGACCTCCACATAACATGTCCCATGCAGAATAAAGTCAATGGGGTGTGATGTCTTAGACCTTCACATAACATGTCCCATGGAGAATAAAGTCAATGGGGTGTGATGACATATTCTAGGTCATGGCCTAATGGTATGGGGTCACCAGTTTTCTTTCTCTCCATCTCAGACAATGCTCACAACATTCTGACAGTTATCCGCTCCATCTCAGACATTGCTCACAGCATTCTGACAGTTATCCGCTCCATCTCAGACAATGCTCACAGCATTCTGACAATTATCCCCTCCATCTCAGACAAGGCTCATAACATTCTGACAATTATCCCCCCCCCCCCCCCCCCCCCCCCCCCCCCCCCCCCATCCCAGACAAGGCTCATAACATTCTGACAATTATCTAATGCCCATTTTATGAGGTTGGGTCCACTCTGCAGTGCTGTCATGGTTAGATACATCTCCTGATCACTGTTGAGTCCAATCCGCACAGCAGTGCTGTCATGGTTAGATACATCTGATCATGGTTGGGTCCACCCCTGAACTTCCATGGTTAGATACAATATCTCCTGACCACGGTTGGGTCCACCCCAGAGCTGCAATCGTTAGATACAACATTTCTTGACCACTGTTGGGTCCACCCCAGAGCTGCAATTGTTAGATACAACATCTCTTGACCACTGTTGGGTCCACCCCAGAGCTGCAATTGTTAGATACAACATCTCTTGACCACTGTTGGGTCCACCCCAGAGCTGCAATTGTTAGATACAACACCAACTGACCAGACTACCAACCTGAGCTTCTGTATCTGTGATGTGATTCCTGGACCAGCCTGAATTTCTGTATATTTGATGTGATTCCTGATAGTAGATAGACTACCAACCTGAGTTTCTGTATCTGTGATGCGATTCTTGGACTACCAACCTGAGTTTCTGTATATGTGACGTGATTCCCACATTCTATAAATACTATCATTAGTTTCTGAATATGTGATGTGATTCCTACATTCTATAAATACCAGACTGAGTTTCTATATATTCGAAATAATTTCTGACAGTAGATAGACTACCAACCTGAGTTTCTATATATGTGATATGATTCCTGACAGTAGATAAACTACAAGCCTGAGTTTCTGTATATTTGATGTGATTCCCGACAATAGATAGGTTACCAAACTGAGTTTCTATATATTTGATGTAATTCCTGACAACTGACAGGTTACCAACCCGAGTTTCTGTATATGTGATGTGATTCCTGACAATATATAGGTTTCCAACCTGAGTTTCTGTATATTTGATGTGATTCCTGACAGTCGATAGACTACAAACCTGAGTTTTTATATATTTGATGTGATTTTCCTGACAGTCGATAGACTACCAACCTGAGTTTCTGTATATGTGATGTGATTCCCACATTCTATATGTGATTCCTACATTCTATAAATATCAGCCTGAGTTTCTGTATATATGGTGTGATTCCTGACAGCAGATAGACTACCAACCTGAGTTTCTGTATATTTGATGTGATTCCTGACAGTCGATAGATGCCATGGACGATCCCATATTCCTCTATGATGTCAGTGCAACTTTTCAGCAGCAGAGGAACTGAGAATCAGAAAAATGGACATGGTGACAAAGGACACATTCCTTCCCAGCATACAATTTACATATAGTATAGAGTATACCCATGTCCACAGTTCACATATAGTATATTGAACACCCATGCCCACATGTAGTAAACGGTATACCCATATCCACCACATAGTTCACATATAGTATAAGGTATACCCGTGTCAACAGTTCACATATAGTATAGAGTATACAAATGTCTAACACACAGTTCACATATAGTATAGGGCAGGAGTGGCCGGATCCGGCCCGCGACGTCATTTCATCTGGCCCACCGTGGGTATTCGAACTTGCTTGATATAACGTATGAAACACGAGACGTGATACAATTTAAATGTAAATATTATGTTTAGAATAATAGGAGATCTTCACACGTGCGGAGACCTCATGGCTGCACTAGGCTGTTTATTTAGGGGGCCTTATTTATATTTTTTGCAAACCTTATTATGAGATATATTCTATTACCAAATTAAGCCGCCTGCCGTGGCTCAACAAGAGTATGGAGTAGCATATCCCTTGAAACCCTGGTAAAAAATGCATAGGATGCTGGGATGTTGTGTTGGCATGCCTATAAGAGCCCAGTCACGCCATGTTCCCACCTCTTTGGCCTTGAGAATAACTGAGGCCGAAAAGATGCTGATGTCTAATTTTTAGCAGAGGGTTTGAACTCATCCCTCTGAGCCACTACCAAGCAGATGGGCGAATATGCCCCAGGCACGGCAGAGCGTGGCCACTGTTTTTCCAGACCGCAGTTGAGAGGGCAGACAGGCCCTGTGAAGATCCAAAAGGATCTTGATTGTGTATTGACGATTATCTGCTGTGGGGTGAGTTTTGAATGAACCTTCATAGTTTAAATAAGTTTAGAATATAGGAATATAATAGCTATGTCTGTGCCTGAGAACAATAATGGAGGGGTATAT
This sequence comes from Cepaea nemoralis, assembly GCA_014155875.1. Taxonomy (NCBI): domain Eukaryota; kingdom Metazoa; phylum Mollusca; class Gastropoda; order Stylommatophora; family Helicidae; genus Cepaea; species Cepaea nemoralis. The sequence continues at coordinate 205,607 of JACEFZ010016511.1, read as the reverse complement.
GCCTGGGAAGAGAGGAAGAGGAAGGCCAAAGAGAAGAGGGGTGCAGGATGTGGCGGATGATCTCCAGATGGATGTATCTGAAGCGGGACATCTTGCTTATGATTGAGAGGTTTTCCGGAAGGTTGTTATGGCTGCGAGGTTCTGCAAAGGACATGCTACTGAATGAATGACCTTTGTTCCATCTTGTTGTCTGATAACTGCTGATGTTGTTTAACAGACTACAGTTACAGTGTTGGATGGTTATCCATGCTGTGATGAGGATCACTGGTACTGTGTTGGATGACCACCCATGCTGTGATGGAAGATCACTGGTACTGTGAAGGATGATCATGTGTATGTTTATTCATGGGGATGCCTATTTTGTCATTTCATCTAATCATGAATTTTATATGTTAGGGCATTGGCATTATTAATCAAATGTTGTTGTATCTTTTTAATTACATTATTCTGATTCCCTGTACACTGACCTGAATTTCTTCTGATATCTCTAAATCTATTCTTTTCTTGTTAGCAGTAGAGATAGAATGAGATTCTCTCTGTCTTCTTATTCCTCTCTTCTTCTACGGCCCATGAGCAGTCGGCGTTGTGCTATTATCTCCATCATCTCTGTGCGATTACACAAAGGTACCTATAAACTGTATATGTACCTTTGATGAGCCGTAGCTTCACCAGCGACCCCTAGTCCTCTGCTTTTCTTGTGTTTCAATAGGATTTTAATTATGTTTCTAATTTAATGTCTTTTTTTTTCATTTTCAGCTCCCGTGTACTTCACCCTTAATTATGGCTACTAGGAAAAGAAAAGTGGATGCCGAGTGTCGAATTTTCAATGAAGAAGGGGAGTAAATACTTCTTTGTGGAAACAAAGGACCAGAAAACCAGTTGCGTAATATGCAGCGAAAGTGTTGCCGTTTTGAAAGAGTACAATCTTCGGCGTCACTATGAAACAAAACATCTATCAACATATTAAAAGTTTTCTGGAAAGTTATGCTCTGGGAAATATGAGACAATTAAATGTGGTTTTGAAACACGAAGAAATCTCTTCACGAGAAAATTTGCTGAAAATGAATCTGTCACTCGTACATGTCACAAAACAGTGCATAAGATGGCAGAACGAGGAAAACCGTTTACTGATTTCAACTTCATCAAAGAGTGTATGATCGAAGCAGCAAATGACTTGTGTCCTGAGAAAGCCGATTTGTTTGGAACTATCAGCCTTTCGGCAAGTTCAGTTGTGCGGAGAACAGAAGAACTTGGAGAGAACATAGTGCTACAGATACGCGAGAAAGCTAGGAACTTGTTGTGGTATTCTCTGGCGCTGGATGAGTCTACTGATCTCTCGAGAACGTCACAACTTCTCGTGTTCATTCGTGGTGTCAATTTGGACTTTCAGATATCGGAAGAGTTGGCATCCGTTTGCAGCATGCATGGAACAACAACTGGGAAAGTCATTTTCGTGGAAGTGCAAACAATTTTGCAAGACTATAACCTTCAGTGGAATCAGCTTCTAGGTGTTACAGTTGATGGAAGGAAAAAAACATGGCTGGAGTGAGGAAGGGTCTGGTGGGGCAGATCAGGACTCAGTTGGAAGATTTGCAAATTCCGGGCGCTCTGTTCATACACTGCATCCTACATCAGCAAGTACTCTGTGGGAAAGACTTAGATATTTATTGTGTACTGAAACCAGTCGTTTCTGCTGTGAACTTCATTCGGGAACACGCACTCATTCACCGTCAGTTCTAGGCTTTTCTTGAAGAAATTGATTCTGAATTCTGTGACTTGCCTTATCACACATCAGTCAGGTGGCTCAGCTGCGGTAAAGTCCTGCTTCGTTTTTACAAGCTCCGAAACGACATAGATGTTTTCCTCACTGAAAAAGATATAGCTGATTCACAGCTGTCAGATCCTACCTGGCTGTCAAAGTTGTCATTTTTGGTCGACATGAATGAACTGAACTTGAAACTTCAGGGAAAGTATTACCTCGTCTGTGATCTCTACAGAACCATCAAAGGATTTCGGAGAAAGCTGTCATTGTTGGAAGCACAACTGGAAGGAGAAAATCTTTCTCATTTTCACTGTTTCAAAGAGTTTGGAGAGATTTTCAGATCTTGACAGAATTGAGAGTGACATTCTTCTAGTTCCAGAATCCGTTTGATTGTAACCTTGATGATGTGCCAGTTGAACTACAGTTGGAGCTCATTGATTTGCAAGCAAATGACTTGTTGAAAGAGAAGCACAGAGAAGGAAGTACCGCTGCTTACCTGATGTTGAGTTTCCGAAACTTAAGATATTTGCCGCTGGTATGGCATCAGTGTTTGGAACAACTTATGTCTGTGAGCAAACATTTTCAAAAATGAAGTCTGTGAAGTCACCACATCGAATGAGATTGACTGATGAACATTTGAAAGCAATTCTCTTGATTGGATGCAGCAATTCCAAACCAAACATTGGATGGTATTTTGAAAGCCACACGTCAGGTTCACAAATCTCACTAACCTCTTTTGCTGCTTAGTTTGTGAGATTCGGATATGTGCACATTAGGTCTGATGTAACTATCTTTTCGCAAACGTCGCCTTCTTTGATAACTTTGTTTAGTAAATAAATATGTTGGTTGTCTTTGTGTTTTTGTTGTTGTTGTTGTGTGCATTGCATGCCCTTCCCATGATTAACTTAGTTTTTCGTCTTGTTTCCCAGAGCTTTCGTTCTAGCTTGCAATTATTGTTAAAGTTAGTTGCATATCCTTTACAGGACGTTTGCAGTCACAAGCATTATTTGCTGTGGTTGATGTCTTGGCAAGTTTACGTTCAGTAGTTTACCATTGCTTTCTGAACGACCAGTACCCATAACATAGCGTAAAAACAAGCGCAATGTTGTTTGCTGCCAAATCGCCTGCATCTGTTTTCGAACGTGGGCATACGGATTATAAACCTCGTCCGTAAGACCTTCACCACGGAGACCGGCGCAAGTATTGTACAGAATGACTATCCGGTCCGTGATCGTCATTTTTGTCAGTTATACGGCCCACTGTGAAAAAAGTTTGGTGACCCCTGGTATAAGGTATACTCGTGCCTACAGCACAGTTTACATATGGTACAGAGTATACCCATGCCCACAGCAGTTCACATATATAAGGGACATTCATTTAAAATCCGTTCGTGCTGCACAGCGCGCAATTGCGTACGTTGAACATGATCATGTCATAGTCATGTGATAAGTACTGACCAATGAATAAAAGAGCAAGTGCTTATCATACCATGATACATAGGTTCTGTTTCTGACCATTGAGAAAATGGCTGGGTTGATCCAAAATCCGTCCAAAGAAGCTCAAAGAGCGGTGATTCAGTTTCTTTCATTTGAAGGATGTCGACCAGTGGAAATTCATCGAAGAATGCAGACAGCATACGGTAACAAATGTGTATCGAAGACAACAGTGGCAGACTGGGCACAAATGTTTCGGAAAGGACGTCAGTTCATGACAGATCTTCGACGGGCGGGTCAAGCGCATATTGTTGCAACAGAAAAAAACCATCGCCAAAATTGATTCAGCAGTACAGATGAATCGTTGTCGAAGCATACATTCGCTAGCGAAAGAATTTGACGTGTCAATTGGGACAATTCAAAAGGTCGTTCATAAGAAACTGCAATATCGAAAGGTGTGTTCACAGTGGGTACCATGGATATTGACCAACCACCAAAAAGAGGAACACATGGGGTCCTGTTTGAACCACTTCCTGCGTTACAGTGTGGAGGGTGATGCATTTCTCTTCTGCATAGTGGCAGGCGATGAATCATGGTGTCATCACTTTTAGCCGAGCAGCAAAAGAAAGAGCATGCAATGGAAGCATGCTGGATCACCAATGGCCAAAAATTTCAAGTTACAGGTTTCCGCTGGTAAGGTTATGCTGAGCGCATTTTTTTACCATGAAGGGCTATTGTTGGCCGACTTTAAAGAACCTGGTGTCAACATCAACTCTACCCACTACTTGCAAACACTAGACAAGCTGTAAAAAGCCATCAAGAATAAACGACCTAGCATGCTTTCTCGCGGTGTGATTTTGTTGCACAATAATGCTCGTCCGCATGTCGCAAAGATTGTGCAGGAAGCATTAGCAAGGAAGAAGTGGGAAATTCTGCAACATCCAGCCTATAGTCCTGATTTGTCACCATATGATTTTCATTTGTTCGGACCTCTAAAAAAAGCTCTCAAGGGGCAACGATTTCACACAGATGCAGACGTAATGAACACGGTAAACACTTGGTTCAGTGAGCAACCACAATCCTTTTTTGCGGACGGCATTTGCCGCCTACCTAAGCAATGAGATGCGTGCATGAATGCCTAAGGCGACTTCTTCTGACCAACCATGATGCATAATTCATTCAAAATGAATGCTTTGTTTAATTCTACCACACCTGTTAATGTTTCTTTCATGCTTTTGTAATAAAGCCATTGAAACGGGTTTCAAATGAACGTCCCTAATATAATCAATGTCTCACCAAAGGTCACTTCCCATCACCCTTTAAAATCGCTAAAGTGTATCCTCATTTAAAAGCTGGTTCATTAGACGATTGTCTCATGAGAAACTATAAGCCAATTTCCATATTATCCTCACTATCCAAACCGCTAGAAACACATTCATAAAACAACACTAGAGCACTTAGTTCGTCACAAACTAATAGTTAACAGTCAGTCAGGATTTTGGCCAAAATATTCTTGTCATACAGCCCTAACAAACATGATAGAAAACTGGCATGAAAATATTAAAAACTATACTCCGTGTGGAGCGGAACTTATAGACTTTAGAAAAGCATTCAATATGATAAATCATATTATTCTAATTAAAAAACTAGAAACAATGAAAGTAAACTTTAATATAGTGACATTAATAAAATCATTTTTATTAGACAGAAAACAAGTAGTATCACACAATAAATCTTTATGCCAAGCCATTACCATTAATATTGGAGTATCTCAGGGGACTATACTTGGCCCTCTGTTATTTGCCATTTATATAAATGATCTTCCCTTATATCTGTCGACATCTTGCAATCTATGTGCAGACGACTGCACAGTATATACAAACACTATTGATTGTAATGTGCTAGAATTATCCTTTGCAAAAGGAAATAAATAGTGTAGTTAACTGGAGTCATGCAAACCGCATGCAAATTAACATTTCTAAAACAAAATCTATGTTAACAGCAATCAGGCAAAGACTTCACACTCTAAACTTGCAGAGAACTCTTCAGCTGCACGTTGGTAGCACACCTATAGAAAGTGTAACCGAGCACAAGGCACTGGGTCTTATCAAAGATAAAAAACTAACCTTTAATTCCCATATTCACGCTCTAGTTAAACAAATAGCCAAAAATGTATACCAACTTGCCAAAATTTAAAATTTCCTCGACGAAAACACATATTGATTAGTTTAGTTTAGTCGATGGATCAACATCACGGCACACGGGTGTAACCCATAAGTGCTCTGTTCTCCTCCTAACTCAAACCTGAGTTTGGAGAAACTCAGCTCAGTGCACGAACTCTGTAGCACCGGCGAGGATCCTGAAAATACTGAAAATACTTTGGGTAGATTTTTAACTCAAAATTTTGCGCAGGCAGCGCCATTAGGCTGCTCTTTTTCAATTTCCAACTGCCAAGGGATTTTTTAATGTGCGCAACAATATACACGGGCGTCCGATCTCACTACCCAGAGACCAGGAGAAATTGTATTACTAGAAGTCCACGTGAAAAAATCCCGGTCCTCACCGGGGCTTGAACCCGAGATCTCAAACACTCAAGGCGGACACCATACCTCGAGACCATGCAGCCCCCCCCCCCCCTCCTATTTCAAAATGCTCCAAGCTACCTTTGGCCATTGTTCAAATATAACGCAAGACATAGTGAGCGGCTAAATATACTTCGTGTCCCTAAACAAGCTTAGCATACTCTGCCACTCAGCTGTGGAACAATCTTCCACAAGAAATCAAAGACACCACCAATCATTGTACATACAGCCGCAACCTGTTTGAACACTACCTCAGTACAGACTACATGCCACCCCTAAAAAGAGTAATGGTAAATTATCTCAAACGACAACTAGTATAATAAACATCCCCATATGTATGGCATGTTACACCTTCCTAAGGTATTTATAATGCCCATGTTAAACATTGCCTCAGAGAGTCATGTATGCCATACGGCGGCACGCACCACCACGAAAAGTATAAAGTGGAAAACTGGAATTTCCCACTCGGACACTAAAGTGGACGTCAACAAAGGAATCCAAGGACAATCTGGACAACGTCATTGGATGGCAACGGGGGATGCTGTGATTCTGCTTTCGAACAAGGACGTGTTTTCGGAGGATCTGTGTGAGGTGACCTCTGGACGCGATGATATGAGCGTGAGGCAGCTCTGAGTCAGGAGAGGGATTCGATGATGATGATCCAGCAGTGAAGTAACCGGGCGCTAAAACCTAGATCGGAATTACAGCCTGAATAGAGAATCAGTGGATCATGGCTTCAAGCAGAGTGCGGTAGACTGGGCGCTCATCGGTGGATTGGTAAAGTAGGTGCCGATCCCGTCTATAGGGATCAACCTACAGGTCTGCGAGAGTTTTATGTCCTTGTGTCTGCTACGGAATAAACTTCTGGTAGCGCTTTGATATCTTGAAGTTTGCCGTTGATTGTCACTGTTATTCAAGGTAAGGACGCAAGTTTAATTCCTCGTCCTTCGTTGCTGTTTTGCATTTTTACGAGTTGATACCTCGACTGTTGCCAGTGTAGGCGCATCGAGGCACATGGGGATCGTCACTGGACTCACTGCATCAAAATTGTCAACACGAAATTCCCGCCAGATTCAGTCAGCTGAGCGTAGAAAAATTTGCACGCCGACATCTTGAGTTGCACCGTACTACACGAATCACACAAAAAATTCGACGTCACAGAATATGGAGTGTAACAAAACAACTAAAATGAATTTCAACATCATACTTGTCAGAATTGTTCACACTATCTAATAGTTCTATAATTCATCTTAGAAAATAGTTCGATTCTCTATTCTTTGATAATTATGTCTATAATAGAGAACATTACTAATTTATGTGAATATTATTTGATTTAAATATTTATTCTTGTTGAATATTATATTCCTGATTTAATTTTTTGTAGAGGTCTTGAATCTTTAATAGGTATGATTCTTCACAACTCTATGTCTGCAAGATTTTAATCAGTCAATCATATTATATGAGACATTCTCAGTCGATTATAATTAATAGAGGAACAGATCTATGTTATCTATGTTATAAGTTCTTTAATTATATTTTAATGTTCTGTTCTTTTATGAGTGTTAGAAAATTTAATAAATATAAATTCAAAACGCACCTTATTGAATAACAATGTTACATTAATTGACAAAATATATAATGTAATATAATTATAAAGATGTGATTTAGTTAGATATGGATACACATGGTGGCAATTTTTCCATATTGACAGAGTGTATTAATGAATAACTACGCCATAGGAATTATCTACTCAATGTGTGATCGATCAGTTGTTCAAACAGTAACTATTCGGACATGGAGTCGAGCGCGCAAGTATTGTATTCATAACTGTGACAGTGAACATTGAAAAGTGAACATATTTTAATTTAAATGTTACGATTCTGTGGTTAAATAACAAATGTTAGTTAATTAAGTATTAATTAATTGAAATATTATAGTATTGTTATATGGTTAATTAATAATTGTTCGGAAAAGTATTTGATTATAAGGTTAAGTCATTAGAATGAATCTCTAGTTGAATTAATTGTATTGCATGTCATTATCACATGAAGATCCATAAAAATCAGTCATCGCTCTCAACATATCCACAAAAGTGAAAATATCTCTGAAAGTTCTCGTGGAGCACATATGTCACCCTACCCACAGATGGAAAAATTGTAAGAAGGAAAATATATGGAGTATGTTGTTTGTCCATCAAGAATGATGATGACCATTCATTTCATCCAGTGGGGTTGAAGGTGTGGAGCCGTGGGTTCTAAGATGGCTGATAAGGCCTATTTTGGCTCGAAATGTTCTTTGACAATGTGGACAAAGAATGCTTGACGTCTCTGGAGGAGGATTTCCTGCACAGTGTTTTTCTGTCCTGCCTTTTCTTCACAGCTCTTGCAGTCCTGGTTGCCTCACATATAACTGCACCTTTGCGCAATGATGCATGCCACGAATTTCGGTCTCTGGCTGCAGCCTCCCAGGTGTCATGATGAATTCCAAAAGCATTCAGTGAAATTTTCAGAGTGTCTTTAAAACGTTTCCTCTGGCCACCTTGGGAGCGTTTACCACAACGCAGTTCGCTGTAAAAAATTCGTTTAGGGAGCCTGTGATCTGGCATGCGAGTCAAGTGACCAGCCCAGCGAATCTGATTCTTCATCAGTAGAGTGTGGATACTGGGTATGGATGCTCTTTCTAGGACTTCAGTGTCTGGAATCTTGTCTTGCCATTTAATCTTCAGTAGCTTCCTTAGGCAGACTGTGTGGAAGTGGTTTAATTTCCTAGCGTGTCGCTGATAAACAGTCCAGGTTTCACAAGCATATAGCAGTGTGGATAATACAACTGCTTTGTAGACTTTTAGCTTTGTTTGCAGGCTTATTCCAGTTCTGTCCCATACATTCTTGTACAGTCTGCCAAAGGCTGCACTGGCCTTGGAGATTCTTGCATTCACTTCGTCATCGATTGTGGCAGCTTGTGACACGGTGCTACCAAGATAGGTAAATTTGTCCACAACACTTAGTCTATGATCATTCACTTTGATATTCGGCACAGTGTGATTATTCCCTGGAGCTGGCTGGTACATAACTACAGTCTTCTCCAAGTTGATATTGAGCCCAAAGTTGGCACAGGCATGTGAGAAAGCTGAAACATTATGTTGCATGTCCGCCTCTGAGTTGGAGTATAGAGCGCAATCATCAGCAAACAGGAGCTCTCTGACGGTGCCACTGTTAATTTTGGTTTTAGCTTTCAGCCTTCTGAGATTGAATAACTTTCCATCCATACGGTAGTTGATGTCTATTCCAATGTCGTCGTTCTCGAAGGCATTCATCAACATGGCTGAAAACATGAGGCTGAACAGTGTTGGTGCCAGGACACATCCTTGCTTCACTCCATTGGTGACAGGAAAGGGTTCAGACAGCTCACCATTTTCCTGTACTCTTGCCTGCATGCCGTCATGAAATAGCCGCACTATTTGGACAAACTTTCGTGGACAGCCATATTTTGCCATAATCTTCCACAGTCCTTCTCTGCTGACTGTATCAAAAGCCTTGGTAAGGTCAATGAAAGTGGAGAACATTTCGCAGTTCTGTTCCTGACATTTCTCTTGCAGCTGCCTTGCAGCGAAAATCATGTCAACAGTTCCACGTTCTTTTCTGAAGCCACATTGACTCTCAGGAAGAAGACCTTGATCGAGATGGGCTGTGAGGCGATTGAGAAGAATTCTGGCGAGTATCTTCCCTGCAATTGAAAGCAAGGAGATGCCTCGGTGGTTGTCACAGGATTGGCGGTTTCCTTTACGTTTGTAAAGGTGGACTATTGACGCGTCCTTAAAATCTTGTGGCATGGTCTCGTTCATCCATATGTTTGTGAAGACTCGGTGAAGCTGCTCTGTTAGGACCGGCCCACCTGCCTTGTATATCTCTGCTGGGATGGAGTCAGGACCAGGTGCCTTGCCGCTGGAGAGTTGCTGGATGGCTTTGTTTATTTCCACTATGGTTGGCAGGTCATCAAGAGTCTCATTGGTGGGAACTTGAGGAAGGCAATTGATGGTTTCATCATCGAAGAAGGAAGTTGCATTTAAGATTTTGCTGAAATGCTCTGCCCAGCGTTGGAGGATTTCTTTCTTATCGGTGACCAATGTTCCCCCGTCTGCACTGAGGAGGGGAACTATGCCTGGTGATGAAGGACCATAGACCGCTTTCAGTGAGTCGTAGAAGTTTTTCATATCGTGTCTGTCAGCAAAGCCCTGAATTTCATCAGCTTTGCTGCTCAGCCAGGAGTCCCGCATGTGCCGAAGTTTCTGCTGCACTACTCTCTGAATGTTCTTGAAAGCATCTTTTTTTGATGTTGACTTTGGGTCATTCAAATGTGCCTTGAGGAGAAGATGTTTCTCGGCCAGCAATTGGTTGATGTCTTCGAATTTTCATCAAACCAGTCTTTATGCTTTCGGGGGGCTGGACCCAGGATTTCCATAGCAGTGTTGTAAATCGTGTCCTTTAGGGCTCTCCATTCTGTTTCTGTATCCTGTTTTGCTTCAGCACTGGGCTTGAGGCGGTCTTCCAGCATATTTTCAAACGACTGCTGCATTTTCTTGCTGTTTAGGCGGGTGACATTTAGCTTTGTTTGCATTTTTGCCCCTTGAGGACGCCGTGGTGGCCTGATGTGGATGTTCATTTTCGAGACAATGAGACGATGGTCTGTCCAACATTCGGCACCACACATGGATTTTGTCACTCGAACGTCTTGTCTGTCACTCCTCCTGACGATTACATAGTCAATGAGGTGCCAGTGTTTCGAGCGAGGGTGCATCCACGATGTCCTATTTCTCATGGGGAGACGGAAAATTGTGTTCGTAATCAGGAGATCATGTTCGGCACATGTCTGAAGGAGGCGGAGTCCATTGGTGTTACAATTTCCGACTCCATGCTTTCCAATAATGCCACTCCAAGAGGTGGTGTCCGTGCCTAATCTGGCATTGAAATCCCCAAGGAGTATAAGTTTGTCTCCTTTGGGAACAGATGTTAATACATTGTGCAGGTCCTCATAGAACTTATTCTTGACATCATCTTCATTGGTCATAGTTGGTGCGTAGACACTCACAATGGTTGCGTGCTTCCTTCCATTCAGCAGAGGCAACTTCATGGTCATGAGCCTGTCGTTTACAGCCTTTGGAAATCCAGCTAATTTGCCGACCAGGGCCGACTTAATGGCAAATCCCACACCGGATTGGCGTCTTTCCTCGCTTTTCCTTCCACTCCAGAAAAATGTGTAGCCGGCACCAATTTCACAGATTTGGCCTTCTTCTGCAAGTCGTGTCTCGCTCAAGGCTGCAATGTCGATGTTGTACCTGCCCAGCTCTCTCCCAATCAGTGCTGTTCGTCTCTCTGGACCTGACGCGCCGTCTCTGTCAAGTAGGGTGCGTACATTCCAAGTTCCAATTGTTAAGGGAATATGGTTTACTTTTTTAGCTTTGCTTGTTTTATCTTTCTTTGTATGTCGACCGCAGTTTAGGGTACCCACCAACCGCGGCTAGCTGGTTAGGTAGTGATGAAGCAGACAATGTTTAGGGCACCTTTTCTTGCCCCTTCCTCATGCTATGGAGGTGAGCAGTGTGTTCCTATAGAGGGCTGCTCAGTCGCTCAGGGGGCTGCCGAATCCCACTGCTGCTCCGGTCAGTAGAAGACGACCATATGGCCTGAGCCGCCTGTGTGCAGGTCTGCGACTACGGCTGCTAGCGTACCCACGCCTGCCGCTTTGCCGCTCGCCCATCGCCACAGGGCTTGAAGGTGATATGTGGCGTTGGATGAAGAATGACTTGCGCGATGACTTGGATTAAAGTGAGGAAGAGTTGCGCAATTCGTCGACCTCACTCTCTCGCCTGAGTCCATCTGAGTCCAGTGGCAAGACAAGTCGAGACGATTGGAGACGAATACAGGTGCAGTGGATGACCAGGGCGCTCTACGTGCCTTGCCGTGCTCATTACGTTCCACAACGCTTTGCAGGTAAACGCCGTCTTGCTCGTTGAATCAGGAATGATTTCTTCCGCGCAGTCTGCCGAATCCTGTCTTCACATGCTGGGTAGGCATACCCTAGTTTACCTCTTGGTTTGACACCAAATCGGATACCCATGCCTGGTTTAGCCAGCCTCTCACAGCTGTTGCCCGGGGGGTGGCCGCTGTCGCATGCTGACAGCTACTAGGAGCCACAGGCACGAGCTGGGTGTCAGACTTGGACCAGTGGGGGATGGGTCCTGAAAGGACATGAGAGCCATCCTTACCAAAGGTGCTACCAATGTACTGTGACAGCTACACTAAACACACACATTCTGTCTATATATGGAGTATACAAGAATAACAGCAACGATAATCAACAATGAGGATGATCTACTTGGAAACCCCATTATTACTCTCGTCCGAAACTCATGGTAGTACCTAGAGCTAGGACATACTTGTCTATTATGACAAGGTAGGGACTAATATGTTTATTAGTTGGTCTAATTGCCCATGATCAGCCACACGACGTCCAACGTGGGGTTTGGACAGGTGGGCGTGCCTGTCGTATAACTTTATTTTTTTTTTAGGGTGGGTAAAGGGGAAAACCAAGTATTAGTCTGTTGTTATTATAGTTGTAGTTAGTTGTGATTATAAAATATAGTTATACACATATATTTGAAAGAGGAAAAAAAATGTTAAACATTTCTTTTATCTGGGAGGGGGCATTATGCCATACGGCGGCATGCACCACCACGAAAAGTATAAAGTGGAAAACTGGAATTTCCCACTCAGACACTAAAGTGGACGTCAACAAAGGAATCCAAGGACAATCTGGACAACGTCATTGGACGGCAACGGGGGACGCTGTGATTGTGCTTTCGAACAAGGACGTGTTTTCGGAGGATCTGTGTGAGGTGACCTCTGGACGCGATGATATGAGCGTGAGGCAGCTCTGAGTCAGGAGAGGGATTCGATGATGATGATCCAGCAGTGAAGTAACCGGGCGCTAAAACCTAGATTGGAATTACAGCCTGAATTGAGAATCAGTGGATCATGGCTTCAAGCAGAGTGCGGTAGACTGAGCGCTCATCGGTGGATTGGTAAAGTAGGTGCCGATCCCGTCTATAGGGATCAACCTACAGGTCTGCGAGAGTTTTATGTCCTTGTGTCTGCTACGGAATAAACTTCTGGTAGCACTTTGATATCTTGAAGTTTGCCGTTGATTGTCACTGTTATTCAAGGTAAGGACGCAAGTTTAATTCCTCGTCCTTCGTTGCTGTTTTGCATTTTTACGAGTTGATACCTCGACTGTTGCCGGTGTAGGCGCATCGAGGCACATGGGGATCGTCACTGGACTCACTGCATCAAAATTTTCAACACGAAATTCCCACCAGATTCAGTCAGCTGAGCGTAGAAAAATTTGCGCGCCGACATCTTGAGTTGCACCGTACTACACGAATCACACAAAAAATTCGACGTCACAGAATATGGAGTGTAACAAAACAACTAAAATGAATTTCAACATCATACTTGTCAGAATTGTTCACACTATCTAATAGTTCTATAATTCATCTTAGAAAATAGTTCGATTCTCTATTCTTTGATAATTATGTCTATAATAGAGATCATTACTAATTTATGTGAATATTATTTGATTTAAATATTTATTCTTGTTGAATATTATATTCCTGATTTAATTTTTTGTAGAGGTCTTGAATCTTTAATAGGTATGATTCTTCACAACTCTATGTCTGCAAGATTTTAATCAGTCAATCATATTATATGAGACATTCTCAGTCGATTATAATTAATAGAGGAACAGATCTATGTTATCTATGTTATAAGTTCTTTAATTATATTTTAATGTTCTGTTCTTTTATGTGTGTTAGAAAATTTAATAAATATAAATTCAAAACGCACCTTATTGAATAACAATGTTACATTAAGGCGATGTGCGGCAGTAAAAACATCGATTTTTGGTAAACTTGGCTATTTTTGGAATAGTTCATTTTTAGACACATTATCATGTCTTCTATCAGATTCTGTACTTGTTTTTGTTTCAAAACTGTTATTTTATGCAATATTCATAATTTACTGAACCCACCCTCTGTGTAAAATCGTATAATTATTGAAAATTGTTGCGAAATTGACGGTTTTCAAATCCTAGCAACGATATCTCAGGAAAACACGACACGCTCGTGTAAGATATCCCTGGAAAGGTCGTGAACTTCCGTAACTGTTCGTAAAACTACGAGTTCGTCTAATCGGAAGCTCTTCTGTGTACATCGGGTTTATTCGTGTCTATCATCTTCCGGAAACTTCCATATATGGAACATCGTTAGCAATCCGCGTTCGCCGATGGCTGAAATTGATCACGTGGGTTTCCAAAATGGCGGCTTTGTGTTGTTTACACCTGGCGACGTGCTGAAAGTTCATTGTTGACGACAGACTGACACGCATTGAAATATGCCTCGTTCTAAGAAATTTAACAAAGTCATCTACTCAACGTAAGTAATCTCTCAGACTACACCTCGCAAATGCTGGTAAGCAGCGAAAAGCCTATCAGAACGTTGTAAACGATACAGACAATTCTGAAACTACTGAAAGCGACCCAGCTAAAGTGCGCACATGCCACTTCCAAATCCAAGTGTTTTGACAGTGAACCTGAATGAATCAGTGCTATCGTGTTCTTCTCAAAGTTGTGGAAGTGATTCTTTTATTACCCGAAGCCAATTTAAAAGAGATACGTATAAATACACAACATCCACTAGCAGCAAGTATGATTCTGGTGACGACAATGGATATCAAAAACGGGAACACAGAGCAATAGTTGATTGTTCAGAAATTGAGGCAATAATCAAATTGTTATGTTGTCCAGTTTGTAAAAATGATAGTCTTATTTTGAAAACTGACAGCAAGAAAACCAAGGGATTAGCTGTGTATGCAGAGGTTTACAGCTCTTGTTGTGAAGCTTTGTGTGGAAGATACCTATCTGCAAGAAGTAATGATGGGGATAGATCTTTTGCTGTCAACAGCCAGTCAGTATATTCAGCATTAGTCTGTGGGATGGGTGCAATGACATTCAACAATTTTTGTGAAAACATGAACCTGCAAGGTCTTCATCACAAAACATTTCACAGCAAAGCGAATAAACTATATTCAAAGATAGAAGATCTGGAGGACACTGTTTTTTCTCAAACCGTAAAGTATGTTCGACAGGCTCATGCACAACAGTCAGGCATAACTCTACATGACAATGATGTGCTAGATATTAGTGTCAGCTTTGATGGCACTTGGCTGACTAGAGGCCACACATCCCACATTGGAGTTGG
This sequence comes from Cepaea nemoralis, assembly GCA_014155875.1. NCBI lineage: Eukaryota > Metazoa > Mollusca > Gastropoda > Stylommatophora > Helicidae > Cepaea > Cepaea nemoralis. Next base: position 190,520 of record JACEFZ010016511.1, on the reverse strand, counting down.
CTGTGCAGTGGATGTTCTTACAGGACTTTGCATAGATGCCCATGTTATGTCCACATATTGCCAGGTGTGTGAAACCACTGGTAAGACACATTCAAGGGACAAACCAGATGAATTTGCAGCATGGAAGGCAGAACATCTTCTAAACTGTGACAACAATTTCACAGGATCTGCTGGAATGATGGAGGTGAAGGCTGCAAGGGTGCTGTGGCGACTGTCTGTGGCCCGTCATAAACTTCGCTACACGTCAATACTTTCTGATGGTGACACCAAAACATTTGCGGAACTTACCAAGATCAACCCATATGGGGATGACATTCAGATAGACAAAGAGGAGTGTATCAACCATGTCAGTAAACGCCTTGGAACAGCACTGCGCAAACTAAACTAAACTACTTAGTAGATGTGTGTCAGGACAAACTCAGAAATCAAATGAGTGAATTTGACACAATTTTTACACAGCTTGATATGGGCTCGATGCACTAAAGACAACTTTGCCTCTCGCAAGCGCGTTCAGTTTGCAGTTATAACTGCAGCAAGAGAGTTCAACTTTGGAGCTGCTGCTGCCCAAGACACTGCCCAGTTTTTGGACCTTCTACAGGCCTGCATATGCAGAGACTAGGAACATTTAGGATGCAGAAGCAAGTAAGAAATAGTCTGAAGTACAAGAAGGACAAACAAACTAAAAGACGCGACACTGTACGAGCGGCCAAACTGAAGAGACAAGGTGAGCTGCATGCTCTGGAGGGAGGTCCTGCATATTCAACAGGACAATTTTAACACTCAAGATACAGTTTTACACTTTTTTTTTCTGTAAAAGAATGCATTAGTAATAAAAAACAAAAAAATAATTAGTTTTTCCCCGTTTTCTCATTTCGCCAGTTTTTTATACATAAGTACAATTGTTTTAAAAACTATTCATTAGATTTCACTCAAACTTTGCAGAGATATTCTTTATTATATCGCTTACATTGTGAGTAGATTATTCTTCAAAATTACATTTTAGTTTTTGTGCTACACTAAAAAAAAAAAAAAAAATGTCATGAAAAATGTCATTACCATTTTCACATTTTGAAAAAAAAAAACTGCTAAGAGATATCATTAAAATATTCTACTAAACTTGTAAAGGGTCTATTTACTTACACATAAAACAAAGAATTTAGCCTGTACATTAAAAAATAAATGTTTTAGAGGTACATTAAGAAATTCAAGATGGCCGCTGTTTATCTTGGTTTCCATAGCAACCGTTAAGTGCAAAGTCAATTTGACAATATTTTATCGATCAGCAGTCTTTAATATCAAACCCTATCCCATAAAAGAACATAGAAATTAAGTATTATGGAATTAAATTTTTTTAGGTTAGCATCGCCTTAATTGACAAAATATATAATGTAATATAATTATAAAGATGTGATTTAGTTAGATATGGATACACATAGTGGCAATTTTTCCATATTGACAGAGTGTATTAATGAATAACTACGCCATAGGAATTATCTACTCAATGTGTGATCGATCAGTTGTTCAAACAGTAACTATTCGGACATGGAGTCGAGCGCGCAAGTATTGTATTCATAACTGTGACAGTGAACATTGAAAAGTGAACATATTTTAATTTAAATGTTACGATTCTGTGGTTAAATAACAAATGTTAGTTAATTAAGTATTAATTAATTGAAATATTATAGTATTGTTATATGATTAATTAATAATTGTTCGGAAAAGTATTTGATTATAAGGTTAAGTCATTAGAATGAATCTCTAGTTGAATTAATTGTATTGCATGTCATTATCACATGAAGATCCATAAAAATCAGTCATCGCTCTCAACATATCCACAAAAGTGAAAATATCTCTGAAAGTTCTCGTGGAGCACATATGTCACCCTACCCACAGATGGAAAAATTGTAAGAAGGAAAATATATGGAGTATACAAGAATAACAGCAGCGATAATCAACAATGAGGACGATCTACTTGGAAACCCCATTATTACTCTCGTCCGAAACTCATGGTAGTACCTAGAGCTAGGACACACTTGTCTATTATGACAAGGTAGGGACTAATATGTTTATTAGTTGGTCTGATTGCCCATGATCAGCCACACGACGTCCAACGTGGGGTTTGGACAGGTGGGCGTGCCCGTCGTAAAACTTTATTTTTGTTTAGGGTGGGTAAAGGGGTAAACCAAGTATTAGTCTGTTGTTAGTATAGTTGTAGTTAGTTGTGATTATAAAATATAGTTATACACATATATTTGAAAGAGGAAAAAATATGTTAAATATGTTTTTTATCTGGGAGGGGGAATTATGCCATACGGCGGCATGCACCACCACGAAAAGTATAAAGTGGAAAACTGGAATTTCCCACTCGGACACTAAAGTGGACGTCAACAAAGGAATCCAAGGAAAATCTGGACAACGTCATTGGACAGCAACGGGGGACGCTGTGATTGTGCTTTCGAACAAGGTCGTGTTTTCGGAGGATCTGTGTGAGGTGACCTCTGGATGCGATGATATGAGCGTGAGGCAGCTCTGAGTCAGGAGAGGGATTCGATGATGATGATCCAGCAATGAAGTAACCGGGCGCTAAAACCTAGATCGGAATTACAGCCTGAATAGAGAATCAGTGGATCATGGCTTCAAGCAGAGTGCGGTAGACTGGGCGCTCATCGGTGGATTGGTAAAGTAGGTGCCGATCCCGTCTATAGGGATCAACCTACAGGTCTGCGAGAGTTTTATGTCCTTGTGTCTGCTACGGAATAAACTTCTGGTAGCGCTTTGATATCTTGAAGTTTGCCGTTGATTGTCACTGTTATTCAAGGTAAGGACGCAAGTTTAATTCCTCGTCCTTCGTTGCTGTTTTGCATTTTTACGAGTTGATACCTCGACTGTTGCCGGTGTAGGCGCATCGAGGCAATATATTATTGATTACTTTTTATGCGTATTAATGCTTACTGTTCTTTTGTTGTCTAAGATTACTTTCATAAGTGATGTTGAATGAAATAATGTATGAGAGGAATTAGAGAAGAAGGGCAGAATGTCAGACGGGACTGCGTGCCCAATTCTTAACCCTTTGAAAATAAAGATTGTTCGTTCATTCGTATATGTTAGTTCTATCACATGATGTATTACAGCTCAGACAAATGCTCACCATCATGGCCAGAATTCAGTAGCTATATCACATGATGCATTACAGCTTTCTATCACATGATGCACTACAGATTTCTATCACATAATGTACTACAGATTTCTATCACATGATGCACTACAGATTTCTATCACATAATGTACTACAGATTTCTATCACATGATGCACTACAGATTTCTATCACATGATGCACTACAGCTTTCTATCACATGATGCACTACAGCTTTCTATCACATGATGCACTACAGATTTCTATCACATAATGTACTACAGATTTCTATCACATGATGTACTACAGCTTTCTATCACATGATGTACTACAGCTTTCTATCACATGATGCACTACAGCTTTCTATCACATGATGTACTACAGATTTCTATCACATAATGTACTACAGCTTTCTATCACATGATGCACTACAGCTTTCTATCACATGATGCACTACAGCTTTCTATCACATGATGCACTACAGCTTTCTATCACATGATGCACTACAGCTTTCTATCACATGATGTACTACAGCTTTCTATCACATGATGTACTACAGCTTTCTATCACATGATGTACTACAGCTTTCTATCACATGATGCACTACAGCTTTCTATCACATGATGCACTACAGCTTTCTATCACATGATGTACTACAGCTTTCTATCACATGATGCACTACAGCTTTCTATCACATGATGCACTACAGCTTTCTATCACATGATGTACTACAGATTTCGATCACATGATGCACTACAGCTTTCTATCACATGATGTACTACAGCTTTCTATCACATGATGCACTACAGCTCAGACAAATACTCACCATCATGGCCAGAATTAAGAAGATGCTCTCCAAGATCACAGCCAAAAACCCGTTCTTTGACAATCCCTGACTGTTTGAGCTGATTCCGCGGAGGTCGGTGAGAGAAAAATGTACGCAGAAATGACAACAGCTTTCCGTGTTTCTTCATCACTTGAGAGAAAAATAAACAACTTTGTCATGGCAACTGAGAGCTCTTATACGTCTCTGATATATGAAGTAATACATTTCATGATACAACTGGACAGACAGACATGCTGAAATTTCACTGAAGTAATACATTTCAAGATACAACTGGAACATGTTCACACAGACATGCTGAAATATCACTGCTAGTACTTTGTGCACCAGGCTGACAGTTAGCCAAATAACATGTTCAAAGAAATATTTACTGAAATATAATGACAAATATGTTGAGAAATATGGCATGAAATATTTACTGAAATATAATGACAAATATGTTGTGAAATACAGCATGAAATATTTACTGAAATATAACTTCACATATTTTGTGAAATATGTTGAAACATAACCTGCAATCTGTAAAGTATTGCACTTGCAAGTTATGTAAATATTCTATTAGGATTTCACATAAGAATATTCTACTTCAAGGATTACCTATAAAAATATTTTAATGCAAGGATTCTCTATAAAAATATTTTAATGCAAGAATTCCCTATAAGAGTATTTGAATACGAGTGATTCTCTATAAGAGTATTTTAATGCAAGGATTTCCTATAAGAGTATTTTAATGCAGTGATTCCCTATAAAAATATTTTAATGCAAGGAATCCCTATAAAAATATTTTAATGCAGTGATTTCCTATAAGAGTATTTTAATGCAGTGATTCCCTATAATAGTATTTTAATGCAGTCATTTCCTATAAGAGTATTTCAATGCAGTGATTCCCAATACGAGTATTTTAATGCAAGGATTTCCTATAAGAGTATTCTAATGCAAGGATTTCCTATAAGAGTATTTTAATGCAAGGATTCCCTATAAAAATATTTTAATGCAGGGATTCCCTATAAGGGTATTTTAATGCAGTGATTCCCAATAAGAGTATTTTAATGCAAGGATTCCCTATAAAAATATTTTAATGCAAGGATTGCCTAAAAGAGTATTTTAATGCAAGGATTCCCTACAAGAGTATTTTAATGCAGTAATTCCCTATAAGAGTATTTTAATGCTGTGATTCCTTATAAGAGTATTCTACTCCAATCTTTCATTCCTTAATATAGAATATTATACTACAGGAATTACACTGGGAAAAATCAAGCACAAAGCACACATATATATTAACGGATGAACACACAGATATAGACAAAAATCCTCACAAAAATATAGACAAACATGCACACACAGATATAGACAAACATGCACACACATATATAGACAAATATCTTCACACAGATATAGACAAACATCCACACACAGATATAGACAAACATCCTGACATAGATATAAACAAACATACAGACACAGATATAGACAAACATGCACACACAGATATAGACAAACATGAGCACACAGACATAGACAAATATCTTCACACAGATATAGACAAACATGCACACACAGATATAAACAAACATGCACACACAGATATAGACACACATCCTGACATAGATATAGACAAACATGCACACACAGATATAGACACACATCCTGACATAGATATAGACAAACATGCACACACAGATATAGACAAACATGCACACACAGATATAAACAAACATGCACACACAGATATAGACACACATCCTGACATAGATATAGACAAACATGCACACACAGATATAGACAAACATGCACACACAGATATAGACACACATGCACATACAGATATAGACAAACATGCACACACAGATATAGACACACATCCTGACATAGATATAGACAAAACATGCACACACAGATATAGACACACATCCTGACATAGATATAGACAAACATGGACACACAGATATAGACACACATCCTGACATAGATATAGACAAACATGGACACACAGATATAGACACACATCCTGACCATAGATATAGACAAACATGCACACACAGATATAGACAAACATGCACACACAGATATAGACAAACATGCACACACAGATATAGACACACATCACTGACATAGATATAGACAAACATGCACACACAGATATAGACAAACATGCGCACACAGATATAGACAAACATGCACACACAGATATAGACAAACATGCACACACAGATATAGCACACACATCTGACATAAGATATAGACAAACATGCACATACAGATATAGACAAACATGCACACACAGATATACATACACATCCTGACATAGATATAGACAAACATGCACATACAGATATAGACAAACATGCACACACAGATATAGACAAACATGCACACACAGATATAGACAACATGCACACACAGATATACAACACACATCCTGACATAGATATAGACAAACATGCACACACAGATATAGACAAACATGCACAACAGATATACACACACATGCCTGACATAGATATAGACAAACATGCACATACAGATATAGACAAACATGCACACACAGATATAGACAAACATGCACACACAGATATAGACAAACATGAACACACAGATATAGACAAACATGCACACACAGATATAGACAAACATTGCAGCACACAGATATAGACAAACAATGCACATACAGATATAGACAAACCTGAACACACAGATTATAGACAAACATGCACACACAGATATAAACAACACATGCACACACAGATATAGACAACATTGCACACACAGATATAGACAAAACATGCACACACAGATATAGACAAAACATGCACACACAGATATAGACAAACATGCACACACAGATATAGACAAACATGCACACACAGATATAGACACACATCCTGACATAGATATAGACAAACATGCACACACAGATATAGACAAACATGCACACACAGATATAGACAAACATGCACACACAGATATAGACAAACATGCACACACAGATATAGACAAACATGGACACACAGATATAGACAAACATGAACACACAGATATAGACAAACATGCACACACAGATATAGACACACATGCACATACAGATATAGACAAACATGCACACACAGATATACACACACATCCTGACATAGATATAGACAAACATGCACACACAGATATAGACACACATCCTGACATAGATATAGACAAACATGCACACACAGATATAGACAAACATGCACACACAGATATAGACACACATGCACATACAGATATAGACAAACATGCACACACAGATATAGACACACATCCTGACATAGATATAGACAAACATGCACACACAGATATAGACACACATCCTGACATAGATATAGACAAACATGGACACACAGATATAGACACACATCCTGACATAGATATAGACAAACATGGACACACAGATATAGACACACATCCTGACATAGATATAGACAAACATGCACACACAGATATAGACAAACATGCACACACAGATATAGACAAACATGCACACACAGATATAGACACACATCCTGACATAGATATAGACAAACATGCACACACAGATATAGACAAACATGCGCACACAGATATAGACAAACATGCACACACAGATATAGACAAACATGCACACACAGATATACACACACATCCTGACATAGATATAGACAAACATGCACATACAGATATAGACAAACATGCACACACAGATATACATACACATCCTGACATAGATATAGACAAACATGCACATACAGATATAGACAAACATGCACACACAGATATAGACAAACATGCACACACAGATATAGACAAACATGCACACACAGATATACACACACATCCTGACATAGATATAGACAAACATGCACACACAGATATAGACAAACATGCACACACAGATATACACACACATCCTGACATAGATATAGACAAACATGCACATACAGATATAGACAAACATGCACACACAGATATAGACAAACATGCACACACAGATATAGACAAACATGAACACACAGATATAGACAAACATGCACACACAGATATAGACAAACATGCACACACAGATATAGACAAACATGCACACACAGATATAGACAAACATGCACATACAGATATAGACAAACATGAACACACAGATATAGACAAACATGCACACACAGATATAGACAAACATGCACACACAGATATAGACAAACATGGACACACAGATATAGACAAACATGCACATACAGATATAGACAAACATGCACATACAGATATAGACAAACATGCACACACAGATATAGACAAACATGCACACACAGATATACACACACATCCTGACATAGATATAGACAAACATGCACATACAGATATAGACAAACATGCACACACAGATATAGACAAACATGCACATACAGATATAGACAAACATGCACACACAGATATAGACAAACATGCACACACAGATATAGACAAACATGAACACACAGATATAGACAAACATGCACACACAGATATAGACAAACATGCACACACAGATATAGACAAACATGCACACACAGATATAGACAAACATGCACATACAGATATAGACAAACATGAACACACAGATATAGACAAACATGCACACACAGATATAAACAAACATGCACACACAGATATAGACAAACATGCACACACAGATATAGACAAACATGCACACACAGATATAGACAAACATGCACACACAGATATAGACAAACATGCACACACAGATATAGACAAACATGCACACACAGATATAGACAAACATGCACACACAGATATAGACAAACATGCACACACAGATATAGACAAACATGGACACACAGATATAGACACACATCCTGACATAGATATAGACAAACATGCACACACAGATATAGACAAACATGCATACACAGATACAGACAAACATGCACACACAGATATAGACAAACATGGACACACAGATATAGACAAACATGCACACACAGATATAGACAAACATGCACACACAGATATAGACAAACATGGACACACAGATATAGACAAACATGGACACACAGATATAGACACACATCCTGACATAGATATAGACAAACATGCACACACAGATATAGACAAACATGCACACACAGATATAGACAAACATGCACACACAGATATAGACAAACATGGACACACACATACAGACAAGCTTGCACACACAGATATATAGACAGACATGTACATAAAGACAGACAAATACAGTCACACAAGAACAGACATTCACACAGATATAGCAACTGAAAAACACACACACACACACATGTAAACAGATAGACACATACATACTAATACGTTAAAACAGATGAGCACAAATATAAAGCCTTGACACATAAAGATATAAAGACAGACATGCATGAATGAATGCACGCACACCCATATGTATATAGACAGGGGAGAGTACGAATAGGTAGAAATATTTCTCAGATTAAGAACAAACTCAAGGTGCAGGAATCTGTTGGGAAAGTCATAATAAATATCTTTTCATATTTGAAGGACCCTATATTGGTTCATTTCCAGGAAAGGGGTGAAAACTGTGACTAGTACCTGTTACAGTGACATTATCTCATCTAATGACAGCTGATATATCTCATCTAATGACATGATGACAAATAAGTCTGTGTTACAAAGATATGTGAAGCTAATTCACAGAACGTCTTGTTAAGTGTCCTGAACATTACGCCACAAAGCTTCTGGTATGTCATTACAGCTGCTAGATAATCTCATGCCATGTTAGCAGCCACTAAAACCAGACCCCCTGCAACCCTCACGCCATCATTGCTCTAAAACCTCATTTCATGACAGTAACCCCATGTTCTGACCACAAGTAAAACCTCATTTCATGACAGTAACCCCATGTTCTGACCACAAGTAAAACCTCATTTCATGACAGTAACCCCATGTTCTGACCACAAGTAAAACCTCATTTCATGACAGTAACCCCATGTTCTGACCCCAAGTAAAACCTCATTTCATGACAGTAACCCCATGTTCTGACCACAAGTAAAACCTCATTTCATGACATTAACCCCATGTTCTGACCACAAGTAAAACCTCATTTCATGACAGTAACCCCATGTTCTGACCACAAGTAAAACCTCATTTCATGACAGTAACCCCATGTTCTGACCGCAAGTAAAACCTCATTTCATGACAGTAACCCCATGTTCTGACCACAAGTAAAACCTCATTTCATGACAGTAACCCCATGTTCTGACCGCAAGTAAAACCTCATTTCATGACAGTAACCCCATGTTCTGACCACAAGTAAAACCTCATTTCATGACAGTAAGCCCATGTTCTGACTGCAAGTAAAACCTCATTTCATGACAGTAATCCCATGTTCTGACCACAAGTAAAACCTCATTTCATGACAGTAACCCCATGTTCTGACCGCAAGTTAAACCTCATTTCATGACAATAACCCCATGTTCTGACCACAAGTAAAACCTCATTTCATGACAGTAACCCCGTGTTCTGACCGCAAGTAAAACCTCATTTCATGACAGTAACCCCATGTTCTGACCACAAGTAAAACCTCATTTCATGACAGTAACCCCATGTTCTGACCGCAAGTAAAACCTCAAAACATGGTGACTCTCACTGAAACCTCTTGATCTGGTGACAGTCACTATAACTACATGTCATGGTCACTATAACTATATGACATGGTCATTGTCACTATCACTACATGACATGGTCACTATAACAACATGACATAGTCAATATCACTATAACCTCATGACATGGTCAGCATAACCTCATAACATGGTCACTATAACCATATGACATGGTGTCTGTCACTATAACCTCATGACATGGTCACTATAACCATATGACATGGTGTCTGTCACTATAACCTCATGACATGGTCACTATAATCATATGACATGGTGTCAGTAACTATAGCCATATGACATGGTGTCTGTCACTATAACCATATGACATGGTGTCTCTCACTATAACCTCATGACATGGTCACTATAACCATATGACATGGTGTCTGTCACTATAACCTCATGACATGGTCACTATAACCATATGACATTGTGTCTGTCACTATAACCATATGACATGGTGTCTCTCACTATAACCTCATGACATGGTCACTATAACCATATGACATGGTGTCTGTCACTATAACCTCATGACATGGTCACTATAACCATATGACATGGTGTCTGTCACTATAACCACATGACATGGTGACTATAACCTCATGACATGGTGACTGTCACTATAACCATATGACATGGTGACTATAACCTCATAACATGGTCACTATAACCATATGACATAGTGTCTGACCACTATAACCTCATGACACGGTCAAGCATTGTGGAACGTAATGAGCATGGCAAGGCATGTAGAGCGCCCTGGTCATCCACTGCACCTGTATTCGTCTCCAGTCTTGGCTTGTCTTGCTACTGGACTCGGGCGAGAGAGTGAGGTCAACGAATTGCGCAACTTTTCCTCACTTTAATCCAATTCATCGCGCAAGTCATTCTTCATCCAACGTCAACAACAAACAACAACATGACATGGTCACTATAACCATATGACATGGTGACTATAACCTCATGACATGGTCACTATAACCTCATGACATGGTCACTATAACCTCATGACATGGTCACTGTCACTATAACCTCATGACATGGTCACTGTCACTATAACCTCATGACATGGTCACTATAACCACATGACATGGTCACTATAACCTCATGACATGGTCACTATAACCTCATGACATGGTCACTGTCACTATAACCTCATGACATGGTCACTACAACCACATGACATGGTCACAATAACCTCATGACATGGTCACTATAACCTCATGACATGGTCACTATAACCTCATGACATGGTCACTGTCACTATAACCTCACGGCATGGTCACTATAACCTCATGACATGGTCACTATAACCTCATGACATGGTCACTATAACCTCACGACATGGTCACTGTCACTATAACCTCACGACATGGTCACTATAACCACATGACATGGTCACTATAACCTCATGACATGGTCACTGTCACTATAACCTCATGACATGGTCACTAAAACCACATGACATGGTCACTATAACCTCATGACATGGTCACTGTCACTATAACCTCATGACATGGTCACTATAACCACATGACATGGTCACTATAACCTCATAACATGGTCACTATAACCTCATGATGTGGTCACTGTCACTATAACCTCATGACATGGTCACTACAACCACATGACATGGTCACTATAACCTCATGACATGGTAACTATAACCTCATGACATGGTCACTATAACCTCATGACAAGGTCACTGTCAATATAACCTCATGACATGGTCACTATAAACACATGACATGGTCACTATAACCACATGACATGGTCATTATAACCACATGACATGGTCACTATAACCACATGACATGGTTACTGTAACTATAACCTCATGACATGGTCACTATAACCACATGACATGGTCACTATAACCACATTACATGGTCACTATAACCATACGACATGGTCACTATAACCACATGACATGGTCACTATAACCACATGACATGGTCACTGTCACTATAACCTCATGACATGGTCACTATAACCACATGACATGGTCACTATAACCTCATAACATGGTCACTATAACCACATGACATGGTCACTATAACCTCATGACATGGTCACTGCCACTATAACCTCATGACATGGTGACTGTCACTATAACCACATGACATGGTCACTATAACCACATGACATGGTGACTGTCACTATAACGAATGAATGAACGAACGAAAATCTTTATTTTAATATAATATATGATATAATATTATATTACTATAACCACATGACATGGTGACTGTCACTATAACCATATGACATGGTGACTGTCACTATAACCTCATGACATGGTCACTATAACCACATGACATGGTAACTGTCACTATATCCTTATGACATGATGACTGTCACTATAATCTTATGACATGGTGACTGTCACTATAACCACATGACATGGTGACTGTCACTATAACCCTCATGACCTATGGTCACTATAACCACATGACATGGTAAACTGTCACTATATCCTTATGACATGATGACTGTCACTATATCCTTATGACATGATGACTGTCACTATAACCACATGACATGATGACTGTCACTATATCCTTATGACATGGTGACTGTCACTATACCATCATGACATGGTGATTGTCACTAACCTCACCACATGGTCACTATAAACACATGACATGGTCACTGCCACTGTAACCATATGACATGGTGACTGTCACTATAACCACATGACATGGTAACTGTCACTGTATCTTTATGACATGGTAACTGTCACTATATCCTTATGACATGGTGACTGTCACTATATCCTTATGACATGGTGACTGTCACTATACCCTCATGACATGGTGATTGTCACTATAACCACATGACATGGTGATTGTCACTATAACCACATGACATGGTGACTGTCACTATAACCACATGACATGGTGATTGTCACTATAACCACATGACATGGTGACTGTCACTATAACCACATGACATGGTGACTGTCACTATAACCTCATGACATGGTCACTATAACCACATGACATGGTGACTGCCACTATAACCACATAACATGGTGACTGTCAATATAACCACATGATATGGTGACTGTCACTATAACCTCACGACATGGTCACTACAACCACATGACATGGTGACTGTCACTATAACCTCACGACATGGTCACTGCCACTGTAACCATATGACATGGTGACTGTCACTATAACCTCATGACATGGTCACTATAACCACATGACATGGTGACTGTCACTATAACCACATGACATGGTGACTGTCACTATAACCTCACGACATGGTCACTGCCACTGTAACCATATGACATGGTGACTGTCACTATAACCACATGACATGGTGACTGTCACTATAACCACATGACATGGTGATTGTCACTATAACCACATGACATGGTGTCTGTCACTATAACCACATGACATGGTGACTGTCACTATAACCACATGACATGGTCACTGCCACTGTAACCATATGACATGGTGACTGTCACTATAACCTCCTGACATGGTCACTATAACCACATGACATGGTAACTGTCACTATATACTTATGACATGGTGACTGTCACTATAATCACATGACTTGGTAACTGTCACTATAACCATATGACATGGTAACTGTCACTATAACCACATGACATGATGACTGTCACTATACCCTCATGACATGGTCACTATAACCACATGACATGGTGACTGTCACTATAACCACATGACATAATGATTGTCACTATAACCACATGACATGGTCACTATACCCACATGACATGGTCACTATACCCACATGACATGGTGACTGTCACTATAACTACATGATATGGTGACTGTCACTATAACTACATGATATGGTGACTGTCACTATAACCACATGACATAATGATTATCACTATAACCACATGACATGATCACTATAACCACATGACATGGTCACTATACCCACATGACATGGTGACTGTCACTATAACTACATGATATGATGACTGTCACTATAACTACATGATATGGTGACTGTCACTAAACCACATGACATGGTGACCATCACTATAACCACATGACATGGTCACTATACCCACATGACATGGTGACTGTCACTATAACTACATGACATGGTGACTGTCACCAAACCACATGACATGGTGACTGTCACTATAACCACATGACATAATGATTGTCACTATAACCACATGACATGGTCACTATACCCACATGACATGGTGACTGTCACTATAACTACATGACATGGTGACTGTCACTATAACCACATGACATAATGACTGTCACTATACCCTCATGACATAGTTACTATAACCACATGATATAGTGACTGTCACTATAACCACATGACATGGTGACTGTCACTATAACCATATGACATGGTGATTGTCACTATACCATCATGACATACTGACTGTCATAGATGACATGATTGATAGTAGTACATGCTGTGTACATGGCAAGCAAGCTGCATGCAACTCACCCAGCACTAAATCACGTGCTGAGAAAGAAACATGCACAAATCTAAGGGCAATTGTTAAATGTGAGAAGGGTGAAAGGTGAAGCATGCTAGAGACAAATAAACATATACAAAACACAACTGACTGGCTGGCGAAGACTCAGCACTTGAAGAGGATAGTGACAAATTTCCAACTAAAGAAGAAGTTGTTGAAGAATATCGAGATGATGAGGGCGATGGTGTTGAAGATGATGATGGTGTTGCAGTAATAGTGGTGGTTGATAGCTCCTCTAAAATCTCACAAGGTCTGCGTGAAGCTGAAGCTGTGGCCACAGGTTCTGGGATGCGAGTTGCCATGGAGGTTGGAATTTTGTCTCCAATAATCTCCACACACTCTGCAGGAAAAAATCCCACCTGAGGAAGATGGCAAACAAAAACCAGAATAAATCACAACAATCACTGCATGGCCGAATGGGTAAGAACACATGTTCTTAAATATTCGTTGTGCTGATGCCGAAGTAAACAGTTCAAACCCTACACCGGACAGCTGGACTAAAATGTTCACCTGTTATCTTTGACTTGGGGACGTAAATTACAAGTACCTCTGAAGTTGGAGTGGGTTCTCCTGATGACGAGGGACACTGTTAATAAGGAAAGTTAATCCACATACAAAATTCAGTCCATCAGTACTATAAATAGTGTGTATGGACTACGCTTGAGTTCAAAGCGAGAGCAAACAAAAAACAACAACATTCACCAGAACCCAGCATAAATCACAACAATAAACAGAACCCAGCATAAATCACAACAATCAATAGAACCCATCATAAATCATAACAATCAATAGAACCCAGTATAAATCACAACAGTCACCAGAACCCAGCATAAATCATAACAGTCACCAGAACCCAGCATAAATCAAAACAGTCACCAGAACCCAGCATACATCATAACAATCACCAGAACCCAGCATAAATCATAACAGTCACCAGAACCCAGCATAAATCATAACAATCACCAGAACCCAGCATAAATCATAACAATCAAAAGAACCCAGCATAAATCATAACAGTCACCAGAACCCAGCATAAATCACAACAATCAATAGAACCCAGTATAAATCATAACAGTCACCAGAACCCAGCATAAATCACAATCAATAGAACCCAGCATAAATCACAACAGTCACCAGAACCCAGCATAAATCACAACAATCAATAGAGCCCAGCATAAATCACAACAGTCACCAGAACCCAGCATAAATCACAACAGTCACCAGAACCCAGCATAAATCACAACAATCAATAGAACCCAGCATAAATCACAACAGTCACCAGAACCCAGCATAAATCACAACAATCAATAGAACCCAGCATAAATCAAAACAGTCACCAGAACCCAGCATAAATCACAACGATCAACAGAACCCAGCATAAATCACAACAATCAACAGAACCCAGCGTAAATCACAACAATAAATGGAAGCCAGCATAAATCACAACAATCACCAGAACCCATAATAAATCACAACAATCAACAGAACTCAGTGTAAATTACAAAAAATTAAACTCCAGCTTAAGTTGTGCAGTGGATATGTGGTTTCTGAGGAAAATGCAAAGAATATCCTGGACAGACGGATAAACCAATGAGCAAGTCCTACAAGAAGCAAATTAAAACTGTAAACTGATTTGAGAAATCAGATGCAGACAGTCAAACATTTTTGGGCACATTATGAGAAGACAGACTAGAGAACCCGGTGACAACTGGCAAAATTGAAGGGAAAGGAACAATGGGAAGGCAGAGAAGTAAATATCTGGGTGGCTTGACCAGATGGCATAGTCAGGACAAGAACACAGAACTGATCAACGGCTCTGGTGATCGTGTAAGATGGCAAAACCTGAACGCCCATGCGTATCTGCATGGCACATGATGATGATGAATTTGAGCTATTTGTACGAAGCAGATCAGCGAGTCATATTGACCCCAACAGTTAACAATTGTGTTAGTTTACTCAGGTGAAAAATTCACACGAGTTAGAATTGTCACAAATTAGTGGACAAACCAAGAGAACTGAGAAACCATACAATAGCATTAAGCTATTGGAAAGGAACATCAGACATGATAAGGACACAACTGTTGGCAATAAGGGTGTCAGTGTACACACTAACCTATCCACCTTGTCAAGAAGACAGTAGACAGTAGACATGATAACGATACAGCTGCTGGCAATAAGGGTGTCAGTATACACACTAACCTATTCACCTTGTCAAGAAGACAGTAGACATGATAACAACACAGCTGCTGGCAATAAGGGTGTCAGTGTACACACTAACATATTCACCTTGTCAAGAAGACAGTAGACATGATAACAACACAGCTGCTGGCAATAAGGCAATAAGGGCATCAGTGTACACACTAACCTATTCACCTTGTCAAGAAGACAGTAGACATGATAACAACACAGCTGCTGGCAATAAGGGTGTCAGTATACACACTAACATATTCACCTTGTCAAGAAGACAGTAGACATGATAACAACACAGCTGCTGACAAGGGGTATCAGTGTACACACTAACCTATACATCTTGTCAAGAAGACAGTAGACATGATAACAACACAGCTGCTGGCAATAAGGGTGTCAGTATACACACTAACATATTCACCTTGTCAAGAAGACAGTAGACAGTAGACATGATAACGATACAGCTGCTGGCAATAAGGGTGTCAGTATACACACTAACCTATTCACCTTGTCAAGAAGACAGTAGACATGATAACAACTACAGCTGCTGGCAATAAGGGTGTCAGTATACACACTAACCTATTCACCTTGTCAAGAAGACAGTAGACATGATAACAACACAACTGTTGGCAATAAGGGTGTCAGTATACACACTAACCTATCCACCTTGTCAAGAAGACAGTAGACATGATAACGATACAGCTGCTGGCAATAAGGGCATCATTGTACACACTAACCTATTCACCTTGTCAAGAAGACAGTAGACATGATAACTACACAGCTGCTGGCAATAAGGGTGTCAGTATACACACTAACCTATTCACCTTGTCAAGAAGACAGTAGACATGATAACTCAGCTGCTGGCAATAAGGGTGTCAGTATACACACTAACCTATTCACCTTGTCAAGAAGACAGTAGACATGATAACAACACAGCTGCTGGCAATAAGGGTGTCAGTGTACACACTAACATATTCACCTTGTCAAGAAGACAGTAGACAGTAGACATGATAACGATACAGCTGCTGGCAATAAGGGCATCATTGTACACACTAACCTATTCACCTTGTCAAGAAGACAGTAGACATGATAACGACACAGCTGCTGGCAATAGGGGCATCAGTGTACACACTAACCTATACATCTTGTCAAGAAGACAGTAGACATGATGACGACACAGCTGCTGGCAATAAGGGTGTCATTGTAAACACTAAACTATTCACTTTGTCAAGAAGACAGTAGACATGATAACGGCACAGCTGCTGGCAATAAGGGCGTCAGTGTACAAACTAACCTATTCACTTTGTCAAAAAAACAGTAGACAGTGTGATTGCTATTTTCATGTTTTATACTACTGCTGTTTCTTGTGCCCTCTATCCCCCCTATTTGACATAGAACCTTAACCAACTCATTCCAAGCTACAAACCCCCATTGGGACATAGAACCTTAACCAACTCATTCCAAGCCACAAACCCCCATTGGGACATAGAACCTTAACCAACTCGTTCCAAGCTACAAACCCCCATTGGGACATAGAACATTAACCAACTCGTTCCAAGCCACAAACCCCCATTGGGACATAGAACCTTAACCAACTCGTTCCAAGCCACAAACCCCCATTGGGACATAGAACCTTAACCAACTCGTTCCAAGCCACAAACCCCCATTGGGACATAGAACCTTAACCAACTCGTTCCAAGCCACAAACCCCCATTGGGACATAGAACCTTAACCAACTCGTTCCAAGCTACAAACCCCCATTGGGACATAGAACATTAACCAACTCGTTCCAAGCCACAAACCCCCATTGGGACATAGAACATTAACCAACTCATTCGAAGCCACAAACCCCCATTGAGACATAGAACATTAACCAACTCATTCCAAGCTACAAACCCCCATTGGGACATAGAACATTAACCAACTCATTCCAAGCCACAAACCCCCATTGGGACATAGAACATTAACCAACTCATTCCAAGCCACAAACCCCCATTGGGACATAGAACATTAACCAACTCGTTCCAAGCCACAAACCCCCATTGGGACATAGAACCTTAACCAACTCGTTCCAAGCCACAAACCCCCATTGGGACATAGAACCTTAACCAACTCATTCCAAGCCACAAACCCCCATTGGGACATAGAACCTTAACCAACTCATTCCAAGCCACAAACCCCCATTGGGACATAGAACCTTAACCAACTCGTTCCAAGCCACAAACCCCCATTGGGACATAGAACCTTAACCAACTCGTTCCAAGCCACACACCCCCATTGGAACATAGAACATTAACCAACTCATTCCAAGCCACAAACCCCCATTGGGACATAGAACATTAACCAACTCATTCCAAGCCACAAACCCCCATTGGGACATAGAACATTAACCAACTCATTCCAAGCCACAAACCCCCATTGGGACATAGAACATTAACCAACTCATTCCAAGCCACAAACCCCCATTGGGACATAGAACCTTAACCAACTCATTCCAAGCCACAAACCCCCATTGGGACATAGAACCTTAACCAACTCGTTCCAAGCCACAAACCCCCATTGGGACATAGAACCTTAACCAACTCGTTCCAAGCCACAAACCCCCATTGGGACATAGAACATTAACCAACTCATTCCAAGCCACAAATCCCCAATGGGGTATAGGGAATTAAACCAACACACT
This sequence comes from Cepaea nemoralis, assembly GCA_014155875.1. Taxonomy (NCBI): domain Eukaryota; kingdom Metazoa; phylum Mollusca; class Gastropoda; order Stylommatophora; family Helicidae; genus Cepaea; species Cepaea nemoralis. Next base: position 170,527 of record JACEFZ010016511.1, on the reverse strand, counting down.
CTAAGCCACAACCTTCCCCCCCCCTCCCCCCTCCACTATTAGCAGTGACTTCAATAAGCAATGACTCTGACATGATGGAGTGACAATGATCATGACTTCAATAAACAATGACTCTGACAGGATGGAGTGACAATGATCATGACTTCAATAACCAATGACAGTTACAGGATGGAGTGACAATGATCATGACTTCAATAAGCAATGACTCTGACAGGATGGAGTGACAACGATCATGACTTCAATAAGCAATGACTCTGACAGGATGGAGTGACAATGATCATGACTTCAATAAGCAATGACTCTGACAGGATGGAGTGACAATGATCATGACTTCAATAAACAATGACTCTGACAGGATGGAGTGACAATGATCATGACTTCAATAAACAATGACTCTGACAGGATGGAGTGAGAATGATCATGACTTCAATAACCAATGACTCTGACAGGATGGAGTGACAATGATCATGACTTCAATAAACAATGACTCTGACAGAATGGAGTGAGAATGATCATGACTTCAATAACCAATGACTCTGACAGGATGGAGTGACAATGATCATGACTTCAATAACTAATGACTCTGACAGGATGGAGTGACAATGATCATGACTTCAATAAACAATGACTCTGACAGGATGGAGTGAGAATGATCATGACTTCAATAACCAATGACAGTTACAGGATGGAGTGACAATGATCATGACTTCAATAAGCAATGACTCTGACAGGATGGAGTGACAATGATCATGACTTCAATAAGCAATGACTCTGACAGGATGGAGTGACAATGATCATGACTTCAATAAGCAATGACTTTGACATGATGGAGTGACAATGATCATGACTTCAATAAACAATGACTCTGACAGGATGGAGTGACAATGATCATGACTTCAATAACCAATGACTCTGACAGGATGGAGTGACAATGATCATGACTTCAATAAACAATGACTCTGACAGGATGGAGTGAGAATGATCATGACTTCAATAAGCAATGACTCTGACAGGATGGAGTGACAATGATCATGACTTCAATAAGCAATGACTCTGACAGGATGGAGTGACAATGATCATGACTTCAATAAGCAATGACTCTTACATGACGGAGTGACAATGATCATGACTTCAATAACCAATGACTGACAGGATGGAGTGACAATGATCATGACTTCAATAACCAATGACAGTTACAGGATGGAGTGACAATGATCATGACTTCAATAACCAATGATCTGACATGATGGAGTGACAATGATCATGACTTCAATAACCAATGATCTGACATGATGGAGTGACAATGATCATGACTTCAATAAGCAATGACTCTTACATGATAGAATGGCAATGATCATGACTTCAATAACCAATGACTCTTACATGATGGAGTGACAATGATCATGACTTCAATAAGCAATGATCTGACATGGTGGAGTGACAATGATCATGACTTCAATAAGCAATGACTCTTACATGATAGAATGGCAATGATCATGACTTCAATAACCAATGACTCTGATAGGATGAAGTGACAATGATCATGACTTCAATAACCAATGATCTGACATGATGGAGTGACAATGATCATGACTTCAATAACCAATGATCTGACATGATAGAATGGCAATGATCATGACTTCAATAACCAATGACTCTTACAGGATGGAGTGAAAATGATCATGACTTCAATAAGCAATGACTCTTACATGACGGAGTGACAATGATCATGACTTCAATAAGAAATGACTCTTACATGACGGAGTGACAATGATCATGACTTCAATAACCAATGACTGACATGATGGAGTGACAATGATCATGACTTCAATAACCAATGACAGTTACAGGATGGAGTGACAATGATCATGACTTCAATAACCAATGACTCTTACATGATGGAGTGACAATGATCATGACTTCAATAAGCAATGACTCTTACATGACGGAGTGACAATGATCATGACTTCAATAACCAATGACTGACATGATGGAGTGACAATGATCATGACTTCAATAACCAATGACAGTTACAGGATGGAGTACAACGGGACACACTTGTGTCAACCAAGGGAGCAATGAGTACAAGTGAGCGAGGGTTTCCCCAAGACATTGGGTAACTCGCCTCTACGAGTAACCGTGATAACCAATGATCTGACATGTTATCAGTTATCAGTTATCAGTTATCAGTTGGGGTATCTTCGTTGCACTCCGGACATGTCCATAGGTGCTCAGATCCTCCCCCCAGCATATGCATCAGCGTCCGGTGGCTAATAGTGCCAGTTCTGTGTTGGTTGACGAGGCGCTTTGTTTTCCCGATGTACTTCTCGCGTCTGGCTGTGCCGATTCTTACTCCCAGGTCTTTCATCCTGGAAAGCGATGTGGAATCACTGGCGTCAAAATCCTCTGTTCTCGCCATATCTTTAAGGGCGTTAATGACATCGGCACGATCCATGGGCTGGCCATCTACAGGGGGTGCAGAGCCAGCCAATTTATCAGCTCGTTCATTTCCCTCGACTCCCGCATGTCCCGGGACGAAGATGAAGGTGACTTTGCGGACAACAGACTTCCGCAGCGACTCAGTCCACTGTCTACGTACAGATCCAGCTTCGACCTTCTGAATCATGCTCATTGAATCACTTAGTACACACACGTTGGTATAATGCTGTGATTCCAGCCATATGAAAGCCTGTGTAACTGCCATCACCTCCATCGTCATGCTGCTCGTGGTCATAGAGTGGGCACCACTGGATTCTTGAACGGTTCGGCCCGCTGAACGGGCTGTAAATGCCCACGCACTTCTCTGCTGCTTTACAACAGATCCATCTGTATAGATGAGCACTTCGGGGCTATCTGAGTGATCATAGATGAGCGCGTTAACCTCTGCATTGACAGCGGCAGGGTTCTGCTCTCTGCACCGTCTGTCGAGTGTGATAATGCAGGAGAAGGTACACTTAAAAGCTGGAGGCACCGGCACCCATTCCTTGCCGGGGTTGATACTGGTAAGACTGCAGACCTGTCCGACGACATCTTCCGCCCGACCCATCCATGATTTGCCCCTCTTTAGCCTGTCACCCTTTTCTCTGAATACAGCGTCATGCAGAGGGTGCTGCTCATCTGCACTTATTTTTAAGTATGCACGAGCTCTCCAGATCTTGATCCTGTGTTCCATTGTCGGGAAGTCAAGGAGGTATCTCATTGCTACACAGCTGGTGTCTCTCGTGCAGCCCAAAATGATGCGCATGGCTTCGTTTTGTACCTTTTCAAGTCTTCCAATCTGTGTAGGGCTGACAGTGAGGATGGCCAGGGCATACTCGATGCGTGAAAGCACAAGTCCTTGGAACAGAAGTAATAGCAGTCTTTGCTCGATATTGGCAGTCGCCATGACTCTCATTGCTGCCAAACCTTTTCGAGCCTTCGTTATGACATAGTCGACATGATCTTTGAAGGACAGGCTACGATCAAGCCTCACGCCAAGATATGTCATTGACTGGGTTCTACTCAGAATGCTCCCATCCATTCTAACTGCCGGCAGGTCTGTTTTCACAATATGGTTGTTTAGTGAGAACCATGTAACCGTTGCCTTTGCAGGGTTGACAAGGGCATCGGCATCAGCACACCATGAGGAAATTCGATCTAGTTCGCCCTGCATATAGTTGGCAACCGCCTGTCTATCTCGACCCTGTCGATACACGAGGATGTCGTCAACGAATGATAGAGTCCTACCCCTCCCATCCAACTGTTGTTCAGTGATCGGCACCGTATACACGTTGAATAGTACTGGTGACAGTGGTGAACCCTGTGGCAATCCTGGACATATCGTTATCGGCTCAGAAGACCAACTCCCGCATCTTAGCACCACCTTCCTTTGGAGTAGAACTGCAGCTATCCATCGTACAAGGTGAGGGTGCACTTTCAGTCTGAGGAGGGTTTGCATCAAGTGCTCGAAAGATACTCTGTTATATGCGTCCTCTAAGTCTATGGCGGCCGCACATGTCTCTTCTCTGACCTGAAATCCTTCGTAAACATCTTGAGCAAAGACCGCCACATTCAGCCATGACTCTTTGTTGCGTCTGTATCCTCCAAGTGTGGGCGGGAAGCAGCCGAGCTGTTCCAAGTCCCAAGCAAGTCTGTGTGCTACAATTTTCTCCAGTAGCTTGCCAACAGTATTCTGCATCGTAATGATTCTGTAGCCGCTTATCTTGGAGTGGTCTTTGTTCGGTTTTGGCAGCGGCAGCAAGTAGCTGTGTAGCCATTCTTCTTTGACCTGACCCCTCTGGATACTGGTGTTGAATTCTCTGGCCAGTTCTTCCATGTCATCATCTGATATCACCATTAGGTCACCATATCGGATGCCGTCTGGGCCTGGGGCGGTGTTAGGTGATTTCTTGAGCATTGCACGCAATATGTCAACTGTGATTGTCCATTCTTCGTCTGTCCCGACCCCCTCGCACAACTGAGAGAGTGTTGTTGTGGTCCTATGTCTGGCGGGCTCGTCTTTCTGGTCAGTCTGTTCTATGTAGCGTGCAAGAAGGGCCTTACCTTTATCCGCATCCGACTTTTTCCATGCGAGGTCTGTGCCTTGAAAGTCTGGTATACCCCTACGTTGTGCAGCACCGTTCATGCTCTTGTGGAGGCGCCAGAATGTCGTAAGAGATTGCTCGGAGCACACCTTCCTGCAGAACTCGTCCCATTTGTCGGCCTTGGCCTGTTTGGCGCAGGATTTGAATAAAGTCGTCGTCCTAACGACCTCAGTCTTCAGGTTCGCCAACTCAACCATGTGGCATGTTAGCCTTTCTGGCCTTTTGCCAGTCTTTGACAGCCTGCCTCTTTCCCAGCCACACCTTCTCGACCTCTCCATTCCACCATGGTGGCTGCAGCCATCTTTCTTGTCTCCTACGGGAGGAAGTTAGTTTCCTTCTTCTGATCTTGCTTATGGCGTCTTGACCAGTGGTGTCGTACGGGAAGGCATTGGTCTTGTTTCTTTGACTCATGGCCCCGTCTTTCTTGATCAGGATGACACAAGGGTAGTGGTCACTATCGTGGTATCCCAGTGTGCCCCACCGGCACCTTGGTGCGATGGTGGGCGACACCAGAGCCAAGTCAATGATGCTGTCAGAGTCGCCTGGTCGAGTGGCCATTCTAGTGACCTTCCCATCATTCAGACAGATTAGGGCAGCAGATGCCAGGGCGTCCTCCAACTCTTCTCCCTGTCTATTGGTGATGCAGTTCCCCCATTGACTGCCTCTGGCATTGAAGTCCCCGCAGTAGATGATATGCCTTTCATCCATATCGAACAAACTCTGCCATTGTCGCACGTCGACCTTCCCATTTCGCGCATAGACGTTAACGATTACAAGCTGCACTGGTGTCATTATTCTTAATGCCTGCACTTGCAGGGCATCGCTGTTCCAGGCGGACATATCGATCTCAGACACTAGTATGTTGTCGCGGACCAGAATGGCCTGTCCGAGGTGCCGCCTGTTAAAGAAACCCTGAAATCCCGCAACTTTGACTGTTCCGTCGGTGAGCTGTGTTTCTTGCAAGACTACAATATCGTTTCCGTAGAGTAGTTTTTCAAGAATGGGTCGGCGTTGACTAAATGATGCACAGTTCCAGTACAGTACTCGAACATTTCCGATACCCAATCTGTCACATTTTAAGCGCCTTCTGCGCGCGCCCGCCCTCTTACCACGTTGTGTCCTAGCTGGTCGTCTGGCCGTCATGTTAGGCTTAACTATCGCCACCGGGCGCCGATGATACGCCGAAAGAAGACCGGACGCGCGTGCACGAACTCCGTTGCACGGTCCGAACTCCATTCCACCACGAAATGATGGAGTGACAATGATCATGACTTCAATAACCAATGATCTGACATGATGGAGTGACAATGATCATGACTTCAATAACCAATGATCTGACATGATGGAGTGACAATGATCATGACTTCAATAAGCAACGATCTGACATGATGGAGTGACAATGATCATGACTTCAATAAGCAATGACTCTGACAGGATGGAGTGAGAATGATCATGACTTCAATAACCAATGTTTCTGACAGGATGGAGTGACAATGATCATGACTTCAATAAACAATGACTCTGACAGAATGGAGTGAGAATGATCATGACTTCAATAACCAATGACTCTGACAGGATGGAGTGACAATGATCATGACTTCAATAACTAATGACTCTGACAGGATGGAGTGACAATGATCATGACTTCAATAAACAATGACTCTGACAGGATGGAGTGAGAATGATCATGACTTCAATAACCAATGACAGTTACAGGATGGAGTGACAATGATCATGACTTCAATAAGCAATGACTCTGACAGGATGGAGTGACAATGATCATGACTTCAATAAGCAATGACTCTGACAGGATGGAGTGACAATGATCATGACTTCAATAAGTAATGACTTTGACATGATGGAGTGACAATGATCATGACTTCAATAAACAATGACTCTGACAGGATGGAGTGACAATGATCATGACTTCAATAACCAATGACTCTGACAGGATGGAGTGACAATGATCATGACTTCAATAAGCAATGACTCTGACAGGATGGAGTGACAATGATCATGACTTCAATAACCAATGACTGACAGGATGGAGTGACAATGATCATGACTTCAATAACCAATGACAGTTACAGGATGGAGTGACAATGATCATGACTTCAATAACCAATGATCTGACATGATGGAGTGACAATGATCATGACTTCAATAAACAATGATCTGACATGATGGAGTGACAATGATCATGACTTCAATAAGCAATGACTCTTACATGATAGAATGGCAATGATCATGACTTCAATAACCAATGACTCTTACATGATGGAGTGACAATGATCATGACTTCAATAAGCAATGATCTGACATGGTGGAGTGACAATGATCATGACTTCAATAAGCAATGACTCTTACATGATAGAATGGCAATGATCATGACTTCAATAACCAATGACTCTTACATGATGGAGTGACAATGATCATGACTCCAATAAACAATGACTCTGATAGGATGAAGTGACAATGATCATGACTTCAATAACCAATGATCTGACATGATAGAATGGCAATGATCATGACTTCAATAACCAATGACTCTTACAGGATGGAGTGAAAATGATCATGACTTCAATAAGCAATGACTCTTACATGACGGAGTGACAATGATCATGACTTCAATAACCAATGACTGACAGGATGGAGTGACAATGATCATGACTTCAATAACCAATGACAGTTACAGGATGGAGTGACAATGATCATGACTTCAATAACCAATGACTCTTACATGATGGAGTGACAATGATCATGACTTCAATAAGAAATGACTCTTACATGACGGAGTGACAATGATCATGACTTCAATAACCAATGACTGACATGATGGAGTGACAATGATCATGACTTCAATAACCAATGACAGTTACAGGATGGAGTGACCAATGATCATGACTTCAATAACCAATGACTCTTACATGATGGAGTGACAATGATCATGACTTCAATAAGCAATGACTCTTACATGACGGAGTGACAATGATCATGACTTCAATAACCAATGACTGACATGATGGAGTGACAATGATCATGACTTCAATAACCAATGACAGTTACAGGATGGAGTGACAATGATCATGACTTCAATAACCAATGATCTGACATGATGGAGTGACAATGATCATGACTTCAATAACCAATGATCTGACATGATGGAGTGACAATGATCATGACTTCAATAACCAATGATCTGACATGATGGAGTGACAATGATCATGACTTCAATAAGCAACGATCTGACATGATGGAGTGACAATGATCATGACTTCAATAAGCGATGACTCTTACATGATAGAATGGCAATGATCATGACTTCAATAACCAATGACTCTTACATGATGGAGTGACAATGATCATGACTTCAATAAGCAATGATCTGACATGATGGAGTGACAATGATCATGACTTCAATAAGCAATGACTCTTACTTGATAGAATGGCAATGATCATGACTTCAATAAGCAATGACTCTTACATGATGGAGTGACAATGATCATGACTTCAATAAACAATGATCTGACATGATGGAGTGACAATGATCATGACTTCAATAAGCAATGACTCTTACATGATAGAATGGCAATGATCCCCTCTGCTGTGTGTCCACCGTGACGAGGTAGAGGGGCTTGTGCGTCCCAATGACCCCAAGAGCTATGCCGACGGTAGCACAGCTACTGGTAGGGCCACCCATGTCGGACAGGTCAAGGGAGAGGGACCAGACAAAGAGACACACAAACCTGCTGCCTTGTAGGTAGACTGGGGACAGTCAAAGGCTAGGGAAAGCATCCCGAATAAATGCTTGTCGAAATCGGATGTACTGAGCCACAGGCTTGACAAAGCAGTGCAACGTAAAACCTGCTGCCTTGTAGGTAGACTGGGGACAGTCAAAGGCTAGGGAAAGCATCCCGAATAAATGCTTGTCGAAATCGGATGTACTGAGCCACAGGCTTGACAAAGCAGTGCAACGTAAAACCTGCTGCCTTGTAGGTAGACTGGGGACAGTCAAAGGCTAGGGAAAGCATCCCGAATAAATGCTTGTCGAAATCGGATGTACTGAGCCACAGGCTTGACAAAGCAGTGCAACGTAACTTAATTCATGATGTCACAAATCAAAATTAATCGTTATGGTGCTAATCCCGTGAAGTCCCATCAGGCGGCGATAGTGCCGGGCCCCCTGCCTCGAGGGGGTCCACCCATGACTACTGGTGGTCACCTTCCCCTGTGCTGTGGAGTCAAGGCACAGAGGAGTAGGTTAAGAGCTATTGACCAAATACCCCGGACACTCAACATACTACAGTGGAATGCCGAAGGAGTTTACAAGAAGAAAGACTCCCTAACACAGCGTCTTCATAAAGATAGAATAGATGTGGCATGCATTCAAGAGACACACCTCAACGCCAATCACAAATTCTCAGTCAGAGGATATCAGGCCACACGTTTCGACCGCGAAGGACACAAAGGAGGAGTTCTAATACTTACACGAAATACAATACCTTGCAGCGAAGTATCTGTGATCTCTGACAACCAAACGGAAATTATAGGTGTTGATATAATGATAAAGGACGTGAAAATAAGAATCTACAATCTGTATAGCCCAGCAGATAAGGACCTTACACTCTCAAACATGAAAATAACTGACACAAACTGCATTATTGTCGGAGACTTTAATAGCCGTTCAGAAAGATGGGGATACCCAGATACTGACAAAAGAGGAGATGAATTGGAGGACTGGGAAATAGACTCAAATCTCCATCTACTCAACACAAGCGGATGACACACCGAGCTTCTACTCCAGAAGATGGCTTACCACTTCTACTCCAGACTTAGCTTTCTGCACAGGAGACATCCTCCACAAAATCGATCGCCATGTGCTGGACCAATTAGCAGGTAGTGACCACAGACCAATCAAGCTTGTAATGAATATGGAGTATGTTCCACAGGAGCAAAAGCCCTTGCCCCGCTGGAATTACAAACGAGCAGATTGGGACAGATTTGCCATACTAACAGACAAATATTGTGAAAACATAAATACACGATATGGCAACATAAAGCAAATGGTGGAAAGTCTAAACAGAGCGATAATACAGGCAGCCACTGAGTCCATTCCAAGAGGAGCGAGGAAAAATTACAAACCATACTGGACTGAAGAACTACAAAGTTTGGAGGACAAAGTTGAAGATGCCAGGAAGACAGCAGAGAGAGAACAAACAATTGAAGCGAATATCTCTCTCAAAGCCATCTCAGCAAAATATAAAAGAACAGTAAATCAAACAACAAGAGATTGTTGGAGGGAAAAAACAGAAAACCTGAATTTTGACAGGGATGGAAACAAACTATGGAAACTAGTGAAAGCCATGAACAATGAAGGACCTAGCAACAAACAAATAACAATTAAACAAGGAAATGCCTTGCTTACAGGGAAAAAGGCTGCAAATGCACTAATGGAACACTATGCAAATGCAAACCACATTGATATTACAACCGAACAGAAGAAAGCAATCAAAGACAAACAGATACATCATACAAATACAGAGACAGCAGCAGAATATATGATGGCAAATCTAACAATGGAAGAAATGGAACAGGCAATGAATACCCTAAAAAAGAAGACATCACCAGGAAAGGATGGAATCACAAATGAAATGCTAATAGGACTAGGCACTAAGGCAAAAAAGAAACTACTAGCAGTCCTAAATTACAGCTGGAAGAGGGGAATAGTCCCACAGGCATGGAAGGAAGCTATACTAATACCAATCCCAAAGAAAGGAAAAGACCTGGAAGAACCAAATGGCTATCGACCTATCAGTCTACTTAGCTGTGTAGGAAAATTAATGGAACGCATTATCAATGGCAGGCTAACATGGCATCTGGAAGAAAACAAACTCTTAACACCACACCAAGCAGGATTCAGAAAGTACAGATCCACTGAAGATCAAATAACCTATATAGCTCAGGAAATAGAGGATGCCTTCCAAGAGAAAAAGCACACACTAGCAGTCTGGATAGATTTAGAAAAAGCATTTGATAAAGTATGGAAGGAAGGACTGAAAGTAAAACTGCAAAAAATGCATGTTTGTGGGAAAATGTACAAATGGATCAGCCACTACCTTGAGAACAGAACTGCCAGGACAAAAGTACAAGGACAAACCAGCAAAATGATGCTGTTGGAGCAAGGTGTCCCCCAAGGAGGAGTTCTTTCACCAACATTATTCCTAGCATATATAAACGACATCACAGAAAATTTTCCAGCCAGAGTACACACATCATCCTTTGCAGATGACCTAGCCATATGGACATCTGAAGAATATATTAGTACAGCTAACAGCAGAATACAGCAAGCCTTATTAGCACTAGAGGACTGGTCAAAATCATGGCTAGTGAAGATAAGTGAGGAGAAAACAACATGCACAGTGTTCTCCCTCTCAAATAAAACTCAACAACCTAAGCTGGTATTGAATGGAAAAATATTGCGCCATGAAGAAAATCCAAACTATCTCGGAGTCACCTTTGATCGTCGCCTGACATGGAAAACACAGGTTGAGAAAAATCGAACAAGAGCAAGGCAAAGAATGGCAATCATGAAAAAGCTTGCTGGTACAACGTGGGGAGCAGATGAGAAAGTTCTCAAGAAGTTATATACTGGACGGGTGAGGCCAGTACTGGAATATGGCATTGCAGCTTGGGCAACAGCAGCTAAGTCAAACTTTAACAAAATAAGTAGAGTCCAAAACCAAGGAATGCGAATCATAACTGGAAGCCTGAAGACAACGCCTATTAATGAACTTGAAAAGATCACTTGTTTACAACCAATGCAGGATAGAAGAGATAGCAGAGCCCAGCAACAAGCAGAAAAATTTAGAAGATTGACAGACCACCCTATGTATAAAAGGTTTAGTGGTTTTGGAAAGGGACGACTGAAGCGTAGCAACTTTGTAGAAACTGCAAAACGAAAGATTAGGGCAGATCCCATACTTAACATTTCAACAGTCAAACCTATTTACAATGCAGACAAGTTCCCAGCTTGGAGGCAGCAGCAACTGCCTGAGATGATAGAAAACATTCCTGGTATTGAGAAAAAGAACACTCAGCATGAAACCGAAAGAAGAGATAATAACCCTAAACTACATAAAAGAACAATTACCCAAGCAGCAATTGGACCCATGCATATACAGATGGATCAGCCAAAAATTCAATAGAGAATGGAGGAGGAGGAATTCTCCTAAATTTAAAAAATGGAGTGAAAAAAACACATTCAGTGGCAACTGGAAAGTTTTCAAGTAACTTCAAAGCGGAGGTAGAGGCTCTGAAAACTGCAGCAGAAATGCTCTTGATGGAGGAAAATAAAGAGAAGCAAATAGCTATCTTCACAAATGCAAAGTCAGCTGTCTCAATACTGAAGAGCAATAACAGCACAGAAATAGCTGACCTAAGAGCAGCACTCCATGGTCTATGCCAGAAATCCAAAAAGTTGTAATACAGTGGATCCCATCACATTGCAGTATACCTGGAAATGAAGAGGCTGACAGACTGGCAAAAGAGGGCGGACGACTACCACAGCCTGACATAGACATAACCTATAATGAGGCAAAGAGGTTGATAAAAAGCACCTATAGAACCAAATGGGAATCAGAGCATCCAGGCCATCAGAAGGATGATGCATATTACAAACTCGACAGAAGAGAACAAGTAGCAATCTTCAGACTCCGCACAGGACATAACAGGCTGAAATACCACTTGTTCAATAAACTAAAGATAGGAGATACCGATGAATGTAATTGTAGAACTGGAAAAATGACAGCAAAACATTTGCTGCAGGAATGCCCAACGTATGCAGAACAGAGAAAGATATGTTGGCCCACACCTGCTTCATTTGAGGACAAGCTCTATGGAGATATCAACAAGCTAAAGTTGACGGCAGCTTACTTTAACTACATACAGGTTGACATTTAAAGGTGCATGAAGTACCCAGAGGCATGAAATGGAATATTGCTTGGATAGCAAATCCATTATGTGGAAAGTCCAAATCGAAAAGCTTGCTGTGTGGGCTTCATAAAAGGTGGAAAAGTGTCCTAGTGGCACGAAATGGAATATTGCTTGGATAGCAAATCCATTACGTGGAAAGTCCGAATCAAAAGCCCATTGTGTGGGCTTCATAAAAGGTGGAAAAGTGTCCTAGTGGCATGAAATGGAATATTGCTTGGATAGCAAATCCATTACGTGGAAAGTCCGAATCAAAAGCCCACTGTGTGGGCTTCATAAAAGGTGGAAAAGTATCCTAGTGGCACGAAATGGAATATTGCTTGGATAGCAAATCCATTACATGGAAAGTCCGAATCAAAAGCTCACTGTGTGGATGTCATCTGCAGACTGCATACTTCTGGTTTCCGGAAGAACAGCCTATGGTGAACGGAAGGCCCAATATACGGAAGTGAGGCTAAGCAGCCATGTGCAGGACGTGACGATTCCTTGGGTGAGCCCAGTACCAGAGCGCTATGTATCGGCTCTGCAAGTATGGAAGCCTCCTTGGATGGCGGGGAATGCCCATGGTCTGCCCCTGCCTTCCCTTGAGGGCTGACCAGGATCTTTGGCTGTTCTATATGGACCAGCTGGGATGGGGGATAACACCACAACAGTGAGAGTCAAACGTCCTAAGAAACCCCCGGGAAGGTTAACCCGGTCAACAAATGCCCGCAGAAGTCGGATGTGTCGGCCTAACGGCGCAAGAACGCAGCTCTGCTGTAAACAGGCACAACGCATTCACATCCGGAAAAAAACTCCGGATGAACGAAGAAGAAGAAGAAGAAGAATGGATATGATCATGACTTCAATAACCAATGACTCTTACATGATGGAGTGACAATGATCATGTTAATTCACTGAAACCACAAGTAGCCTGACCATGGAAGTCATGGCAGTAAGTAAAGCAATAACATGGCTCGAGACACAGACATTCACTAGGGCTGTTTCCTTAGCGACTCAATGAACATGATCAAGAGGATAGAGGAGGGGTCGATCCGAAGAGAATGGTTGATGCCTCTGAAGCGGTCTCGGCTGGCAAAGATTAGTTTCATCTTCGTGCCAGGGCATGCGGGAGTACAAGGAAATGAGCGGGCTGACAAGCTCGCAGGTGAGGCTACTGTGGAGGGCGGACGCGCCATGGACCAGGCTGACATTCTGAATGCTCTACGAGAAGTGAGACTTTTGCGAGAACCAAGTGATGACTGTGAATCTACAACAATGGCCAGACTGCGGGAGCAGCAAATTAAAAGAGGGGTGGCCAAACAAGAACACTACACAGGAAGCCAAAGAAGATTGATAAACCAACACAGAACTGGCGTCATTAGCCGCTACACGCTGCGGGATTTGCTGAGAAGGGGATCCGAGCACTTATGGACTGAATGGTTCGATGTGCAACGAGGATGATCTGTCGACTAACTAACTAACTAATTAACAATGATCATGACTTCAATAAGCAATGACTCTTACATGATAGAATGGCAATGATCATGACTTCAATAACCAATGACTCTTACAGGATGGAGTGACAATGATCATGACAATAACCAATGACTCTTACATGATGGTGTGACAATGACTCTGAAAGGATGGTGTAACAATGACTCTGACAGGATAGAGTGACATTGACTCTGACAGGATGGAGTGACAAAAACTCTGACAGGATGGAGTGACAATGATCATAACTTCAATAACCAATGACTCTGACAGGATGAAGTGACAATGATCTGACAGGATAAAGTGATGATCATGACAAAGGGGGCTTACCTCAAAGCCTCTTTTTCCCCTCCACCAAATTGTGTCTTCTGCTGATGGCATGTCAATGACAGAGATCATATCTCCAACCTTGAATAATGTGTATACAACATCATTAATCACACACATTATTATACAACACTGTAAATCACACACATCATTATACAACACTGTAAATCACACACATCATTATACAACACTGTAAATCACACACATCATTGTACAACATTATTAATAACACACATCATTATACAACATTGTAAAAAACACACATTATTATGCAACTCTGTAAATCACACATATTATACAACATTGTAAATCACACACATCATTATGCAACATTATTAATGGTGTATGAGATCATATGGCAGGGTATCCATGGTGTATGAGGAGAACATATGGCAGGGGCCTTATTTATCCATGGTGTGTGAGGAGAACATATGGCAGGGGTCTTGTTTATCCATGGTGTGTGAGGAGAACATATGGCAGGGTATCCATGGTGTATGAGGAGAACATATGGCAGGGGCCTTGTTTATCCATGGTGTGTGAGGAGAACATATGGCAGGGGTCGGTTTATCCATGGTGTACAAGGAGAACATATGGTAGGGGTCGTGTTTCTCCATGGTGTATGAGGAGAACATATGGCAGGGTATCCATGGTGTGTGAGGAGAACATATGGCAGGGTATCCATGGTGTGTGAGGAGAACATATGGCAGGGTATCCATGGTGTGTGAGGAGAACATATGGCAGGGTATCCATGGTGTGTGAGGAGAACATATGGCAGGGTATCCATGGTGTATGAGGAGAACATATGGCAGGGGTCTTGTTTATCCATGGTGTGTGAGGAGAACATATGGCAGGGGTCTTATTTATCCATGGTGTGTGAGGAGAACATATGGCAGGGCATCCATGGTGTATGAGGAGAACATATGGCAGGGGTCGTGTTTCTCCATGGTGTATGAGGAAAACATGGCAGGGTATCCACTGTGTATGAGAACATATGGCAGGGTATCCATGGTGTATGAGGAGAAAATATGGCAGGGGTCTTGTTTATCCATGGTGTGTGAGGAGAACATATGGAGGGCATCCATGGTGTATGAGGAGAACATATGGTAGGGGTCGTGTTTCTCTATGGTGTATGAGGAGAACATATGGCAGGGGTCGTGTTTCTCAATGGTGTATGAGGAGAACATATGGCAGGGGTCGTGTTTCTCCATGGTGTATGAGGAGAACATATGGCAGGGTATCCATGGTGTATGAGGAGAACATATGGCAGAGTATCCACGGTGTATGAGGAGAACATATGGCAGAGGTCTTGTTTATCTATGGTGTATGAGGAGAACATATGGCAGGGTATCCATGGTGTGTGAGGAGAACATATGGCAGGGTATCCATGGTGTATGAGGAGAACATATGGCAGGGTATCCATGGTGTATGAGGAGAACATATGGCAGGGGTCGTGTTTATCCATGGTGTATGAGGAGAACATATGGCAGGGTATCCATGGTGTATGAGGAGAACATATGGCAGGGGTCATGTTTATCCATGGTGCATGAGGAGAACATATGGCAGGGTATCCATGGTGTATGAGGAGAACATATGGCACGGTATCCATGGTGTGTGAGGAGAACATATGGCAGGGTATCCATGGTGTATGAGGAGAACATATGGCAGGGTATCCATGGTGTATGAGGAGAACATATGGCAGGGCATCCATGGTGTATGAGGAGAACATATGGCAGGGTATCCATGGTGTATGAGGAGAACATATGGCAGGGTATCCATGGTGTATGAGGAGAACATATGGCAGAGGTCTTGTTTCTCCATGGTGTATGAGGAGAACATATGGCAGAGGTCTTGTTTCTCCATGGTGTATGAAGAGAACATATGGCAGAGGTCTTGTTTCTCCATGGTGTATGAGGAGAACATATGGCAGAGGTCTTGTTTCTCCATGGTGTATGAGGAGAACATATGGCAGAGGTCTTGTTTCTCCATGTTGTATGAGGAGAACATATGGCAGGGTATCCATGGTGTATGAGGAGAACATATGGCAGGGTATCCATGGTGTATGAGGAGAACATATGGCAGGGTATCCATGGTGTATGAGGAGAACATATGGTAGGGCATCCATGGTGTATGAGGAGAACATATGGCAGGGGTCGGTTTATCCATGGTGTATAAGGAGAACATATGGTAGGGGTCGGTTTATCCATGGTGTATAAGGAGAACATATGGCAGGGGTCGTGTTTATCCATGGTGTATGAGGAGAACATATGGCAGGGTATCCATGGTGTATGAGGAGAACATATGGCAGGGTATCCATGGTGTATGAGGAGAACATATGGCAGGGTATCCATGGTGTATGAGGAGAACATATGGCAGGGGTCTTGTTTCTCCATGGTGTATGAGGAGAACATATGGCAGGGTATCCATGGTGTATGAGGAGAACATATGGCAGGGTATCCATGGTGTATGAGGAGAACATATGGTAGGGGTTTTGTTTCTCCATGGTGTATGAGGAGAACATATGGCAGGGTATCCATGGTGTATGAGGAGAACATATGGCAGGGTATCCATGGTGTATGAGGAGAACATATGGCAGGGTATCCATGGTGTATGAGGAGAACATATGGCAGGGTATCCATGGTGTATGAGGAGAACATATGGCAGGGTATCCATGGTGTATGAGGAGTACATATGGTAGGGGTTTTGTTTCTCCATGGTGTATGAGGAGAACATATGGTAGGGGTTTTGTTTCTCCATGGTGTATGAGGAGAACATATCGTAGGGGTTTTGTTTCTCCATGGTGTATGAGGAGAACATATGGCAGGGTATCCATGGTGTATGAGGAGAACATATGGTAGGGGTTTTGTTTCTCCATGGTGTATGAGGAGAACATATGGTAGGGGTTTTGTTTCTCCATGGTGTATGAGGAGAACATATGGCAGGGTATCCATGGTGTATGAGGAGAACATATGGCAGGGTATCCATGGTGTATGAGGAGAACATATGGCAAGGTATCCATGGTGTATGAGGAGAACATATGGCAGGGTATCCATGGTGTATGAGGAGAACATATGGCAGGGTATCCATGGTGTATGAGGAGAACATATGGCAGGGTATCCATGGTGTATGAGGAGAACATATGGCAGGGGTCGTGTTTATCCATGTTGTATGAGGAGAACATATGGCAGGGTATCCATGGTGTATGAGGAGAACATATGGCAAGGTATCCATGGTGTATGAGGAGAACATATGGCAGGGTATCCATTGTGAATGAGGAGAACATATGGCAGGGCATCCATGGTGTATGAGGAGAACATATGGCAGAGGTCTTGTTTCTCCATGGTGTATGAGGAGAACATATGGCAGGGTACCCATGGTGTATGAGGAGAACATATGGCAGGGTATCCATGGTGTATGAGGAGAACATATGGCAGGGTATCCATGGTGTATGAGGAGAACATATGGCAGGGCATCCATGGTTTATGAGGAGAACATATGGCAGGGTATCCATGGTGTATGAGGAGAACATATGGCAGGGCATCCATGGTGTATAATGAGAACATATTGCAGGGGCCTTGTTTATCCATGGTGTATGAGGAGAACATATGGCAGGGGTCGTGCATGGGATCTGACAAAACTAGCACAGAGCTGGCTGTGACTGGAGTGTTTTTTTAATGATTCTGATTTGTAGAAATAAAAAAAACTTTCCACCAACGTTCAACAAGCATCTGTAGCTTAGTTATAGTTGCAATGGTTCATGGTGCTGGATAAGTTTGTCTCAATTTCTGAGGCAGTGTTAGCTGGCTTATCAATTTGCAAAGTTTGTGCCTGTGACGTCAGCTGTGGGATTGGTTGGCAGGTAGCTTTTCCTTTGTGTCCATCTCCTCTGGCAGTTTCTTTGGTTAGTGTTGGCTTCTAGCTAATCGTTATTGATGTGGCAGTCCTTATAATGTCTCTTTGTTTGATTATTGGTTAGCTTTCCTCGTACTCTGAGCTCGTGTCATCGTAGGCCTTCCTCACACATTTTCTCTCTGACGAGTTCCATTTCTATTTGAAATATTTTACTCCATGAGGGGAGGTCGTTGTTGAACTCCTTTAATTGAAGTTTAACTTGCCTTTCCTTCTCTCCATAGTTAGCCATCCATATCGCCGTCCTGTCTTCGTAAGGTGGGTTTCTCGTTCTCGTCTGAGCTCCAGCTATCTTCAGATGTGTCGGAGTCCTCCTCTGCCCTTTCTTCATGTGTTTGGTGGGATCTGGTTTACCCTTGGGTTGCTTGGACATCGTGGTTAGACTGCTGGCTCTAGCTTGTGGTTTCTGACTGGTCTTTGATTTGGCTTGATCTTGTGGCTTCTCTGCTTTCTTTTTCAAGTTTTCTGCTGGTTTGTTTTGGATTAGTTTCCTTTCCGCTTTTAGCAGTTCTCTTTCTCTCTGATCTGATGGTTTGTAGGATTTCTTCTTTCTCCTTCTTTAGCAGTGCCATGCGTTCCACCTCTTGCTTGATGCTGTGCTGGATTTCCTTCATGTCAGCTAACAGTTGTTTGTTGTCGCTGGTTGGCGTCGGTGTTTGAAGTAGCTTGACTTGTTTCTTTAGCTCGTCAATCTGGTTTTGCATTTGAGATCTTTCAGCTTGTGAGATGCACGTGGCTGTCTCGCACCTCAGCATTGCTTCCTCGTATGGTGTCTTTGTGGTAATGGCGATCTTTAGGACGTCTCTGTGTCTTTGGAGGTACGGACAGCCCAGGTATCTTGCTCCATGCTTGCCAAGGCAGTTGGAACACTTTCTGTTGTCGTTGGGTGCTCAGAAGTCCTTGTCCTGTTTGGCCAATGGACATTCCTTGAATGCATGATGTTCTGCCCAGTAATGGCAGATCTCTGTCTTGCTGCGGCATGTTGTTCTGCTGTGGCCGGCCCTATGACATTTTGAGCATTGAGTGATTCTAGGAATAAATACTGAAGTGTGCTATAGGATATCCCTTTACATATATATATATATATATATATATATATATATATATATATATATATATATATATATATATATATATATATATATAGAAACAGTCTGAACATGTCCCCATACCTGTGACTGAAATGTGCTAGACTACCAACATTATACAACATAATGAAGCAAACAAACCATTACCACCATCATAAAAAGTATACAAGATTAAAAGGGGCTGGCCATAAGTCTCTAGCCTGATTATGAAGAATAACAGGAGAGTGCTTAACTAGGCACATTCAAAGCTTCTCATATTTGCACTGAACATGTGAAGTATAGCTTTGTCTATGGTGACCTCCCAATAACAACAGCCACACAACTGACTATGTGAAGTATGGCTTTGTTTGTGGTGACCTCCCAATAACAACAGCCACACAACTGAATATGTGAAGTATAGCTTTGTCTGTGGTGACCTCCCAATAACAACAGCCACACAACTGAATATGTGAAGTATGGCTTTGTCTGTGGTGACCTCCCAATAACAACAGTCACACAACTGACTATGTGAAGTATAGCTTTGTCTGTGGTGACCTCCCAATAACAACAGCCACACAACTGAATATGTGAAGTATGGCTTTGTCTGTGGTGACCTCCCAATAACAACAGCCACACAACTGAATATGTGAAGTATGGCTTTGTCTGTGGTGACCTCCCAATAACAACAGCCACACAACTGAATATGTGAAGTATGGCTTTGTCTGTGGTGACCTCCCAATAACAACAGCCACACAACTCAATATGTGAAGTATAACTTTGTCTGTGGTGACCTCCCAATAACAACAGCCACACAACAGCCACACAACTGACTATGTGAAGTATGGCTTTGTCTGTGGTGACCTCCCAATAACAACAGCCACACAACTGAATATGTGAAGTATGGCTTTGTCTGTGGTGACCTCCCAATAACAACAGCCACACAACTCAATATGTGAAGTATAACTTTGTCTGTGGTGACCTCCCAATAACAACAGCCACACAACAGCCACACAACTGACTATGTGAAGTATGGCTTTGTCTGTGGTGACCTCCCAATAACAACAGCCACACAACTGAATATGTGAAGTATGGCTTTGTCTGTGGTGACCTCCCAATAACAACAGCCACACAACTGAATATGTGAAGTATGGCTTTGTCTGTGGTGACCTCCCAATAACAACAGCCACACAACTGAATATGTGAAGTATGGCTTTGTCTGTGGTGACCTCCCAATAACAACAGCCACACAACTGAATATGTGAAGTATGGCTTTGTCTGTGGTGACCTCCCAATAACAACAGCCACACAACTGACTATGTGAAGTATAGCTTTGTTTGTGGTGACCTCCCAATAACAACAGCCACACAACTGACTATGTGAAGTATAGCTTTGTTTGTGGTGACCTCCCAATAACAACAGCCACACAACTGACTATGTGAAGTATAGCTTTGTCTGTGGTGACCTCCCAATAACAACAGCCACACAACTGAATATGTGAAGTATAGCTTTGTCTGTGGTGACCTCCCAATAACAACAGCCACACAACTGAATATGTGAAGTATAGCTTTGTCTGTGGTGACCTCCCAATAACAGCCACACAACTGACTATGTGAAGTATAGCTTTGTCTGTGGTGACCTCCCAATAACAACAGCCACACAACTGAATATGTGAAGTATAGCTTTGTCTGTGGTGACCTCCCAATAACAACAGCCACACAACTGAATATGTGAAGTATAGCTTTGTCTGTGGTGACCTCCCAATAACAGCCACACAACTGACTATGTGAAGTATAGCTTTGTCTGTGGTGACCTCCCAATAACAACAGCCACACAACTGACTATGTGAAGTATAGCTTTGTCTGTGGTGACCTCCCAATAACAACAGCCACACAACTGAATATGTGAAGTATAGCTTTGTCTATGGTGACCTCCCAATAACAACAGCCACACAACTGACTATGTGAAGTATGGCTTTGTTTGTGGTGACCTCCCAATAACAACAGCCACACAACTGAATATGTGAAGTATAGCTTTGTCTGTGGTGACCTCCCAATAACAGCCACACAACTGACTATGTGAAGTATAGCTTTGTCTGTGGTGACCTCCCAATAACAACAGCCACACAACTGACTATGTGAAGTATAGCTTTGTCTGTGGTGACCTCCCAATAACAACAGCCACACAACTGAATATGTGAAGTATAGCTTTGTCTGTGGTGACCTCCCAATAACAACAGCCACACAACTGACTATGTGAAGTATAGCTTTGTTTGTGGTGACCTCCCAATAACAACAGCCACACAACTGAATATGTGAAGTATAGCTTTGTCTGTGGTGACCTCCCAATAACAACAGCCACACAACTGAATATGTGAAGTATGGCTTTGTCTGTGGTGACCTCCCAATAACAACAGCCCACACAACTGAATATGTGAAGTATGGCTTTGTCTGTGGTGACCTCCCAATAACAACAGCCACACAACTGAATATGTGAAGTATGGCTTTGTCTGTGGTGACCTCCCAATAACAACAGCCACACAACTCAATATGTGAAGTATAACTTTGTCTGTGGTGACCTCCCAATAACAACAGCCACACAACAGCCACACAACTGACTATGTGAAGTATGGCTTTGTCTGTGGTGACCTCCCAATAACAACAGCCACACAACTGAATATGTGAAGTATGGCTTTGTCTGTGGTGACCTCCCAATAACAACAGCCACACAACTCAATATGTGAAGTATAACTTTGTCTGTGGTGACCTCCCAATAACAACAGCCACACAACAGCCACACAACTGACTATGTGAAGTATGGCTTTGTCTGTGGTGACCTCCCAATAACAACAGCCACACAACTGAATATGTGAAGTATGGCTTTGTCTGTGGTGACCTCCCAATAACAACAGCCACACAACTGAATATGTGAAGTATGGCTTTGTCTGTGGTGACCTCCCAATAACAACAGCCACACAACTGAATATGTGAAGTATAGCTTTGTCTGTGGTGACCTCCCAATAACAACAGCCACACAACTGAATATGTGAAGTATGGCTTTGTCTGTGGTGACCTCCCAATAACAACAGCCACACAACTGAATATGTGAAGTATAGCTTTGTCTGTGGTGACCTCCCAATAACAACAGCCACACAACTGAATATGTGAAGTATGGCTTTGTCTGTGGTGACCTCCCAATAACAACAGCCACACAACTGAATATGTGAAGTATGGCTTTGTCTGTGGTGACCTCCCAATAACAACAGCCACACAACTGAATATGTGAAGTATGGCTTTGTCTGTGGTGACCTCCCAATAACAACAGCCACACAACTCAATATGTGAAGTATAACTTTGTCTGTGGTGACCTCCCAATAACAACAGCCACACAACAGCCACACAACTGACTATGTGAAGTATGGCTTTGTCTGTGGTGACCTCCCAATAACAACAGTCACACAACTGACTATGTGAAGTATAGCTTTGTCTGTGGTGACCTCCCAATAACAACAGCCACACAACTGAATATGTGAAGTATGGCTTTGTCTGTGGTGACCTCCCAATAACAACAGCCACACAACTGAATATGTGAAGTATGGCTTTGTCTGTGGTGACCTCCCAATAACAACAGCCACACAACTGACTATGTGAAGTATGGCTTTGTCTGTGGTGACCTCCCAATAACAACAGCCACACAACTGACTATGTGAAGTATGGCTTTGTCTGTGGTGACCTCCCAATAACAACAGTCACACAACTGACTATGTGAAGTATAGCTTTGTCTGTGGTGACCTCCCAATAACAACAGCCACACAACTGAATATGTGAAGTATGGCTTTGTTTGTGGTGACCTCCCAATAACAACAGCCACACAACTGACTATGCGAAGTATAGCTTTGTCTGTGGTGACCTCCCAATAACAACAGCCACACAACTGACTATGTGAAGTATGGCTTTGTCTGTGGTGACCTCCCAATAACAACAGCCACACAACTGAATATGTGAAGTATAGCTTTGTTTGTGGTGACCTCCCAATAACAACAGCCACCCAACTGACTATGTGAAGTATAGCTTTGTCTGTGGTGACCTCCCAATAACAGCCACACAACTGACTATGTGAAGTATAGCTTTGTCTGTGGTGACCTCCCAATAACAACAGCCACACAACTGACTATGTGAAGTATGGCTTTGTCTGTGGTGACCTCCCAATAACAACAGCCACACAACTGACTATGTGAAGTATGGCTTTGTCTGTGGTGACCTCCCAATAACAACAGCCACACAACTGACTATGTGAAGTATAGCTTTGTCTGTGGTGACCTCCCAATAACAACAGCCACACAACTGAATATGTGAAGTATAACTTTGTCTGTGGTGACCTCCAAATAACAACAGCCACACAACTGACTATGTGAAGTATGGCTTTGTTTGTGGTGACCTCCCAATAACAGCCACACAACTGAATATGTGAAGTATGGCTTTGTTTGTGGTGACCTCCCAATAACAACAGCCACACAACTGACTATGCGAAGTATGGCTTTGTTTGTGGTGACCTCTGAATAGCAACAGTCATACAAGTTCTTGTCCACACAACCCAACCACAGGCAGCACAAAAAGCTGACTTTCATGGGCAAACATGGATTCTTAAACACTTCAGCATCACTATGGTGTGCATACAATTATCTGAAAACAACAATGTTACCTGTAGCGTAATCTCATCCGCGGCTTGTGCACTGTATCTTTTGATGACATGAGCTGCAGCTATTGCCGGTGTGTTGATTCCAGAATCATCTGTTGCCACCAGTCTGTGACCTCGATTATCCATCTAGGAGATAAAGATAAACACAAATCCCATAGTTCACATCTGGCAATTAAATATTAATCTCAATATCACACCAGCAGCAACCCTTTCTAGAATCACAGATAACAGAATAATCAAAACAGGACAACATAATACTAGCAATTGGGAACTGAAACCTAAAGCAGGGAAGCAGTAATATCAGAAACAGGACACACAAGACATGGAAAACAGTAAACTAGAGACAGAAACTGAACATGGGAAGCAGCAAATTAGAGACAGAAACTCGACATACTAGACATGGGAAGCAGCAAATTAGAGACAGAAACTGGACATGGGAAGCAGTACATTAGAGACATAAACTGGACACACTAGACATGGGAAGCAGTAAATTAGAGACAGAAACTGGACATTGGAAGCAGTTAACTAGAGACAGAAACTGGACATGGGAAGCAGTAAATTAGAGACAGAAACTGAACATGGGAAGCAGCAAATTAGAGACAGAAACTGGACAGGGGAAGCAGCAAATTAGAGACAGAAACTGGACATGGGAAGCAGCAAATTAGAGACATAAACTGGACATATTGGACATGGGAAGCAGTAAATTAGAGACAGAAACTGGACATGGGAAGCAGTTAACTAGCGACACAAACTGGACACGGGAAGCAGTAAATTAGAGACAGAAACTAGACATGGGAAGCAGTAAATTAGAGACATAAACTGGACATGGGAAGCAGTAAATTAGAGACATAAACTGGACACACTAGACATGGGAAGCAGTAAATTAGAGACAGAAACTGGACATGGGAGGCAGTTAACTAGAGACAGAAACTGGACATGGGAAGCAGTAAATTAGAGACAGAAACTGGACATGGGAAGCAGCAAATTAGATAGAAACAGAAACTGGACATGGGAAGCAGCAAATTAGAGACAGAAACTGGACATGGGAAGCAGCAAATTAGAGACATAAACTGGACATATTGGACATGGGAAGCAGTAAATTAGAGACAGAAACTGGACATGGGAAGCAGTAAATTAGAGACAGAAGCTGGACATGGGAAGCAGTAAATTAGAGACAGAAGCTGGACAAGGGATGCAACAAACTATAGACAAACTGGATATGGGAAGCAGTAATCTAGAGACAAAAACTGGACACACTAGACATGGTAAGCAGTTAACTAGAGACAGAAACTGGATATACTGGACATGGGAAGCAGTAAATTAGAGACAGAAGCTGGATATGGAAAGCAGTAAATTAGAGACAGAGGAGGGAGGAGGAGAAATTGAGACAAACTGGACATGGGATGCAGTAAAATAGAGACAGAAACTGTACATGGGAAGCAGCAAACTAGAGACAGAAACTGGACATACAAAACATGAGCAGTAAATTAGAGACAGAAACTGGACATTGGAAGCAGTAAATTAGAGACAGAAACTGGACATAATGGACATGGGAAGCAGTAAATCAGAGACAGAAACTAGACATGGGAAGCAGTAAATTAGAGATAAAAACTGGACAAGGAAAGCAGTAAATTAGAGACAGAAACTGGATATGGGAAGCAAAACATAGAGACAGAAACTGGACATGGGAGGCAGTAAATTATAGACAGAAACTGGTCATGGGAAGCAGTAAATTAGAGACAGAAACTGGACATGGGAAGCAGTTAATTAGAGACAGAAACTGGTCATGGGAAGCAGTAAATTAGAGACAGAAACTGGTCATGGGAAGCAGTAAATTAGAGACAGAAACTGGTCATGGGAAGCAGTAAATTAGAGACAGAAACTGGACATGGGAAGCAGTAAATTAGAGACAGAAACTGGTCATGGGAAGCAGTAAATTAGAGATGGAAACTAGACACACTGGACATGGGAAGCAGTAAATTAGAGACCAAAACTGGACATACTGGACATGGGAGCAGTAAATTAGAGACAGAAACTGGACAAGGGAAGCAGTAAATTAGAGACAGAAACTGGTCATGGGAAGCAGTAAATTAGAGACAGAAACTGGTCATGGGAAGCAGTAAATTAGTGACAGAAACTGGTCATGGGAAGCAGTAAATTAGAAACAGAAACTGGTCATGGGAAGCAGTAAATTAGAGATGGAAACTAGACACAATGGACATGGGAAGCAGTAAATTAGAGACAAAAACTGGACATACTGGACATGGGAGCAGTAAATTAGAGACAGAAACTGGACATGGGAAGCAGTAAATTAGAGACCGAAACTTGTCATGGGAAGCAGTAAATTAGAGACGGAAACTAGACACAATGGACATGAGAAGCAGTAAATTAGAGACCAAAACTGGATACACTGGACATGGGAGCAGTAAATTAGAGACAGAAACTGGTCATGGGAAGCAGTAAATTAGAGATAGAAACTGGTCATGGGAAGCAGTAAATTAGAAACAGAAACTGGACATGGGAAGCAGTAAATTAGAGACAAAAATGGACATGGGAAGCAGTAAATTAGAGACAGAAACTGGACACACTGGACATGGGAAGCAGTAAATTAGAGAGAAACTAGACATACTGGACATGGGATGCAGTAAATTAGAGACATAAACTGGACATATTGAACATGGGAAGCAGTATATTAGAGACAGAAACTGGACATGGGAAGCAGTAAATTAGAGACAGAAACCCAACATTGGAAGCAGTAAATTAGATACAGAAACTGGACACACCAGACGGGAAGCGGTATACTAGAGACAGAAACTGGACATACAAGACATGGGAAGCAGTAAATTAGAGACAGAAGCTGGACATAATGAACATGGGAAGCAATTAACTAGAGACAGAAACTGGCTGGACATACAAGACATGGGAAGTAGTTAGCTAGAGACAGAAACTGGATATAGAAAACATGGAAAGCAGTAAACTAGAGACAGAAACTGGGCATACAAGACATGGGAAGGAGTAAATTAGAGCCAGAAACTGGACATAATGGACATGGGAAGCAGTAAATTAGAGACAGAAACTGGACATAATGGACATGGGAAGCAGTAAATTAGAGACAGAAACTGGACATAATGGACATGGGAAGCAGTAAATTAGACCAAAACTGGACATAATGGACATGGGAAGCAGTAAATTAGAGAGAGAAACTGGACACACCGGACATGAGATGCAGTAAATTAGAGACAGAAACGGAACATGGAAAGCAGTAAATTAGAGACAGAAACTGGACATATTGGACATGGGAAGCAGTAAATTAGAGACAGAAACTGGACATGGGAAGCAGTAAATTAGAGACAGAAATTGGACATCAGAAGCAGGAAATTAAAGACATAAATGGGACTGAATGGATATACTAATATATATGGGATTCTGTGTGAACCTTGGAATCTCTGAATGGATATACTAATATAGATGGGATCCTGTGTGAACCTTGGACATCTCTGAATGGATATACTAATATAGATGGGATCCTGTGTGAACCTTGGACATCTCTGAATGGGTGTGCTAAGATGGATCCTGTGTGAGCACTATTGTTCGTGAATGGATATACTAACACAGATGGGATCCCAAATGAACACTGCTGTCTATGAATTGATATGTACCATCCATTCACAGACAACAGTGTTCACACAGAATCCCATCTATCCATTCAAAAACAACAGTGTTCACATGGGATCCAATCTATCTTAGTATATCCATTAACAGACAACAGTGTCCATACAGGATCTCATCTATCTCAGTATATCCATTCACAGATAACAGTGTTCACACAGGATCCCATCTATCTTAGTATATCCATTCATAAGCAAGTGTTCACATGGGATCCCATCTATCTTAGTATATTCATTCATTGACAACAGTGTTCACACAGGTTTCCATCTATCTTAGTATATCCATTCATAGACAACAGTGTTCACATGGGCTCCCATCTTAGTATATCCATTAACAGATAACAGTGTTCACAAAGGATCCCATCTATCTTAGAATATCCATTCATAGACAATGGTGTTCACATAGGATCCCATCTATCTTAGTATATCCATTCACAGACAACAGTGTTCACAAAGGATCCCATCTATCTTAGAATATCCATTCATAGACAACAGTGTTCACATGGGATCCCATCTATCTTAGTATATCCATTCACAGACAACAGTGTTCACAAAGGATCCCATCTATCTTAGAATATCCATTCATAGACAACAGTGTTCACATGGGATCCCATCTATCTTAGTATATCTATTCACAGACAACAGTGTTCACATGTGATCCCTTCCATCTTAGTATATCCATTAGCAGATAATAGTGTTCACACGGGATCCCATATTAGTATATCCATTAACAGATAATAGTGTTTACACAGGATCCCATCTATCTTAGTATATCCATTCATAGACAACAGTGTTCACACAGGATTCTATCTATCTTAGTATATCCATTCACAGACAACAGTGTTCACATGGGCTCCCATCTTAGTATATCCATTAACAGATAATAGTGTTCACACAAGATCCCATCTATCTTAGTATATCCATTCATAGACAACAGTGTTCACATGGGATCCCTTCTATCTTAGTATCTCCATTCATAGACAACAGTGTTTACATGGGTTCCCATCTATCTTAGTATATCCATTCATAGACAATAGTGTTCACATGGGATCCCATCTATCTTAGTATATCCATTTATAGATAAGAGTCTTCACACAGGATCCAATCTATCTTAGTATATTCATTCACAAACGACTGTGTTCACGTGGGATCCCATCTATCATAGTATATCCATTTACAGACAATAGTGTTCACACAGCATATAATCTATCTTAGTATATTCATTTACAAACAACAGTGTTCACACAGGATTCCATCTATCTTAGTATATACTTTCAAAGATGTCCAAAGTTCACATGGCATCCCATCTACCTTAGCATATCCTTTAAGAGATGTCCAGAGTTCACACAAGATCCCATCTATCTTAGCCTATCCTTTAAGAGATGTCCAGAGTTCACACAAGATCCCATCTACCTTAGCATATCCTTTAAGAGATGTCCAGAGTTCACACAGGGTCCCATCTATCTTAGTATGTCCTTTAACCCTTTACCGGGCAGACATTTGTCTGTTATGTAGCCCTGAACGGGCAAGAAGAATTTTGAGGTTTGGTAAAATTTCGGGTTATGTTAGTAAAATCATCACATAAAAGGTGTTAGTCAACCGATTTCAGGCGATGCTAACCGTAAAAAATTTAATTCCATAATACTTAATTTCTATGTTCTGTTATGGTATAGGGCTTGATATTCAAGACAGATGATCAATAAAATATTGTCAAATTGACTTTGCACTTAATGGTTGCTATGGAAACCAAGATAAACAGCGGCCATATTAAATTTCTTAATATACCCATAAAACATTTATTTTTTAACGTACAGGCTAAATTCTTTGTTTTATGTGTAAATAAATAGACCCTTTACAAGTTTAGTAGAAAATTTTAATGATATCTCTTTGCAGTTTTTTGTTTCAAAATGTGAAAATGTTAATGACATTTTTCATGACATTTTTTTTAGTGCAGCACAAAAACTAAAATTTAATTTTCAAGATTAATTTACTCACAATGTAAGTGATATAATAAAGAATATCTCTGCAAAGTTTGATTAAAATCTAACAAATAGTTTTTAAAACAATTGTACCTATGTATAAAAAAACTGGCGAAATGAGAAAACAGGGGAAAAACTAATTATTTTTTTGTTTTTTATTACTAACTAGCTGACCCAGCCCGGCTTCGCCCAGTCCCTGGTGTGGAGCGTCTAATTTAATTCACATAAGTAGTCACATAAGCTCCCGTTCCCGACTATCTGTCTGTCTATCTGTCTGTCTGACCCGACCTGACTTCGCCCAGCCCCTGGTGGGGAGCATCTCATTTAATTCATATAAGCTCCCGTTCCCGACTGTCTGTCTGTCTAATAATTTATTGGTTGCAGTTAGAACAACCTTAGATAAACGAAGACCAACTTACAAAAAGCATTAGAAAGAGCACTTGAAAGATCTTTACATCTTCCCCAACAATTAACTTGGGTAAATGGAGCAGCAGCAGCAGCAGAAGTAGAAGAAGAAAAAGGAGGAGGAGGAAGAGAGAGGAGGAGGGAAAAGGAGAGAGGAAGAGGAGAGAGGAGGAGGAGGGAGGAGGAGGAGGGAGGAGGAGGGATGAGGAGCAGAGAGGGAGGAGGAGGAGCAGGGGGAGGAGGAGGGGAGGAGGAGGAGGGGGAGGAGGAGGGAGGATGAGGAGGAGAGAGGAGGAGGAGGGAGGAGTGAGGAGGAGGGAGGGAGGGGGAGGAAGAGGGAGGAGGAAGAGGGAGGAGGAAGAGAGAGGAGGAGGGGGATGAGGGAGGAGGAAGGATGAGGAAAGGAGGAGGAGGGAGGAGGAGGAGGGAGGAGGAGGAGGAGGGAGGAGGATGAGGGAGGAGAAGGAGGGAGGAGTAGGAGGGGGGAGGAAGAGGGAGGAGGAGGAAGAGGGAGGAGGAGGAAGAGGGAGGAGGAAGAGGGATAAGGAGGAGGAGGGAGGATGGAGGTGAAGGGAGGAGGAGGGAGGAGGAGGGATTAGGAGGAGGAGAGAGGAGGAGGGATTAGGAGGAGGAGAGAGGAGGAGGGGTTAGGAGGAGGGAGGAGGAGGTGGAAGTAGACGGAGGAGGGGAAGTAGACGGAGGAGGAGGGAGGAGGAAGGGGGAGGGGTGAGGAGGGAGGGGGAGAAGGAGGAGGGAGGTAGTAGGGGTAGGAGGGAGGAGGAGGAGGACGGAGGGGGAGGATTAGGAGGAGGGAGCAGGAGGGAGGAGGGAGGTGGAGGGAGGAGGAGAGAGGAGGGAGGAAGAGGAGGAGGAGGAGGAGGGAGGAAAAGGAGGGAGGAGGGGGAGGACAGAGGAGGGAGGAGCAGGGAGAGGGAGGAGGAGGAGGAGGGAGAAGGGTGGAGGAGGAGCAGGGAGAGGGAGGAGGAGGAGACAGGAGGAGGAGGAGGATTTAGGTGGAGGAGTATAACGCTTATGCCTGTAGATAACTGTAGCGAAAGGGTCCACCTATTTGAGAAATATGCACCAATTTTACATATATAGCAATGCTATTAGAAGTTATGTCCCCTCGCTATATATACATTAAAATGTAAATTGAAATATTAAATAATATTAAGTAAATAATCGTTTTTACACTAACAAACTATGACAGTTGGCAACACGGGAATGAGAGGAAGACGTGTAGAAAATTTCATCACAATCGGATGGACCGTTCGCGGTCGCATAAAGGACATACATACATACAGTCTCTTTTATATATATATAGATACACTCTTTTACAGAGAAAAACAGTGTAAAACTGTAGCTGACTGTTAAAATAGTCCTGCTGAATATGCAGGACCTCCCTCCAGAGCATGCAGCTCACCTTGTCTCTTCAGTTTGACCGCTCGTACAGTGTCGCGTCTTTTAGTTTGTTTGTCCTTCTTGTACTTCAGACTATTTCTTACTTGCTTCTGCACCCTAGATGTTCCTAGTCTCTGCATATGCAGGCCTGTAGAAAATCCATAAAACTGGGCAGTGTCTTGGGCAGCAGCAGCTCCAAAGTTGAACTCTCTTGCTGCAGTTACACTGCAAACTGAACGCGCTTGCGAGAGGCACAGTTGTCTTTAGTGCATCGAGCCCATATCAAGCTGTATAAACACTCATTTGAATTCTGAGTTTGTCCTGACACACATCTACTAAATAGTTTAGTGTCAGACAGCCTTTCATAAATTGGCAACAGATATTTCTCAAGCTTGTCACGGTTGAGCCAAGTGTGTAACATCTTGTCATGAGGACCTGAGACTTGATGCTTAGCCAGGGCGGATTGAAAAAAACACCAAGATTGCTCTCCACTTGGGCACATTTCATGACGTGGACTTTTTTGTCTGTTGAAAAACAGTGATGCAGTGAAGCCATAACACTTTTCCTCATGGACTCTACGCTTGTGTTGTTTCGTATGGCTCTATTGTAATAAACTGTCAGCCTACGGATGGCATTTTGTGTAAGCTGACCTTTACCGCGTCCTCCTAGGGTCACACCTTGCAGTCAGCAACAACATTGCGCAGTGCTGTTCCAAGGTGTTTACTGACATGGTTGATACACTCCTCTTTGTCTATCTGAATGTCATCCCCATATGGTTTGATCTTGGTAAGTTCCGCAAATGTTTTGGTGTCACCATCAGAAAGTATTGACGTGCAGCGAAGTTTATAATGGGCCACAGACCGTCGCCACAACACCCTTGAAACCTCTATCTTCTATCTTTGAATATAGTTTATTCGCTTTGCTGTGAAATGCTTTGTGATGAAGACCTTGCAGGTTCATGTTTTCACAAAAATTATTGAATGTCGTTGCACCCATCCCACAAACTAATCCTGAATATACTGACTGGCTGTTGACAGCAAAAGATCTATCCCGATCATTACTTCTTGCAGATAGGTATCTTCCACACACCACTTCTTCACAACAAGAGCAGTAAACCTCTGCATACACAGCTAATTCCTTGGCTTTCTTGCTGTCAGTTTTCAAAATAAGACTAGCATTTTTACAAACTGGACAACATAACAATTTGATTATTGCTTCAATTTCTGAATAATCAACTAATCAACTATTGCTCTGTGTTCCCGTTTTTGATATCCATTGTCGTCACCAGAAGCATACTTGCTGCTAGTGGATGTTGTGTATTTATACGTATCTCTTTTAAATTGGCTTCGGGTAATAAAAGAATCACTTCCACAACTTTGAGAAGAACACAATAGCACTGATTCATTCAGATTCACTGTCAAAACACTTGGATTTGGAAGAAGTGGCATGTGCACTTTAGCTGGGTCGCTTTCAGTAGTTTTAGAATTGTCAGTATCGTTTACGACGTTCTGATAGGCTTTTCGCTGCTTACGAGCATTTGCGAGGTGTAGTTGAGAGATTTCTTACGTTGAGTAGATGACTGGATGTTAAATTTCTTAGAATGAGGCATATTTCAATGCGTGTCAATCTGTCGTCAACAATGAATGTTCAGCACGTCGCGAGGTGTAAACAATACAAAGCCGCCATTTTGAAAACCCACATGATCAGTTTCAGCCATCCAGCCATCGGCGAACGTTCCATATGTGGAAGTTTCCGGAAGATGATAGATACGAAAAAACCCGATGTACACAGAACAGTTTCCGATTAGACAAACTCGGAGTTTCACGAACAGTTACGGAAGATCACGACCTTTCCAGGGATACCTTACACGTGTGTGTCGTGTTTTCCTGAGATATCGTTGCTAGGGTTTGAAAACCGTCAATTTCGCAACAATTTTCAATAATTAGACAATTTGACACCTAGGGTGGGTTCAGTAAATTATGAATATTGCATTAAAATAACAGTTTTTAAACAAAAACAAGTACAGAATCTGATAGAAGACATGATAAGGTGTCTAAAAATGAACTATTATAAAAATAGCCAAATTGACCAAAAATCGATGTTTTTACTGCCGCAAATCACCTTAACTTAAATAAAAAACAAAATGAAGTAAAAAGCATGCAGATTATTTTACTCACGTGAATGTTCCCGATAATCCATACATGAACACAAATATTTACAAAATACAACATATTGTTTGTGATTGTCAGTCATTTATACGGCAATTTACAAACACATTTCCAGAATCAGAATGACTTTCTTCAAAGTCCGACTCACGACTGCTAATGTAAAATAACACTGATCACTGATATCGAGCTCTGATTAATAGTCAACTTCATGCCCTTCAAAGTCACTTAAATTGAACTCAGCGAAATCTCCAATATCCCTTGAAGAATCGTTGAAATCCATTTTGAAATATAAAGCGTAAAACCCCCAAAAACTATTTTTAAAATCCGTTCAAATTCAAAGTACACGCTTGCGAATGATGCCATGTTGTCAAGCTATCTGCAAAACCAAAAGTAGACAATCGGAAGTCTCGGAAAGCTGAGAGATCGCGTTTTTACAATGCATAATAGTCATGGACGCTTTCAGACGGTTTGCCCGTTCCGGGGTAAAAACGTTCTTGTGCGTTTTGCCCGGTAAAGGGTTAAGAGATGTCCAGGGTTCACACAGGATCCCATCTATCTTAGAATGTCCATTCATAGACAACAGCATCCCATCTGTCTTAGAACATCCATTTAGAGATTTCAAGGTTCCGTCTATCTTAGTACATCCATCCTACGTTCACAAAGGATGCTTTATTTCTGTCCTCAGCTAATATCCCCAATTCATGTATTTACACTGAGGAGGAAATTTGGGTGTAAAAGAATAAAACAGAATGAACTAATAAGAGAGTCATACACATGTTCAGATGTTGTGCTTACCTCCATCCAACTGAGAACTGAGCCACAGTTGATCATACCTCCAGCCAGCTCTGATAAATGAGTCAAGTAGCTGTGTAGGATGGACAGCAGCTCCTGACACATCCAAATACAAGAATCATCAGTCATTTGGAGTGCTCATTTTCACCAGTCTACATTCAAATATGCACACTTCAATGACTTGCCTAAGATAAGTATTCCAACATCATACAGTACAGTCACTTCCGCCATCATACAGTACAGTCACTTCCACCATCATACAGTACAGTCAACTCCAGCTTCCAACAATCAACAACAATAAAGCTACAAGCAAAACTAGATCATCACTCAACAACAGCAACAGCAGCAGCAGCAGCAACAACAACAACAACAACAACAACAGTAGCAGCAGCAACACTCAACAGCCACAGAGCAACACTCAACCACACAACAACACTCAACCACACAGCAACACTCATCAACAACAGAGCTTTACTCAACAAACACAAATTCAACTAGACAGAAAATGCAGACAAGAAAATCCAGCTGCTGTGGAGGCGGAAATACAAGATTTTCGAGAATTCGTTAGACGGTGATGCTGTCATTTACACAGATGGGTCGGTAGTCCGACATGTGAGAAGCTCATGGGCCTCTACGGCTCAGGCCGGAGGGAGATTTAAGAAGGAGGACTCTGGTGCTTTTGTTGAGACCACAAGTAGCCTGACTATGGAAGTTATGGCAGTAAGTAAAGCAATAACATGGCTCGAGACACAGACATTCACTAGCGCATGTTTCCTTAGCGACTCAATGAGCATGCTCAAGAGGATAAAGATGGGGTGGATCTGAAGAGGGTGGTTGCGGAGCAGTCTCGGCTGGTAAAGATTAGTTTCATCTTCGTGCCAGGGCATGCGGGAGTACAAGGAAATAAGCGGGCTGACAAGCTCGCAGGTAAGGCTACTGTGGAGACACGCCATGGACCAGGCTGACATTCTGAATTCTCTACAAGAAGACTTTTGCGAGAACGAAGTGATGACTGTGAATCTACAACCATGGTCAAACTGTGAGAACAGCAAATTAAAAGAGGTGTGGCCAAACAAGAACAAGAAAACTACGCAGGAAGCCAAAGAAGAATGATAATCCAACACAGAACTGGTGTCATTATCCACTACACGCTGCGGGATTTGCTGAGGAGGGAATCCGAGCACTTATGGAGACTGAATGGTTCGATGTGCAATGAAGATGATCTGTTGACTAACTAACTAGCTTTACTCAACAACAACAACAACAACAACAACAACAACATAGCAATACTAAAAAGCAACAGAGCAACACTCAACAAGAACAATAACAACAACAATCAAAAACCGAGAAACACTCAACAACAACATAGCGACCATCAACAACAGAGCTATATTAAACAACACCAACAACACTCAAAAACAACAGAGCAACACTGAACAACAACAACACAGCAATACTCAAAAACAACAGTGCAACACTCAACAACAACAATCAACAACAGAGCAAAACTCAGGAGTCTCCATGGCGAAGTGGTCAAGCCGTTTGACTCGGGCTCCGAAGGTTGTAGGTTTGATTACGGGGCACATCCTTCAGTTCACGAGTGAATTTTTTCGAAGACTCCTGTGGGTCGTTGCTGGAGCTCCGGAGTTTGGCTTTGTGCGACGCTTTCCGCACTGCGGAAAGAGACAGCCATATAGGATAAAACCTGGTGCAATGGAGTTGACCTTGTTGACTTTTAAGCGACTTTGTTTTTAGAGCAACACTCAACAACAACAAAAATACAGCAATACTCAACAACAACAACAACAACAACAATAGCAACAACAATCAAGAAACAGCAACATAGCGATCATCAACAACAGAGCTATACTAAACAACAACAAAAATACTGAAAAACAACAGAGCAACACTCAACAACAACAAAACAGCAATACTGA
Source organism: Cepaea nemoralis (assembly GCA_014155875.1). Lineage (NCBI taxonomy): Eukaryota > Metazoa > Mollusca > Gastropoda > Stylommatophora > Helicidae > Cepaea > Cepaea nemoralis. Next base: position 134,137 of record JACEFZ010016511.1, on the reverse strand, counting down.
AAAACAACAGAGCAACACTAAAACAACAACAACAACAACAACAACACAGCAATACTCAACAACAACAACAGAGCAATACTCAACAACAACAATCAAGAAACAGCAGCAACATAGCGACCATCAACAACAGAGCTATACTAAACAACAACAACAATACTCAAAAACACCAGCAACACTCAACAACAACAACACTCAAAAACAACCCAGTAACACTCAACAAAACCACCACCATCACCACTCAAAAACAACCGTGTAACACTAAAACAACAACAACAATAGCAACAACACTCAGAAACACTCAAAAACAACAACACTCAAAACAACAACAACAACAACAACAACACTCAACAGCAACAGACCAAACCTGTCGTGGCTTGACCTCCAAACTTGCAGCACTCAGATCATTCAGGCGTGAGAACCTTCGATCAAATATACACCTGAAAATACATTCATGGAAGATGTGAATATATTATCAAATATACACCTGAAAATACATTTATGGAAGATGTGAATATATTTATTATCAAATATACACCTGAAATTACATTCATGGAAGATGTGAAAATATTATCACTAACACATGTGGTGTTTCTAATAGGTATCACAATATTCTGATCACTGCATAAGGTGTTTCTGATGGGTATTACAATATTCTCATCAGCATATAGGTGTGTTTCTGATGGGAATTACAATAAACTGATCACTACATAAGGTGTATGGGTATTACAATATTCTCATCACCATATGACGTTTGGGGCAGGAGAGCCTGGCATATGATACCACAACATCCAGCTTAAGAATGGAGGCGGAGGCGGTCACTGCGGCTCTCTGCTGGATGGAGAATAGGACACACATACACATCGTGATTGTAACTGACTCAGAAAGCATGCTGACGAGGGTGAGGATAGGCAGGCTTTGTGCGGAGTGGCTTGCTTCGCTTCGGAGGTCACGGGTGACAAGCATCGCCTGGATCTTTTCTCCGGGGCATACCGGTGTGCTGGGAAATGAACAGGCGGACAGATTGGCTGGCTCTGCAGAACTTGGTGGAGTATCGATACATGACAAGGCAGACGTGGTTGCGGCCTTGTGGGAGCACGTGCACACCTCGGAGGAGCAAATGGATTACCAGAGCCCGAAAGTGGGACGGCCCATATTGAAAATATCATCAGTGGTTGCATTTCACCACAACTGTTTAATATCAAGCGTCGGTGGAGGTATTGAGGTCGGTGGACTCAGAAAACTAACTAGATAATTAACAAATTTATTTGCGTGTTTACGTTCGACAAATACATGTGCCGGAAATTTATCTGGGATCAAACCAGCAGACTAAATCATACAACAGATTATGTACATGGCTATATCGAGCCGCTAGGAAGGATCAGAGAAATGCTGCATTAGAAATGATGAATTGTGACGAGAAATATGGAGATCTTCATGGGATGGGAAAATAGATGTTGACTGCAAACAGAGAAAATCCAACACAGGTGCGTGAAACCAGTCACGCGGGTTCCGTATGTCCGGAATGGGATCCGTTAATTATATGTAAATATCTTTAAGGATTACTAGTATAAATACTATTAGATTACTAACACGATGGTTGTATAGCAGGTTAAAGCTAGAGTAAAATAATATTAATCACATAGCTATCCAAACAGTTAGTAACAATGCAGCGTGGGTGGCCCAAGGTCATTCACATACCACGTGGGCCAGCATTCTGTACCTCTCTAAACTTGTCATCAACTTTGAGTGTGTATCGTTACTAGTCTATCAAGATAGCTTTCTCATGAGGGAATATTCCTATTTCATACCGATCTTTTATAATTATTCAGTCTGCTAGATATTCTCTAGCCACGCTAAGTTTCCTTTGAGAAATTTGTATAGGGCTGTAAGATAAATTCTTATATGTTGTTTTAATTAATACTTATATGTCTTAATAAGAGTAGTCGGATGGGAAGGAGAGTGGTATATAGGTCTTCTTCGGTGTACTATCAATGGTATATGGATAGGGAAGATAATATTAAGATGAGTAGATGTTATGATGCCATGCTAGATTATTAAATGGACAATCTACCAACTAAGCAATCACTCACACAATCTCATTTTTGTCGAACCCCGTCCACAGATTGTTGTGTCACCACCAACGCCATCATTGCCACACTCACCACAAGAATCACCCAGTCTACTAATAGCAATATTCTACCAACAAATAGAACTCAACTTATCTGCCAAAGAACAGCACCGTAGAATCTACCAACTAAGCAATCACTCACACAATCTCATTTTTGTCGAACCTCGTCCACAGATTGTTGTGTCACCACCAACGCCATCATTGCCACACTCACCACAAGAATCACCCAGTCTACTAATAGCAATATTCTACCAACAAATAGAACTCAACTTATCTGCCAAAGAACAGCACCGTAGAATTTAATAGGCTCTGTGAGAACACAGTGCAACAAACTTTCGGTGTTGACAATAACTAAATAATAGGGAAAGACAATAAAATTAAATATATATACATCAAGCACTAGCCACAACGCCATCCTCAAGGACAAATCGTAGTGGACACGCCTGACCCGCACCACGAGAACTGAAGCAGTGGCTGGTACAGACCATCTTGGGACAAGGCGAGCAACAGCTAAGCGCCTGGCAAGCCACTTCCTATGCCAGGAGACCTAAATCGGACCTTGCATCATTCAACCCTACAGTGATTAGACCGAGCATGTTGGCTCAGGAAAATTAATATTTCTCAATAATAGGATAGACAAAACAATATCAGGATTCAATCAATCAATCATGTGCCATGCCAGAAAGCGTGGGCGGTCACTCGATCACCAGAGTCGTGGATCAGCTCAGTGTTACTGTCTCGACCATGCCATGTGGCCAAGCCATCCAGGTATTTTTCTCTCAGTCTTCCTCTTGGTCTGTTCTCTTCGATCTTGTCAGTAATCACTAAGTTCTCAATCCATTTCTTCTCATAACATGTCCAAAAACTTTTGACTGTCTACGTCTAATTTCTCTAATCAATTTATGATTTTCATTTGTCTCATGTAGTACTTATTCATTGATTTTTCTATCTGTCCATGGTATTCTTTGCATTTTCCTCAGAAACCACATTTCTGCAGCCATCAGATGTTTTTCAGCTTGACTGCACATTGTCCAAGTTTCAGATCCATACAAAAGCACAGGCTCTATGTATCCCCTCAACACTCTTTTTCTTGTTTCAATTGACATCTTTTTATTGGTCAGAATGTTTTTCATCTTGCTAGGCTACTTTCGCCATGGCGATTCTTGTTCTAATCTCTTCAAGGCATCTCCCATCAGATGTTATGACTGTTCCAAGATAATTGTACCGATTCACTTGTTGAAGAATATTCCCATTTACTTATATATTATGTTGTGGTACTTTGTTCTTCCTAGTGACAACCACAACCTGTGTCTTTTTACAATTTAATTCTAACCCCAGCTGTTCACTGTGTACAACAACCGCATCTACTAATTGTTGCAGATCCTGTGCATTGTCTGCAATCAATACTGTATCATCTGCATATTTAATGTTATTGATGTTTCGTCCTCCAATGCTAACTCCATTTATATCTTCTACATTTCTGAAAATATTTTCACTGTACAGGGAAAAAAGATCTGGAGACATTACACATCCCTGCCTAACACCTCTCTTAATAGGCTGATATTGTCCCACTTCATTATCAATCCTTATGGCAGCTTGTTGTTTCCAATATATGTTTTTTATAAGTCTGTCTTTCCCATCAATTTGTAGATCTGCAAGCATATCTACCATGTTGACATGTCTAACTATATCAAAAGCCTTTGCGTAGTCAATAAAGCAAAGATGTATATCCTTGTTTACTTCTATAGCACGTTCAATAACTGTTCACAGCATATACACAGCATTTACTGTACCCTTTCCTTCCACAAACCCACAGTGTTCTTCCCCTATTTCAGGTTGTAATTTCTTCCTCACTCTTTGCATAATTCTTAGCAAAATCTTTGTGATGTGACTCATTATACTAATTGTTCTATGTTGATCACATTCCAAGGCTCCTGGTTTCTTTGGGATTGCAATACAGAGTTACATAATTCAGAAGGTATATCTCCAGTATCATATAATGTGTTCAGCAGTCTGGTGACTTGCTCTATTACAAATTCTTCTAAAGCTTTAATAATTTCTGTTGTGATGTTATCTGCACCGGGGTCCTTGCCAGCTTTCATATGCTTAAGAACATTTCGAGCCTCCATCTTCAAAATTGGCGGTCCTTCATTATTAAATCTAATATCATACTGTTCCTCTCTGTTATCCTCATAAAGGTTTTTCACATAATCTGTCCATACATGTATAATCTGATCTTTTTCTATTATGATTTTGTCATATTTAGTTTTTTGACAGCATGTTGATGTACTTGCTCTTTTATTAGTAAGTTCCTGAATTCTTTTGTGCACAGAGAGTCAGTGAGTGTGAATGAGGGACAGAGTGAGTGAGTGTGAGAGTTAATGTGTGTGTGTGTGTGTGTGTGTGTGAGTGTGCGTGCATGCATGTGTGTGCCTGTCTCTGTGTGTGGGAGCATCACTATTTTTTACGCCACACACTGTATATGTACATTTTTCTCCATGTTTTACATTTTTGTGAGACTGCTCACGACAATCGTCAGTGTATGTGTGTGAGTAAAGTGTGGGAGTTTGTTCATATTAGTGTCAATGATCATGCGAGGCATTATGTATGTGTCTAGATATGGGGATGTGTGAGTGTGTGTGTGGGGATGTGTGTGAGTGTGGGAATGTGTGTGGGGGATGTGTGGGTGGGGGTATGCGTTTGGATGGATTGGGGTGTGTGGGTGTTGGTGGGTAGTGAGATTTGTGGGTGTTGGTGGGTGGGGGTATGTGTGGGTGGATGTGTCGAGGTGTAAGTAGGGCATGTGGGGGATGCATGTATGGGTGGGGATGGTTGCGGGGGATGTGTGTATGGGTGGGGGATATGTGTGGCTGGGTGAGGATGTGTGGATGGTTAGGGGGAAGTATGTGTGGGTGGCGGGGTGTGTGGGTAGGAGATGTGTGTGGGTGGATTGTGGAAGTAAGGGTGAGTGGGGAGAAGTGTATGGTGTGTGGGTCAGGGATGTGTGTGTGTTGTGAGGGTGGGTGTAGGTTTGTGGTGGGTGGGTGGGGGATAGTATGTGGTGTGTGTGTGGGTGGGGGATAGTATGTGGTGTGTGTGTGGGGGGTGTGTGATGGGTGCGGGGAATGTGTGTATGGTTGGGGGATATGTGTGGGTGTGTAGAGTATGTGTGGGTGGTGAGAGGATGTGTGGGTGGGTGTGTGTGAGTGGCTGAAAAATGTATAGGTGGGTGAGGGATGTGTGTGTGTGTGTGTTGGAGCGGGATGTGTGAGTGGGTGGAGGATGTGTGTGGGTGGGGTTATGTGTGATCGAGAGATGTTTGGTTAGGGGTGGGCAGTTGCGGGGTGTGTGGGTGCATAGTGGAGGATGTGTGGGTGAGTGAGTGTGTGTGTCTGTTGGTGGATGGGTGGGGAATGTGTGTGTGGGTGGGGCTGATGTGTGTGGTGTGTTGGTTGGGGATATGTGTGTGGTGTAGGTGGGGATGTGTGCGTGGGTGGGGGATTTGTGTGGTGGGTGGGTGAGGCTATATGTGTGGGTGTGGATGGGCAATATGTGTGTGGTGTGTGGGTGGGGATATTGTGTGGTATGTGGGTGACGGATATGTGTGTGGTGTGTAGGTGGGGGTTGTTTTAGTGTGTGGGTGTGGGATGTGTGGGTGGGGGATACCTGTGTGTGGTGTGTGGGTGGGGAATATTGGGTGGGTGGGGGATGTGTGTGGTACGGGTGGGGGATATGTGTGTGGTGGGGGATGTGAGTTAGTGCATGTGTGGGTGGGTGTGGACGTATGTGTGGGTGGTGGGGTGTGTGTGAGTGGATTGGGGATATATAGGTGGGTAGGGAGATGTGTGTTTGTGGGTAGGGAGATGTCTGTTGGTGGGGATGTGTCTGTATGGGTTGGGGATATGTGAGTGGGTGCATGATGTGTGGGTTGTTGGGGGATGTGTGTAGGTGGGGAATGTGTGGTCGATGGAGGTGTGGTTGGGGGATTGGTGGTTGGGGGTGTGGGTGGGTGGGTAGAGGATGTGTGAGTGGGGGATGGGTGTGTGGGTTAGGATGTGTATGTGGGTGGGTGTGGGATGTGTGGGTTGGTGGGGGATGTTTGTGTGGGTGGTGAGTGTGTGTGGGTGAGAAATTGTGGGAGGGGAATGGGTCAGTTGGTAGGGTATTATGTGTCCCTGTGTGTGTGTGTGTGTGTGTGAGTGTGTGGGGTGATGTGTGGGTGGGTGGGAGATGTGCCTCATAACATGGTAATTTGCATTGTTGATGTTTACAACATTCATTTGACAATGTTTTTATTTCTTCCTATGTAAATGTATAATGCACCATTGATGAACGAAAGATGAGTGATTGGAAGGGCTGAATGTAAGATGGGCCTGCGTGCCCAATTTTAAAAAAAATAAAGTTGATTTGATTTGATTTGATTTACTTTGACTGTTGTGTTGTTTTTCAATTTCTAAGCACTTTTCCTCAATCCATGCTTCTTTTGCCTCCTTACATAATATTCTGACTTGTCTGTGAATTTCTTCATATTTGGCAGAATTATTTTTGTTGAGTCTTCTTGTTTCCATAAGATGTAAAATTTCTTCAGTCATCCATTTCTTACGACCCTCCTCCTTTAATTTTGGAATAGCTGTTTCTGCAGCCAAACTGATTGAATTCTTCAACATTTCCCATTGATCATCCACATCCTGGAATAGGATCTCTAGATCAGACAATATATCAAATCTGTTCTGTACTTCTATGTTGAATTTGTTTTGTATTTCCTTGTCATTACTCAATGTCCACAAATCATATTTAGTGTTTCCTGTTATATACTTGACTTTCTTCAACTTTATCCTCAGTGTTCCTGTAAGTAATCTGTGGTCACTATATAACAATCAGCACTGGGAACTGTTTTTGCTATTGTTAACACGTTTCTAAATCTTCTGCTAATCAGAATGTAGTTAATCTGGTTTATAATCCTGTTATCAGGACTCCTCCATGTCCATAATCTTCTAGGGTGTTGCTTAAACCTGGTGTTTCCTACAATGATTTCCTGTTCTTTCTACGAGTCTGTATCCTCTTTCATTTCTCTCTCCTAAACCATAATTTCCTACTGTGTATCTATCACCTTGATTTCCTACTTTTGCATTGAAGTCCCCTAATATGATGTTTATTTCTGAATTTTTACATTTCTTTAAGGCAGACTCTATGTCATTATAAAACTCCTCTACGCTATCTTCACTGGATTCTCCTGTTGGGGCATATACTTGAATAACATTTATGCTAAAAGGTCGGCCATTTAATTTAACTAGTAGAACTCTGTCCGACATGGCCCAATATCCTTGAACAGATTTTGATGTTTTTCAGTCCAAAATAATTGCCACTCCCCTTTGTCGATCTTCACCTCCAGAATAAATAATCTTAAAATCTTCATCTATCTTGATCTATCAAGATTATATAATAAATAACCACACTGGGTGTAGTTTTGAAATTTCTAACAAACGGCTCTGACATAAGTTTACTTAAGATTAGCCATAGCTATTGAGTGACAGAGCAAAAGATTGTACTTATCTATATAGTCTTTACTTCCCAGGCACATGTAGCAGGATAAAGGGATCTACTCTGTACTGTGCAGTATTGCTGTCAAACTTACCTTCCTTAGCCTGGTCACTGTTAAAATACTTGATCATTTCTTAGGCCAATAATTTCAGACGGCCTAGATTCACGAGCCATTTGATCTTGTCTTCAGCAGTGAATAGTCTTTCTATTTCTGAAAGTCTATTTGTCGCTACTTTGAATGTGAAATCTATCACATAGCTAGCGCTACGCTACAGTTGGTTTGTTTATTGGTTGTTTTGGTTATTCTTGTTTCTGTATCTATGGACTAGTTACTGGTTGGTTTGGTTATTGGTTGTTTTGGTTATTCTTATTTCTGTATCTATGGACTTGCTATTGGTTGGTTTGGTTATTACTTAATATTACTTAATTAATAGTTAATGTGGCATAAGATGAGATGAGTGGGTCATGCGGCATAGGATGAAATGAGTGGGTCATGTGACATAAGATGAGATGAGTGGGTCATGTGACAACAGATGAGATGGATGAGTCATTGGCATCAGATGAGATGAATGGGTCATGTGGCATCAGATGAGATGAGTGGGTCATGTGGCATCACTGAACATCTCACTGAATGCTTTTGGAATTCATCATGACACCTGGGAGGCTGCAGCCAGAGACCGAAATTCGTGGTGTGCATCATTACGCAAGGGTGCAGTCACGTGTGAGGCAATCAGGACTGCAAGAGCTGTGAAGAAAAGGCAGGACAGAAAAACCACTGCAGGAAATCCTCCTCCAGAAACGTCAAGCATTCTTTGTCCACATTGTCAAAGAACATTTCGAGCCAAAATAGGCCATCTTAGACCTCACGGCTCCATACTTTCAACCCCACTGGATGAAATAAATGGTCATCATCATTCTTGATAGACAAACAACATGTGGCATCAGATGAGATGAATGGGTCATGTGGCATCAGATGAGATGAATGGGTCATGTGGCATCAGATGAGATGAGTGGGTCATGTGACATCAGATGGGGTCAGTGGGTCATGTGGAATCAGATGAGATGGGTGAATCATGTGGAATCAGATGAGATGGGTGAGTCTTGTGGAATAAGATGAGATGAGTGAGTCTTGTGGCATCAGATGAGATGAGTGAGTCTTGTGGCATCAGATGAGATGAGTGGGTCATGTGGCATAAGATGAGCTCAGTGGGTCATGTGGCATAAGATCAGTGGGTCATGTGGCATAAGATGAGTAGGTCATATGGCATAAGCTGAGTGGGTCATGTGGCATAAGCTGAGTGGGTCATGTGGCATAAGCTGAGTGGGTCATGTGGCATAAGCTGAGTGGGTCATGTGGCATAAGATGAGTGGGTCATGTGGCATAAGATGAGCTGAGTGGGTCACGTGGAATAAGATGAGTGGTTCTTCTTCTTCTTTTCGTTCATCCGGAGTGTTTTTTTCAGATGTGATTGCGGTGTGTCTGTTATGCGCCCTTGGGCCGAAACCCGTAGGCCAGCACATCCGACAATAGCGTGCTTTTTTGACCAGGTAGCATTCCTGGGAGACTCTCACTTTTGTGGTGCCACCTACAACCATGCTGGCCAAGTTGGAACGGTCGAAGACAACGGTCATCCTTCAAAGGAAGGCAGGGACAGTCCATAGCATTTTCCGCCATCCAAGGTTGCTTCCGCCATCCAAGGTTGCTTCCATAGTTGCAGGGCCGACACATAACGCCCTGGATCTGGGCTCACCGAGGGAAATCGTCACGTCCTGCTCATGGCTGCTTTAAATCCTCACTTCAATATATTGGTCATTTCGTTTGCCCTGGGCCATTCCCGCACAAACCAGACAGGTTTGCAGACGGCATCCACTCAGCGAGTTTTCGGACATGTGCTGGTCGTTGCGCCCGTCAGAGCTGTTCCAGGCACGACAGACATTCGGAAAACTACCTAGTCAGAGCTGTTCCGAACAAGAGCGGCATTCGAAAACTAGGTAGTCAGAGCTGTTCCTAGCACAAAGACATTCAGACGAGACATTTCACTCGGACGTAATTGCGTAGTGTCAATTTTTAGTTTGCCACCCATAGGACGACACTTCCGGCGGGCATTTTTTAATGAGGTTAGCCTTCCTCGGGTTTCGAGACTCTTGTTTCGAACGAATCTGCGCCGAGCATGTAGCGTTCTCAACACATCATCACAATTTTGATGTAGGTTTGTGTCGGCCAGGCTCTCACTTCTGAGAGTTTATGGCTTAGAGACGTTCAGCCATATACCTCGGATGGGAGCCTTAGAGGTTATGTCTGGACTGAGATTTTAGGGATCATTTGCCTGATTTTGACTGCTATCCTCAGTCTTACCTGCAGAGCAGCAGGTTGTGTCTCTCTTAGTCTGGTCCCTATCCCACGAGCCGTCCGATATGTAGTTTTCATCCATTGGCAAGCACATGGGGTCGATGGGACACGCAAGCTCCCCCACCACAGCAAGGTGGAGACACATCATGTGGGTCATGTGGCATAAGCTGAGTGGGTCATGTGGCATAAGATGAGTGGGTCATGTGGCATAAGATGAGCTGAGTGGGTCACGTGGAATAAGATGAGTGGTTCATGTGGCACAAAGTTGGATGAGTGGTTCTCAGACATACATTGAGATGAGTAGTTTGTGTGGCATAAGATGAGTGGATCTCAGACATACACTGAGATGAGTAGTTTGTGTGGCATAAGAAGAGTAGTTCAGTCACAAATGGCTAAATGAGTGGTTCATGTGGAAGATCAGTAGTTTATGTAGCACAGGATGAAACGAGCAGTGACCAACCCTGAAGCCAGCTATAAAATACAGCTAAGATCAACGGAAACAAGAAGACTAACCGGTGCAGCTGGATATCCAGAGTGGCAAAGTTCTCCAGTGAACGTTTGATCAGCCAAGACTTGGGTGCACTTCCCAGGACCGTCACCAGAAACATTCCAGAATCTTCTGACAACTCTGTATTGTGTTTGTAGCCACTAGCATCGTCAGTGCACAAACTGAGCTGGAGGCACATATTTCTTCATGTTAGACATGTGTTAGGTTTGGGAGGGAAGGAGAGAGTGAAAGAGGCTCAGTCAGTGGATAAGGAAGGAAGGAGAGAGAGAGAGAGAGAGAGAGAGAGAGAGAGAGAGAGAGAGAGAGAGAGAGAGAGAGAGAGAGAGAGAGAGAGAGAGAGAGAGAGAGAGAGAGAGAGAGAGAGAGAGAGAGAGGCAGGCAGGCAGGCAGGCAGGCAGAAAGACAGGTAGACAGACAGACAGACAGACAGATATGGAAGTGAGATAGAGAGTAGGCTAGAGAGGGAAAAAAAAACTGGCTGAGCTTACTAGCACTGTCATCTGGTTGTCATACAAACAGCCACACAGGGCTACTGGGAATTATGTTGCTACACACAATACTTGAATTTGTCAAGCCAAGAGAAGCACTCTTTGTGATGTGAATGGCAACATTCGCCAGGCAAATATATCCACTTTGTGATGTGAATGGCAACATTAGCCAGGCAAATATATCCACTTTGTGATGTGAATGGCAACATTAGCCAGGCAAATATATCCACTTTGTGATCTGAATGGCAACATTAGCCAGGCAAATATATCCACTTTGTGATCTGAATGGCAACATTAGCCAGGCAAATATATCCACTTTGTGATGTGAATGGCAACGTTCGCCAGGCAAATATATCCACTTTGTGATGTGAATGGCAACGTTCGCCAGGCAAGTATATCCACTTTGTGATGTGAATGGCAACGTTAGCCAGGCAAATATATCCACTTTGTGATGTGAATGGCAACGTTAGCCAGGCAAATATATCCACTTTGTGATGTGAATGGCAACGTTAGCCAGGCAAATATATCCACTTTGTGATGTGAATGGCAACATTAGCCAGGCAAATATATCCACTTTGTGATGTGAATGGCAACGTTCGCCAGGCAAATATATCCACTTTGTGATGTGAATGGCAACATTAGCCAGGCAAATATATCCACTTTGTGATGTGAAAGGCAACATTAGCCAGGCAAATATATCCACCACTCCAACTAACTCTCTATGACATCTCTACTTGACCTTAAAATGCCTTCGGAAACAAAACATCCTATTTTTCTAAATAAATATGTTATCACATGATAGTATGACTTTTTCATCACTATCAAAATGATTTTCTTTGAGCTGTTTTAATTTTTTAAAATTAAGATTTGGGAAAGAGGAAAGTCTGATGGAGCCAAAGCCGGAGCATACAGAATAGTGTGTGGAAGAATCTCATATTCAAATCCTTGACTGCGAGCACACAATACTCACTCACAATCACACACCCACTGCTCTCTCTCTCTCTCCTTCTCAGCCCCACACATGCTCATTCATACTTAAAGCAAAGCACACATACACACACTCCTTCACAACCACACACAATACACACCCACATACATACCACCCACCCACACATAAACATGTGCATAAATACATAGGTACATATATCTATATATGAAGGCGCACCGCGCGCGCACACACACACACACACATATATATATATATATATAATATATCCATACATGGAATAAAGACAAAAGAGAAAATTAGTGCAGATAAGTCACACACTGAGCGTGTGAGACGTAAGATAGTGCATGATGGTGGAAATGACCATGTGTTCACATGCACCCACTGTGAACGGACATTTACAGCGCAAATTGGCCTTATCAGTCATATTCGCTACCGCCATAGGTAAAAGTTATTATGCCTTTTTAAAGCACAAACTATCGTCTGTCAAGACGGCAAGGTGCCAATGGTGGTTGGAGGCGCGCGCGCGCACGCACACACACAATATATATATAAAATATCCATACATGCACCCATACAGACATATATCCATACATGCACACATACAGACATATATCCATACATGCACACATACATATGACATATATCCATATCATCCATCCGTCATGTGCCATGCCGATAAGTGTGGGCGGTCATGTTTTGCCATCTCACTCAATTACCAGAGTTGTGGATCAGCTCCGTGTTCCTGTCTCGACTATGTTACATGGTCAAGCCACCCAGGTATTTACTTCTCTGTCTTCCCCTTGGTCTTTTCCCTTCGATCTTGCCAGTTGTCACTAAGTTCTCCAATTCATCTCTTTTCATAACATACCCAAAAAATGTTGAATGTCTACGTCTAATGTCTCTAATCAGTTTACGATTTTTTTTCCTGAAGGACTTGTCCATTGCTTTTTCTGTCTGTCCATTGTATTTTTTGCATTTTCCTCAGCAACCACATCTCCACAGCCATCAGATGTTTTTCAGTATGTCTGCACATTGTCCTCGCTTCACATCTATACAAAAGTACAGGTTCTATGTAGCACCTCAACACTCTTTTTCTCGTTGCAAATGATATATTTTTTATTGGTCAGTATGTTTTTCATCTTGCAAAAGGCTACCTTCGCCATGGCGATTCTTGTTCTAATCTCTTCAAGGCATCTCCCATCAGATGTTATGACTGTTCCAAGATAACTGTACCGATTCACTTTCTTAAGAAGAATATGCCAATTTACTCATATATCATATTGTGGTATTTCCTTCTTCCCAGTGTCGACCGTAATCTGCGTCTTCTTACTATTCAATTCTAACCCCAGTTGTTCACTGTGTGCAACAACCGCATTTACTAAATGTTGCAGTTCCTGTTCATTGTCTGCAATCACGACAGTGTCATCTGCATATCTAATATTATTGATGTATCATCCCCAATGATGATTCCTTCCATATCTTCTATATTTCTGAAAATATTGTCACTGCACAGGGAAACTAGATCTGGAGACATTACACATCCCTGTCTCACACCTCTCGTAACAGGCTGATATTAACCTACTTCATTATCAATTCTTATGGCAGCTTGTTGTTTCCAATATATGTTGTTTACAAGTCGAAGGTCTTTCCCATCAATTTGTAGATCTTCAAGCATCTTTATCATGTTGACATGTCTTACTTTATCAAAAAGCCTTTGAGAACTGTGTTTGTGATTGTTAATGCATTTCGAAACCTTCTGCTAATCAGGCTGTAAAGTATCTGGTTTCTAATCCTGTTGTCTGGACTCCTCTGTGTCCAAAATCTTCTAGGATGTTGTTTAAACCATTTATTTCCTACAATCATTTCCTGCTCTTTTGCCCATTCTAAAAGTCTGTATCCTCTTCTGTTTCGCTCTCCCAAATCACTGCATCCATCGCCTTGATTTCCTACTTTTGCATTGAAGTCACCCATTATGATATTTATTTCTGATTTTTTACATTTCTTCAAAGCACATAAATACATACATTTATCCACATACGCATGCATGCATGCACATACGCATGCACGCACGCACACACGTATGCATGCACACACACACACATCTTTCTTTGCATTGAGCAACTGAATTGAAGAGAATACCTGTAAATGAATGATAAACACAGTATTGCAAACTGCCAAGGAGACATGAAGAGAGAGAGAGAGAGAGAGAGAGAGAGAGAGAGAGAGAGAGAGAGAGAGAGAGAGAGAGAGAGAGAGAGAGAGAGAGAGAGAGAGAGAGAGAGAGAGAGAGAGAGAGAGAGAGAGAGAGAGAGAATGAACATGGCGATGTCATTTCATCATAAAACTGTCATTTACTTGCGGTGTATGGCAGGAGGGTCTTTGAGCCAGAGGAATTAAGGCCGCCTGGCTAGTGCATTCACCGTGAACTGTGCAGGTTAGGAATTTCTTTCTGCCTCCGACAGAAAAATATCCCACACCTTACCGAGGATTTGAACTCGGGTCTTCCAAGGAGAATCCGCCATTCTAGCCACTTTGCCAGCCGCTCCTCCAACATGGTGATATTATATAATCACAAACATGCAGCACAAGAGACTCATGATTCAAACCTTTAATGTGGGAATCTCCACTAAGTCGTAATGAAAGTGTGCATATTCCTCCAACTTGGGAAATCTGGTTTGTTCCAGTTTCACCTGGCCACTGTTGGCAACAGAAAATCCTGAGGAGGGTGTAGTTATGTTCTTGACTTTCATGGTTGCCACAGGCCGGCGTGGTGCTTCACTAACATCGCAAATCTGCAAGGAAGAATAACACCAGAAATACATTGTGCTGATGATCTCCCCTAGAGGATACAACAATGACCAAGGGGTCAAGGATAATAAGTGGAACGCACCAGTAGTACACATGACAAGACCTGCCAGCAGTACACAAGACAAGACCTGCAAGTACACATGACAAGACCTGCCAGCAGTACACATGACAAGACCTGCCAGCAGTACACATGACAAGACCTGCCAGCAGTACACATGACAAGACCTGCCAGCAGTACACATGACAAGACCTGCCAGCAGTACACATGACAAGACCTGCCAGCAGTACACATGACAAGACCTGCCAGCAGTACACATGACAAGACCTGCCAGCAGTACACATGACAAGACCTGCCAGCAGTACACATGACAAGACCTGCCAGCAGTACACATGACAAGACCTGCCAGCAGTACACATGACAAGACCTGCCAGCAGTACACATGACAAGACCTGCCAGCAGTACACATGACAAGACCTGCCAGCAGTACACATGACAAGACCTGCCAGTCAGTACACATGACAAGACCTGCCAGCAGTACACATGACAAGACCTGCCAGCAGTACACATGACAAGACCTGCCAGCAGTACACATGACAAGACCTGCCAGCAGTACACATGACAAGACCTGCCAGCAGTACACATGACAAGACCTGCAGCAGTACACATGACAAGACCCTGCCAGCAGTACACATGACAAGACCTGCCAGCAGTACACATGACAAGACCTGCAGCAGTACACATGACAAGACCTCGCCAGCAGTACACATGACAAGACCTGCCAGCAGTACACATGACAAGACCTGCCAGCAGTACACATGACAAGACCTGCCAGCAGTACACATGACAAGACCTGCCAGCAGTACACATGACAAGACCTGCCAGCAGTACACATGACAAGACCTGCCAGCAGTACACATGACAAGACCTGCCAGCAGTACACATGACAAGACCTGCCAGCAGTACACATGACAAGACCTGCCAGCAGTACACATGACAAGACCTGCCAGCAGTACACATGACAAGACCTGCCAGCAGTACACATGACAAGACCTGCCAGCAGTACACATGACAAGACCTGCCAGCAGTACACATGACAAGACCTGCCAGCAGTACACATGACAAGACCTGCCAGCAGTACACATGACAAGACCTGCCAGCAGTACACATGACAAGACCTGCCAGCAGTACACATGACAAGACCTGCCAGCAGTACACATGACAAGACCTGCCAGCAGTACACATGACAAGACCTGCCAGCAGTACACATGACAAGACCTGCCAGCAGTACACATGACAAGACCTGCCAGCAGTACACATGACAAGACCTGCCAGCAGTACACATGACAAGACCTGCCAGCAGTACACATGACAAGACCTGCCAGCAGTACACATGACAAGACCTGCCAGCAGTACACATGACAAGACCTGCCAGCAGTACACATGACAAGACCTGCAGCAGTACACATGACAAGACCTGCCAGCAGTACACATGACAAGACCTGCCAGCAGTACACATGACAAGACCTGCCAGCAGTACACATGACAAGACCTGCCAGCAGTACACATGACAAGACCTGCCAGCAGTACACATGACAAGACCTGGCAGCAGTACACATGACAAGACCTGCCAGCAGTACACATGACAAGACCTGCCAGCAGTACACATGACAAGACCTGCCAGCAGTACACATGACAAGACCTGCCAGCAGTACACATGACAAGACCTGCCAGCAGTACACATGACAAGACCTGCCAGCAGTACACATGACAAGACCTGCCAGCAGTACACATGACAAGACCTGCCAGCAGTACACATGACAAGACCTGCCAGCAGTACACATGACAAGACCTGCCCAGCAGTACACATGACAAGACCTGCCAGCAGTACACATGACAAGACCTGCCAGCAGTACACATGACAAGACCTGCCAGCAGTACACATGACAAGACCTGCCAGCAGTACACATGACAAGACCTGCCAGCAGTACACATGACAAGACCTGCCAGCAGTACACATGACAAGACCTGCCAGCAGTACACATGACAAGACCTGCCAGCAGTACACATGACAAGACCTGCCAGCAGTACACATGACAAGACCTGCCAGCAGTACACATGACAAGACCTGCCAGCAGTACACATGACAAGACCTGCCAGCAGTACACATGACAAGACCTGCCAGCAGTACACATGACAAGACCTGCCAGCAGTACACATGACAAGACCTGCCAGCAGTACACATGACAAGACCTGCCAGCAGTACACATGACAAGACCTGCCAGCAGTACACATGACAAGACCTGCCAGTAGTACACATGACAAGACCTGCCAGCAGTGAGAAATACAAATAGTTGGACTCGTTGACCAGTACTGTGCCTCCAGTGTGTTCTGACTCTAGTGTCAACATTACACAGACACTGATTCACATTCGTAGAAGATATCAGACACAAGCAGAAATCAGAAAACACAGTTAAGCATGTGAGAAGTAAAATTCTGGTCTATTATGTTAGCAATGATATCAACTAAGTGTTAGCAATATAATCAGGGCACTGAAGTGTGTATGGATTAGATTTCTACATCCCACCATCAGTGGTTGGCATTCAATTAGGTGCCATTCACAAATAGTCTTCAAAGTGCCTCTCAAGATAGAGTTTTCAGTGATGCTGCTACAATTACACTGAAATAAACCTGTTATGAGGATCATCAGAATGGTCATCAGAATGAAAGAGGTGGTCGTGCGCTTGTGGGACCAGGTGGAGAAGGTGGAGGAACAGATTTTGAGAACCCGTATGTGGAAAGAATGACATTGCGGGGTGTCGGCAAGGGTTCTGGAAGAATCTTAAAACTGAGAGGGAAGACCAGGAGAACTATTAATCAGATAGCTGTGGGAACGATTAGTAGCGTGACTCTTCGCTGGCTGTTGAATGAGGGGACGGAGCACGTATGGGAATGTCCTGAGTGCAGTGATGCCGGTTCTTAACTCAACACAACTCATCAGAATATTATTACTATTTAATTTGAATAATGAAGACACAAACCATAGATTGTACAATTTATTGCCTGGCATATTTTGCTGCATCTTGTCAGGTTGGTACTGCAGAAGTCACACAACATAGAGTAAAATAACTAGATACATCTTTCAAGCTGAAATATACACATGTTCGCACAGTAATATCAATTGTTTACCATGGTAATTTTAAATGGACTATCATGTCTTTCTGTTTGACCTATGTAGATTAATCATACTGCTTCTGCTAACTCTAACAAACGACTACTGTGTGTATGAAACATACGAAAAGCGCTGTCTGTATTAATTACATGACCAGTCTCCAAGACATCACGTGCAATGGGCGGCCACGGAAGTTTATAATTGTGGTGTGTCAGCCTTCCCATGATCCCATCGCCTGTGCGTAGTATCTTGTCAATCCAGTTGGGTATGTGTTCAACAACCCTGCTGTGTAACTGCCGCTCCGTTCTGCCGATGTAGGTAGACTCGCACCTGTATGTGAATTGGTAAATGCAACTGGATTTGGCGTACAGAGGGATAGATTCTTTTACAGCTGGGGTGGGAATAGATGTGGTTCTGTACCTAATAATGGAGTTGCAGCACAGAATGTTATGTAGACTGCTGTAATGAGCCGGTCCTGTAGTGTTGCATTACGTCATTGCCTCAAAAGGTTAGCTGGATAAATACCTTGAGCTTAGGGACTGTAGTTACGTCTGGTTGTGGTTTCAGCTGTTGGCAGTGGTGCTTTATAAATCCTGTGGAGTACCCTTTCAGGTGTGAGACATTCTTCAGAGTTTCAATTTCCTCTGTCAGTGTGTCCTGGGTGCATATCTTCCTAGCACGGTCAAACAGGGTCCGTACTAAGCCCTGTTTATACTGGACAGATGCTAAGCTATGAAAATTTAAGTACTGGCCAGTCCATGTTTCTTTGCAGTACACCGATCTTTGAATTGTGCCGTCTGCTCTACGTCTCATTAGGATATCCAGGAACGGCAACGCTTCATTGTGATCATGTGCCATAGATAGAGAGATGTTTTTATGTGCCATGTTCATTATGGCCTGGAACGATGTTGCTTGTAGCTCGTCAGTGGTGATAATTAATATATCATCCACATTACGATGGTAGAAGACCAAGTTTTTACTATTTAATTGAATTCAGTTCTGTAGTTATTGTTTACCGGAATTAAGACCTGGGATTTTTTGGTTTTTTGAAAATTTTTCGGAGACTCCTGTGGGTCATCGCTAAAGCTACGGAGTTCATGCTTTGTGCGACAATTTCCGCGCTGCGGAAAGAGACCGAGCCATATGGGATAAAACCTGGTGCAATGAAGTCAACCCTGTCAACTTTTAAACGACTTTTTAAGACCTGGGAATAACACCTCAGAGAAGTTTGTCTTTCAGAGACTATATGGGAAAGGTAGTCTCAAAGGTCAGGAAGGAACTCAATGCAGGTAGTTTGTAATAGACTCGTAAAGCTTGCGTCCTACAATAGAAACTGGTATGTTCCGCATGGAGCGGCTTGCATCACTTGAAAAGATAAAGGTCAAGAGCATATGGATGTTCAGTCCAGGGCATGGAGTGTGGGAGAAAACATGTCATGGATGTTCAGACCAGGGCATGGAGTGTGGGAGAAAACATGTCATGAATACTCAGTCCAGGGCATGGTGTGTGGGAGAAAACATGTCATGGATGTTCAGTCCAAGGCATGGTGTGTGGGAGAAAACATATCATGGATGTCCAGTCCAGGGCATCGTGTGTGGGAGAAAACATATCATGGATGTTCAGTCCAGGGCATGGTGTGTGGGAGAAAACATATGGATGTTCAGTCCAGAGCATGGTGTGTGGGGGAAAACATATCATGGATGTTCAGTCCAGAGCATGGTGTGTGGGAGAAAACATATCATGGATGTTCAGACCAGGGCATGGTGTGAGAGAAAACATATCATAGATGTTCAGTCCAGGGCATGGTGTGTGGGAGAAAACATATCATGGATGTTCAGTCCAGGGCATGGTGTGTGGGAGAAAACATGTCATGGATGTTCAGTCCAGAGCATGGTGTGTGGGAGAAAACATATCATGGATGTTCAGTCCAGGGCATGGTGTGTGGGAGAAAACATGTCATGGATGTTCAGTCCAGAGCATGGTGTGTGGGAGAAAACATATCATGGATGTTCAGATCAGGGCATGGTGTGTGGGAGAAAACATGTCATGGATGTTCAGTCCAGAGCATGGTGTGTGGGAGAAAACATATCATGGATGTTCAGTCCAGTTCATGGTGTGTGTGGGAGAAAACATATCATGGATGTTCAGTCCAGAGCATGGTGTGTGGGGGAAAACATATCATGGATGTTCAGTCCAGAGCATGGTGTGTGGGAGAAAACATATCATGAATGTTCAGTCCAGAGCATGGTGTGTGGGAGAAAACATATCATGGATGTCCAGTCCAGGGCATGGTGTGTAGGAGAAAACATATCATGGATGTCCAGTCCAGGGCATGGTGTGTGGGAGAAAACATATCATGGATGTTCAGTCCAGAGCATGGTGTGTGGGAGAAAACATATCATGGATGTTCAGTCCAGGGCATGGTGTGTGGGAGAAAACATATCATGGATGTTCAGTCCAGGGCATGGTGTGGGAGAAAACATATGGATGTTCAGTCCAGAGCATGGTGTGTGGGGGAAAACATGTCATGGATGTTCAGTCCAGGGCATGGTGTGGGAGAAAACATATCATGGATGTTCAGTCCAGGGCATGGTGTGGGAGAAAACATATGGATGTTCAGTCCAGAGCATGGTGTGTGGGGGAAAACATGTCATGGATGTTCAGTCCAGGGCATGGTGTGGGAGAAAACATATCATCGATGTTCAGTCCAGGGCATGGTGTGTGGGAGAAAACATGTCATGGATGTTAAGTCCAGGGCATGGTGTGGGAGAAAACATGTCATGGATGTTAAGACCAGGGCATGGTGTGGGAGAAAACATATCATGGATGTTCAGTCCAGGGCATGGTGTGTAGGAGAAAACATGTCATGGATGTTCAGTCCAGAGCATGGTGTGTGGGAGAAAACATATCATGGATGTTCAGTCCAGGGCATGGTGTGTGGGAGAAAACATATCATAGATGTTCAGTCCAAGGCATGGTGTGTGGGGGAAAACATGTAATGGATGTTAAGTCCAGGGCATGGTGTGGGAGAAAACATATCATGGATGTTCAGTCCAGAGCATGGTGTGTGAGAGAAAACATATCATAGATGTTCAGTCCAAGGTATGGTGTGTGGGGGAAAACGTATCATGGATGTTCAGTCCAGGGCATAGTGTGGGAGAAAACATATGGATGTTCAGTCCAGAGCATGGTGTATGGGGGAAAACATGTCATGGATGTTCAGTCCAGGGCATGGTGTGGGAGAAAACTTATCATGGATGTTCAGACCAGGGCATGGTGTGTGGGAGGAAACATATCATGGATGTTCAGTCCAGGGCATGGTGTGTGGGAGAGAACATATGGATGTTCAGTCCAGAGCATGGTGTGGGAGAAAACATATGGATGTTCAGTCCAGAGCATGGTGTGGGAGAAAACATATGGATGTTCAGTCCAGAGCATGGTGTGTGGGGGAAAACATGTCATGGATGTTCAGTCCAGGGCATGGTGTGTGGGAGAAAACATATCATGGATGTTCAGTCCTGGGCATGGTGTGTGGGGGAAAACATATCATGGATGTTCAGTCCAGGGCATGGTGTGGGAGAAAACATATCATGGATGTTCAGTCCAGGGCATGGTGTGTGGGAGAAAACATATCATGGATGTTCAGTCCAGGGCATGGTGTGGGAGAAAACATATCATGGATGTTCAGTCCAGGGCATGGTGTGTGGGGGAAAACATGTCATGGATGTTCAGTCCAGAGCATGGTGTGTGGGGGAAAATACATCATGGATGTTCAGTCCTAGGCATGGTGTGTTGGAGAAAACGTATCATGGATGTTCAGTCCAGGGCATGGTGTGTGGGAGAAAACATGTCATGGATGTTCAGTCCAGGGCATGGTGTGTGGGGGAAAACATGTCATGGATGTTCAGTCCAGGGCATGGTGTGGGAGAAAATGTATCATAGATGTTCAGTCCAGGGCATGGTGTGTGGGGGAAAACATGTCATGGATGTTCAGTCCAGAGCATGGTGTGTGGGGGAAAATACATCATGGATGTTCAGTCCTAGGCATGGTGTGTTGGAGAAAACGTATCATGGATGTTCAGTCCAGGGCATGGTGTGTGGGAGAAAACATGTCATGGATGTTCAGTCCAGGGCATGGTGTGTGGGGGAAAACATGTCATGGATGTTCAGTCCAGGGCATGGTGTGGGAGAAAATGTATCATAGATGTTCAGTCCAGGGCATGGTGTGTGGGGGAAAACATGTCATGGATGTTCAGTCCAGGGCATGGTGTGAGAGAAAACATATCATGGATGTTCAGTCCAGAGCATGGTGTGTGGGGGAAAACATGTCATGGATGTTCAGTCCAGGGCATGGTGTGTGGGAGAAAATGTATCATGGATGTTCAGTCTAGGGCATGGTGTGTGGGGGAAAACATGTCATGGATGTTAAGTCCAGGGCATGGTGTGGGAGAAAACATATCATGGATGTTCAGTCCAGAGCATGGTGTGTGGGAGAAAACATATCATGGATGTTAAGTCCAGGGCATGGTGTGGGAGAAAACATGGATGTTCAGTCCAGAGCAAGGTGTGTGGGAGAAAACATGTCATGGATGTTCAGTCCAGAGCATGGTGTGTGGGGGAAAACATGTCATGGATGTTCAGTCCAGAGCATGGTGTGTGGGAGAAAACATATCATGGATGTTCAGTCCAGGGCATGGTGTGTGGTGGAAAACATGTCATGGATGTTCAGTCCAGAGCATGGTGTGTGGGGGAAAATACATCATGGATGTTAAGTCCAAGGCATGGTGTGTTGGAGAAAATGTATCATGGATGTTCAGACCAGGGCATGGTGTGTGGGAGGAAACATATCATGGATGTTCAGTCCAGGGCATGGTGTGTGGGAGAAAACATATGGATGTTCAGTCCAGAGCATGGTGTGGGAGAAAACATATGGATGTTCAGTCCAGAGCATGGTGTGGGAGAAAACATATGGATGTTCAGTCCAGAGCATGGTGTGTGGGGGAAACATGTCATGGATGTTCAGTCCAGGGCATGGTGTGTGGGAGAAAACATATCATGGATGTTCAGTCCAGGGCATGGTGTGTGGGGGAAAACATATCATGGATGTTCAGTCCAGGGCATGGTGTGGGAGAAAACATATCATGGATGTTCAGTCCAGGGCATGGTGTGTGGGAGAAAACATATCATGGATGTTCAGTCCAGGGCATGGTGTGGGAGAAAACATATCATGGATGTTCAGTCCAGGGCATGGTGTGTGGGGGAAAACATGTCATGGATGTTCAGTCCAGAGCATGGTGTGTGGGGGAAAATACATCATGGATGTTAAGTCCAAGGCATGGTGTGTTGGAGACAACGAATCATGGATGTTCAGTCCAGGGCATGGTGTGTGGGAGAAAACATGTCATGGATGTTCAGTCCAGGGCATGGTGTGTGGGGGAAAACATGTCATGGATGTTCAGTCCAGGGCATGGTGTGGGAGAAAACGTATCATAGATGTTCAGTCCAGGGCATGGTGTGTGGGGGAAAACATGTCATGGATGTTCAGTCCAGAGCATGGTGTGTGGGAGAAAACATATCATGGATGTTCAGTCCAGGGCATGGTGTGTGGTGGAAAACATGTCATGGATGTTCAGTCCAGAGCATGGTGTGTGGGGGAAAATACATCATGGATGTTAAGTCCAAGGCATGGTGTGTTGGAGAAAACGTATCATGGATGTTCAGTCCAGGGCATGGTGTGTGGGAGAAAACATGTCATGGATGTTCAGTCCAGGGCATGGTGTGTGGGGGAAAACATGTCATGGATGTTCAGTCCAGGGCATGGTGTGGGAGAAAAACGTATCATAGATGTTCAGTCCAGGGCATGGTGTGTGGGGGAAAACATGTCATGGATGTTCAGTCCAGGGCATGGTGTGAGAGAAAACATATCATGGATGTTCAGTCCAGAGCATGGTGTGTTGGAGAAAACGTATCATGGATGTTCAGTCCAGAGCATGGTGTGTGGGAGAAAACATATCATGGATGTTCAGTCCAGGGCATGGTGTGGGAGAAAACATATGGATGTTCAGTCCAGAGCATGGTGTGTGGGGGAAAACATATCATGGATGTTCAGTCCAGGTCATGGTGTGTGGGGGAAAACATATCATGGATGTTCAGTCCAGGTCATGGTGTGTGGGGGAAAACATATCATGGATGTTCAGTCCAGGGCATGGTGTGGGAGAAAACGTATGGATGCTCAGTCCAGAGCATGGTGTGTGGGGGAAAACATATCATGGATGTTCAGTCCAGGGCATGGTGTGTGGGAGAAAACATATCATGGATGTTCAGTCCAGGGCATGGTGTGGGAGAAAACATATGGATGTTCAGTCCAGAGCATGGTGTGTGGGGGAAAACATGTCATGGATGTTCAGTCCAGGGCATGGTGTGGGAGAAAACATATCATGGATGTTCAGTCAAGGGCATGGTGTGTGGGAGAAAACATATCATGGATGTTCAGTCCAGGGCATGGTGTGGGAGAAAACATATCATGGATGTTCAGTCCAGAGCATGGTGTGTGGGGGAAAACATGTCATGGATGTTCAGTCCAGGGCAAGGTGTGGGAGAAAACATATGGATGTTCAGTCCAGAGCATGGTGTGTGGGAGAAAACATGTCATGGATGTTCAGTCCAGAGCATTGTGTGTGGGAGAAAACATCATGGATGTTCAGTCCAGGGCATGGTGTGTGTGGGAGAAAACGTATCATGGATGTTCAGTCCAGGGCATGGTGTGGGAGAAAACATATCATGGATGTTCAGTCCAGAGCATGGTGTGTGGGAGAAAACATATCATGGATATCCAGTCCAGGGCATGGTGTGTGGGAGAAAATGTATCATGGATGTTCAGTCCAGGGCATGGTGTGTGGGAGAAAACATATCATGGATGTTCTGTCCAGGGCATGGTGTGGGAGAAAACATATCATGGATGTTCAGTCCAGAGCATGGTGTGTGGGGGAAAACATGTCATGGATGTTCAGTCCAGGGCATGGTGTGTGAGAGAAAACATATCATGGATGTCCAGTCCAGGGCATGGTGTGTGGGAGAAAACGTATCATGGATGTTCAGTCCAGGGCATGGTGTGTGGGAGAAAACATATCATGGATGTTCAGTCCAGGGCATGGTGTGTGGGAGAAAACATATCATGGATGTTCAGTCCAGGGCATGGTGTGTGGGAGAAAACCAACAAGTTGATAGACTGGCTGCTGTAGCTCCTGTGGGCAGCAAGCTAGATTATGACAATATGTCATGAAAATAAATGTACTTTCAAATCCTGAAGACACAATAAACACAAACACACATACATACTTGAGCTTCAGTCCACACAAACAAAATAATGAATGCAGGAAATTGGCAAAAATAATAATAATAATAATAAATAATAATATAATCAAACATAAGACAAATATCAATTAAATAGGTGAGATTAAAAGACTAAACAACTGTCTGATGTTTTGAATACCTTTGTCAAGAACAAAACAAAGACAGAACATAACAAATTTAATATGAAACACAAGAAAAAATGTAATAGGAATATATACAGAGGGGGAAGTGAAGGACGAGAATGTGAAAACCGTGGATATCAATAATGCGGGGAAGTATGTCAAATCAAAAATGGCAGGGGTATTGGTGCATGATAAGACAGATTGGCTGGGTGGGGTATTGGTGCATGATAAGACAGATTGGCTGGGTGGGGTATTGGTGCATGATAAGACAGATTGGCTGGGTGGGGTATTGGTGCATGATAAGACAGATTGGCTGGGTGGGGTATTGGTGCATGATAAGACAGATTGGCTGGGTGGGGTATTGGTGCATGATAAGACAGATGGCTGGGTGGGGTATTGGTGCATGATAAGACAGATTGGCTGGGTGGGGTATTGGTGCATGATAAGACAGATTGGCTGGGTGGGGTATTGGTGCATGATAAGACAGATTGGCTGGGTGGGGTATTGGTGCATGATAAGACAGATTGGCTGGGTGGGGTATTGGTGCATGATAAGACAGATTGGCTGAGTGGGGTATTGGTGCATAATAAGACAGATTAGCTGGGTGGGGTATTGGTGCATAATAAGACAGATTGGCTGGGTGGGGTATTGGTGCATAATAAGACAGATTGGCTGGGTGGGGTATTGGTGCATGATAAGACAGATTAGCTGGGTGGGGTATTGGTGCATAGTAAGACAGATTGGCTGGGTGGGGTATTGGTGCATAATAAGACAGATTGGCTGGGTGGGGTATTGGTGCATGATAAGACAGATTAGCTGGGTGGGGTATTGGTGCATGATAAGACAGATTGGCTGGGTGGGGTATTGGTGCATGATAAGACAGATTGGCTGCGTCTACACCGCTGGGTGAGGTATTGGTGCATAATAAGACAGATTAGCTGGGTGGGGTATTGGTGCATAATAAGACAGATTGACTGGGTGGGGTATTGGTGCATGATAAGACAGATTGGCTGGGTGGGGTATTGGTGCATAATAAGACAGATTGGCTGGGTGGGGTATTGGTGCATGATAAGACAGATTGGCTGGGTGGGGTATTGGTGCATAATAAGACAGATTAGCTGGGTGGGGTATTGGTGCATAATAAGACAGATTGGTAGGGTGGGGTATTGGTGCATAATAAGACAGATTGGCTGGGTGGGGTAGTGGTGCATGATAAGACAGATTGGCTGGGTGGGGTATTGGTGCATAATAAGACAGATTGGCTGGGTGGGGTATTGGTGCACGGTAAGACAGATTGGCTGGGTGGGGTATTGGTGCACGGTAAGACAGATTGGCTTGGGTGGGGTATTGGTGCACGGTAAGACAGATTGGCTGGGTGGGGTATTGGTGCACGGTAAGACAGATTGGCTGGGTGGGGTATTGGTGCACGGTAAGACAGATTGGCTGGGTGGGGTATTGGTGCACGGTAAGACAGATTGGCTGGGTGGGGTATTGGTGCACGGTAAGACAGATTGGCTGGGTGGGGTATTGGTGCACGGTAAGACAGATTGGCTGGGTGGGGTATTGGTGCACGGTAAGACAGATTGGCTGGGTGGGGTATTGGTGCACGGTAAGACAGATTGGCTGGGTGGGGTATTGGTGCACGGTAAGACAGATTGGCTGGGTGGGGTATTGGTGCACGGTAAGACAGATTGGCTGGGTGGGGTATTGGTGCACGGTAAGACAGATTGGCTGGGTGGGGTATTGGTGCATGATAAGACAGATTGGCTGCGTCTACACCGCTGGGTGAGGTATTGGTGCATAATAAGACAGATTGGCTGGGTGGGGTATTGGTGCATAATAAGACAGATTAGCTGGGTGGGGTATTGGTGCATGATAGGACAGATTAGCTGGGTGGGGTATTGGTGCATGATAAGACAGATTGGCTGGGTGGGGTATTGGTGCATGATAAGACAGATTGGCTGGGTGGGGTATTGGTGCATGATAAGACAGATTAGCTGGGTGGGGTATTGGTGCATAATAAGACAGATTGGCTGGGTGGGGTATTGGTGCATAATAAGACAGATTGGCTGGGTGGGGTATTGGTGCATGATAAGACAGATTAGCTGGGTGGGGTATTGGTGCATAATAAGACAGATTGGCTGGGTGGGGTATTGGTGCATAATAAGACAGATTGGCTGGGTGGGTATTGGTGCATGATAAGACAGATTAGCTGGGTGGGGTATTGGTGCATGATAAGACAGATTGGCTGGGTGGGGTATTGGTGCACGATAAGACAGATTGGCTGGGTGGGGTATTGGTGCATGATAAGACAGATTGGCTGCGTCTACACCACTGGGTGAGGTATTGGTGCATGATAAACCAACTAACAGTATACCACAACAAGCAATGATGTACAGACCATATGGAAGCAGAAGAAGAGGCCAGACACATAAACGATGGACAGAGGGAATAACAGAGTCCATACTCTCCAGCTATTTATGCTTCAAAACACGGTATAAGAGGATCAAGATGAGATGAAATAATAAATGTTTGTTAAGTTTGCACCTCATATAGTCTTTTGATAGATATTATTCCGTGACGCGGAAGAGCGCAATTGGGAGGGTACAAGCCTTACCCTGGTGCGAGGAAATGCAAGCTAAAGACAAAATGTCATGGCAGGGCGGACCAGGCCCTAAGCCTTGGTTGGCGACTGGTCTAGGATCGAAGCTCCGACAGGCGGACAGTTAGAGCATTGCTTTGCTGATCCGGCAGCTTCTGCAGCTTGTCTTGTTCCAGATGTAGGGGTGTTGCCTTTCCTCTGGAGTAAACTAGGCAGGCCGAGAGAGGGATCATGCTGCATGGGCAACACATGATCTCTATATTTTAGCCCAGGCTTTGTGCTATGGAGAGGCAATAACTCCATCCCTGGTCTTAACTGGTCTCGGAATCAAAGCGAGAGGCAACTGTTACGGGTTATAAGTCCTTGTCAGTTGGCGTAGACATGGGGCGCCACGCGTTGCCTCTGACGGTGGGAGACACCTATAGGTGTCACTGATCAGCTACCGCCCGCCTCAAGCTGGGCAGCCCCCAGCCAATTGGGTGCTGATCCGCCACAGCCTGCCTGCTTCAATGGGTGCTTGGGGCTAGGACAAAATCTGAATCGCAGGCTGTAAAACCAACGCACCAGGTACAAACAAATATAAATATAGAAACCTCAAGCTACGGCTTGCAACCTGGAACGTGAGAACCATGTGTCCAGGATTTTCCACTGACTTGACCAATATTGACGATGTGAGAAAAACGGCTGTGATTGATGCCGAACTCAATCGTCTAAACATTGATATTGCTGGCCTGCAGGAGACTCGCCTCGCTGAGGAAGGGTCACTCAGGGAAAACAACTACACCTTTTTCTGGAAGGGTAGAGGGCAGGCAGAAAAAAGGCAACACGGTGTGGGCTTTGCAGTGAAGAATTCGCTACTGGGAATGATTGAAATTCCAGCAGGAGGAAATGAAAGACTATTATCCCTGCGCTTGGCAACCTCTTGTGGGTTTGCCACCATTATTACTGCATATGCACCGACACTCGATTCCTCTGATGATGTGAAGGATTTGTTCTATGAGGAGTTAGACTCCGTGATCAAGGCAGTTCCAAAATCTGACTACATTTATATGCTCGGTGATTTCAATGCTCGTGTGGGCAAGGACTCGAGTTCATGGCCAGTGTGCCTTGGAAAATACAACATCGGTCGCATGAATGAAAATGGGCAAAGGCTGCTGGAGCATTGCACCAGTAATGACCTATGTATTACAAACTCCTTTTTTAAAACAAAAGAGATGCATAAGGTCACATGGAAACATCCAAGATCCGGCCATTGGCACCAGCTGGACTTCATCATCACACGGAGACAACATCTGAACCATATATCATTGACTCGTAGTTACCACAGTGCTGACTGTGATACGGATCATTCTTTGGTTGTTGCAAGGGTTAGACTGAGACCAAAGAGAATCTACACAGCTAAACACAAACCTAGCCTCAGGATTAATATTATTAACACTCATGATCCTGAAAAGTGCTTTCAGTTTCAACAGCAACTTGAAGACGCTTTCACTGATACACCAGAAAATTGTACAGTAAATGAAAAGTGGGGTCAAATTAAGGAAACTCTTTATAAAACTGCCGTAGGGGTTTACGGCACTGTGGATCATAAGAGGCAGGACTGGTTTGCGGCCAACAGCGAGACTCTGCAGCCCTTGATTGATAAGAAGAAGAAAGCTCTCTTAAGAAACAAGGAAAGACCAACGCGTAACACTCTGAGTGAGCTTAGGCAAGCTAGGAAGGATGTGCAAAAGGCTGCCAGGCAGTGTGCAAATGATTATTGGATCAAGTTATGTGAGTCCATTCAAATCGCAAGTGATAAGGGAGACATAAGAAGCATGTATGAAGGAATAAAGAAAGCCTGCGGTCCAGTGATCAAAAGAAGTGCACCATTGAAAACCTTGACTGGAGAAATCATCACTGATAAGAAACAGCAGATGGACAGATGGGTAGAGCACTATTTGGAGCTTTACTCAAGTGAGACCAAACTAGCGGATGATGCCCTCAACGCCATAGAGGCTCTACCAACTCTTGACCACCTGGACACACTTCCCACCATAACAGAAGTTAAGTGTGCTATAAATGAACTTGCATCTGGCAAGGCTCCAGGTAAGGATGGGATTCCAATAGAGGTTATCAGGAGTGGGCAAGACACACTCACTATACAGATCCACCAGCTAATAGAGCTATGCTGGCGTGAAGGACAAGTCCCACAGGATTTCAAAGATTCAAGCATCATAACACTGTACAAGAACAAGGGCGATCGGAGCGACTGCAACAACTATAGGGGTATCTCACTTCTGTGTATTGTTGGAAAAGTATTTGCCAGAATTGTTCTGCGCAGACTTCAAGTCCTAGGAGATCAAGTCTACCCCGAATCACAGTGTGGCTTTCGACAGAACCGGTCTACCACTGATATGATATTCTCATTGCGACAAATGCAAGAAAAATGCCGTGAACAGAATCAACCACTGTTTATTGCCTTCATCGACCTCACAAAGGCATTTGATTTGGTCAGTCGTGAGGGTCTGTTCAAGGCACTAAAGAAGATTGGCTGCCCACCAACTCTTCTGTCCATTGTGGAATCGTTCCACACAGGCATGAAGGGTATAATCAAGTTTGATGGTGCAACTTCTGAAGAATTTGAAATCAAGAGTGGAGTTAAGCAAGGTTGTGTACTAGCTCCCACCCTCTTTGGAATATACTTTTCACTTCTACTGAAATATGCATTTCATGATCAGGATGGTGGTATATACATTCACTCACGCTCAGATGGCGGCCTCTACAATGCTCAGAGATTGAAGGCTAAGACCAAAATTAGGAGGGTACTGATCAGAGAGTTGCTTTTTGCAGATGATGCTGCAGTTACGACCCACTCTGAGGAAGAATTGCAATGTCTACTATCTGCATTCTCCAATGCTTGTTCTGAATTTGGTTTAACAATTAGCAAAAAGAAGACACAGATTATGTCACAAGGTGCACATGGGGTACCATCAATCTTTATTGACGACGCTGAACTAGAGATAGTAGACCATTTTACATATCTAGGATCAGTGGTAAATAGCAAATTATCCCTAGATCAGGAAATCAACATCCGGATTGGTAAGGCAGCAACAACAATGAACAGGTTAAGAAAAAGAGTCTGGGAGAACAGGAAGCTTACTGCCAAAACAAAAGTCCTTGTCTATCAAGCCTGTGTCCTTAGTACTCTTCTCTATGGCAGTGAAACCTGGACAACTTACTCACACCAAGAGAACAACTTAAACAGCTTTCATATGCGGTGTCTGCGAAGAATTCTTGGTATTAAGTGGCAAGACAAAATCACAAATACTGAAGTATTGGAAAGATCAGGTTGTGTGACAGTTTATTCCATGCTCAGTCTTCGTAGACTTAGATGGATAGGACATCTTAGGAGGATGGATGATGGTAGAATACCAAAGGATATCTTTTTTGGTGAATTACAGATGGGTAAGAGATCTCAGGGTCGGCCTCTACTACGATACAAAGATGTGTGTAAGCGGGACATGATTGATACAGGCATTGATAATGCACATTGGGAGCAAGTCGCCGCTGAACGTGTTGCATGGAGGGCAAATATCAGAAATGGAATAAAGTCAAAGGAGAAAATTATTGCAGAAAAGTCACACATCAAGCGTTTGAGACGTAAGATGGTGCATGATGGTGGAAATGACCACGTGTTCACATGCACCCACTGTGAACAGACATTTACAGCGCAAATTGGCCTTATCAGTCACACTCGCTACCGCCATAGTTAAAAGTTATTATGCCTTTTTAAAGCACAAACTATCGTCTGTCAAGACGGCAAGGTGCCAATGATGATGATTCCGTGACTGACTGACCGACTAACTGACTGACTGACTGACTGACTGACCCCTGTACTTCAATACAGTCATCAACAAGAATACTAACCTGCTTGGCTGATTTGAGGTTAGAAATGCCACTCTCAGATTTGATGGTTCCAGAACTTCCCTTCCGTTGTGTGCCTTCCTCTTCAGCACCCGTCACGTTCCTGTCAAATACACAAAGCCGGCTTTCTTATTGACAGCATTTTAATTTATTCCCAGCTGGTGGTTACGGCACGTTTGTGTCATAATTAGGATGTTACAATGATTAACAGCATGAGCGGAGTCAAACAGGGGTTCCCTGTCAGCATTCATCATTTGCTATGGGAGTGAAGAATTATTCCTTTGTGCAATCAGGCTTAAAATATGTATTGGTCCTAACACTTGACATACCGACAGCAGACCTGCTTTGGGACTTTTACACAAATGTGTTATGTCATTCATTCATTCAGTAGCATGTCCTTTGCAGAACCTCGCTCCCATAACAACCTTCCGGAAAACCTCTCGATCATAAGCAAGATGTCCCGCGTCCGATACACCCATCTGGAGATCATCCACCACATCCTGCATCCATCTTCTCTTTGGCCTTCCGCTTCCTCTCTTCCCAGGCATATACCCCTCCATTATTGTTCTCTCCAAACTTTCATGATGTTTCAAGTGACCAAAATATTTCAATTTTCTTTGTTTTAATAGCCAACCTTCTTCAATATTCAGCTCTTGAAGTATGTATGCATTTGTTCTTTTCTTTACCCAAGATATTCTTAGAACTCGTCTATAACATTTATATTCAAGGGCATTTATGCACTGTTCAGCTTGTTTAGTAAGTATCCAGGTCTCACCGGCATATGTTGCAATGGGAAAGATGCATGCTCTTAAAAATCTAATTTTTGTAGTTCTGTCTGTCCCATTCCATAATTCATTCAGTTGTTTTAGTCTTTGAAGAGCAATTGATAGTCGTCATTTAATTTCTTTCATTGTGTCACCGTTGTTGGTAATCATGGCCCAAGATATTCAAAATTTTCCACCAACTCCAATTTTTCCTCATTACCATATATTTCTTTCTCCATAGTGGTTTTATCTGTAAGCATTATCCTTGTTTTTGATATGTTAAGATATAAGTTGTGATTTTCACTATTCAATTGGGTTGAGGCTATTAGGTTTTCTATACCAGTCTGTGTTGTGGATAGCAATACTGTATCATCAGCATACAGAATCTCCGGTATGTCATGACCACCGATATTTAGGGCATCATATAGCTCCATGTTTATATCATCTCTTACATTTCTCATTATATTTTCGGCGTACAGGTTAAACAAATAGGGGAACAGTACACATCCCTGACGGACTCCTTGCTTGATGTCAAACCAGTTTGATGTCTCGCCATCTATTATAACCACTGCTTGTTGGTCTAGATAGAGCATTCTTATGAGTTGTAATACATGCGATGGAAAGCCCATATTCCTCATGATTTTCCAAAGTTTCTGATGTTGCACACAGTCAAATGCCTTTGAATAATCCACAAAACATGAGAATAGGTTTACATTAAATTCTCTGCACTTCTCTATTATTAAACGCATATTGAGAATATGATCTCTTGTTCCTCTTCCTTGTCTAAGCCCAGTTTGAACCATGTTAATTTCTTCTTCAATTTTCTTACGAAGTCTTCCCACTTATGATTTTTAGCAGAATTTTACTTGCATGACTGATCAGGGCAACAGTTCTATAGTTGGTCCATAATTTCAGGTTGCCCTTTATTGGTATTGGAATGAAGATAGTTCTCTTCCAATCTTTTGGCCATATACCATATCTTTTTACATAATGTGCGATAGATTTGTATGCTTTCTTCACCTCCCACTTTAATTAGCTCAGCTGGTATCTCATCACATCCAGGTGATTTACCATTCTTCAGGTTCTTTATTGCCCATGCAATTTCATCTAATGAGGGTTCAGGTTCTGTCTCTGCTGTTGTTGGCTCATATATCTCATTCATATCCTCACTGTCACTCATATCATACATTCCACTGCAGTACTCCTGTCATCTTTCTAGAATTGTTATGTCATTAACTTTTTGTAATGTTTCTGATTCATAGTTACTGCTGCAAGTTTTACACAAATGTGTTATCATTAGCTTTATGTAATTTGTTTCTGATTCATAGTTACTGCTGCAAGTTTTACACAAATGTGTTATATCATTAGCTTTATGTAATCTGTTTCTGATTCATAGTTAATGCTGCAAGTTGTTGAACTTTCTAACACATCAACTACATTATCTGTTGTGACATAGTAGGCAAAAGAAAATGCAATGTATTAAACCTGAACATTTAATTACACAACAAAGCCTAAAAATGACACTGGAAGGAGTTGTGGGATTATAATCTAATGAGAATAACATGCGGGACATTCTCTATGACACAAGAAAACCCCTGCCACACTTTTGGAGACATAAAAATGTTAAATAGCAGCTATAAAGTTGTATGTGGTTACAAATGTGCTTATTATTCCTCGTTGTGAAATGTTAGGACAAAACATAAAAAAGAAATCGTCGCAGAGAACGAAAGCAGTACAGAATGAGACTAAAAGTAGTGGTGTAATTATTTCAAAACTACAAGTGTCATTTCAGGAAGGTCATTGAAAACTGAGTCAAAGACCATGTGACTTTGTACCAACATGATGTTTGATGATTGTGGTGCATGGGAACCTGCCAAGGACAAGAACCATTCTGTAGTCAAGTTGTGATGACACGCTTGGATAAAGGTGAAGTGGTCAAGATGGTCTACATCATCATCATGTGCCATGCCGATAAGTTTAGGTGGTCATGTTTTGCCATCTTACACGATCACCAGAATCATAGATAAGCTCTGTGTTCTTTTCTCGACCATGTCACATGGCTATCTAGATATTTACTTCTCTGCCTTCCCCTTGTTCTTTCCCACCTCAATATTGCAAGTTGTCACCAAGTTCTCTAGTTTATTTCTTCTCATAACGTGCCCACAAATTTGTGACTGTCTGTGTCTAATTTCTACAATTATTTTATGGTTTTTATTTGCTTCTTGTATGACATGCTCGTTAGTTTTTCTATCCGTTCATGGTATTCTTTCTATTTTCCTCAGAAACCACATTTCCACGGCTACTGGGTAACTACATCACAGACAGTCCACTAATCTATTATATGTAACAACACCACAGACAGACAGTCCACTAATCTATTATATGTAACTACATCACAGACAGTCCAATAATCTATCATGTGTAACTACATCACACACAGTCCAATAATCTATTATGTGTAACTACATCACACACAGTCCAATAATCTATAATGTGTAACTACATCACACACAGTCCAATAATCTATTATGTGTAACTACATCACACACAGTCCAATAATCTATTATGTGTAACTACATCACAGACAGACAGTCCAATAATCTACTATGTGTAACTACATCACAGACAGTCCAATAATCTATTATGTGTAACTACATCACAGACAGTCCAATAATCTATTATGTGTAACTACATCACACACAGTCCAATAATCTATTATGTGTAACTACATCACACACAGTCCAATAATCTATCATGTGTAGCTACATCACAGACAGTCCAATAATCTATTATGTGTAACTACATCACAGACAGACAGCCCAATAATCTATCATGTGTAACTACATCACAGACAGTCCAATAATCTATCACGTGTAGCTACATCACAGACAGTCCAATAATCTATTATGTGTAACTACATCACACACAGTCCAATAATCTATTATGTGTAACTACATCACACACAGTCCACTAATCTATTATGTGTAACTACATCACAGACAGTCCAATAACCTATTATGTGTAGCTACATCACAGACAGTCCAATAATCTATTATGTGTAACTACATCACAGACAGTCCAATAACCTATTATGTGTAACTACATCACAGACAGTCCAATAATCTATTATGTGTAACTACAACACAGACAGTCCACTAATCTAACTATCTTGTGTAACTACAGCACAGACAGTCCACTAATCTAACTATCATGTATAACTACAACACAGACAGTCCACTAATCTAACTATCTTGTGTAACTACAGCACAGACAGTCCACTAATCTAACTATCATGTGTAACTACTACACAGACAGTCCACTAATCTAACTATCTTGTGTAACTACAACACAGACAGTCCACTAATCTAACTATCTTGTGTAACTACAGCACAGACAGTCCACTAATCTAACTATCATGTGTAACTACAACATAGACAGTCCACTAATCTAACTATCATGTGTAACTACAACACAGACAGTCCACTAATCTAACTATTATGTGTAACTACAACACAGACAGTCCACTAATCTAACTATCCTGTGTAACTACAACACAGACAGTCCACTAATCTAACTATCTTGTGTAACTACAACACAGACAGTCCACTAATCTATCATGCATAACTACAACACAGACAGTCCACTAATCTATCATGCATAACTACAACACAGACAGTCCACTAATCTATCATGCATAACTACAACACAGTCAACTAATCTAACTATCCTGTGTAACTACAACACAGACAGTCCACTAATCTATCATGCATAACTACAGCATAGACAGTCCACTAATCTATCATGCATAACTACAACACAGACAGTCCACTAATCTAACTATCCTGTGTAACTACAACACAGACAGTCCACTAATCTAACTATCATGTGTAACTACAACACAGACAGTCCACCAATCTAACTATCCTGTGTAACTACAACACAGACAGTCCACTAATCTAACTAGCATGCATAACTACAACACAGGCAGTCCACTAATCTAACTATCATGTGTAACTACAACACAGACAGTCCAATAATCTATTATGTGTAACTACATCACACACAGTCCAATAATCTATCATGTGTAGCTACATCACAGACAGTCCAATAATCTATTATGTGTAACTACATCACAGACAGACAGTCCAATAATCTATCATGTGTAACTACATCACAGACAGTCCAATAATCTATCATGTGTAGCTACATCACAGACAGTCCAATAATCTATTATGTGTAACTACATCACACACAGTCCAATAATCTATTATGTGTAACTACATCACAGACAGTCCAATAATCTATTATGTGTAACTACATCACAGACAGTCCAATAATCTATTATGTGTAACTACATCACAGACAGTCCAATAATCTATTATGTGTAGCTACATCACAGACAGTCCAATAATCTATTATGTGTAGCTACATCACAGACAGTCCAATAACCTATTATGTGTAGCTACATCACAGACAGACAGTCCAATAATTTATTGTGTAACTACATCACAGACAGTCCAATAACCAATTATGTGTAGCTACATCACAGACAGTCCAATAATCTATTATGTGTAACTACATCACACACAGTCCACTAATCTATTATGTGTAACTACATCACAGACAGTCCAATAACCTATTATGTGTAGCTACATCACAGACAGTCCAATAATCTATTATGTGTAACTACATCACAGACAGTCCAATAACCTATTATGTGTAACTACATCACAGACAGTCCAATAATCTATTATGTGTAACTACATCACAGACAGTCCAATAACCTATTATGTGTAAATACAACACAGACAGTCCACTAATCTATTATGTGTAACTACAACACAGACAGTCCACTAATCTATTATGTGTAAATACAACACAGATAGTCCAATAATCTATTATGTATAACTACAACACAGACAGTCCACTAATCTAACTATCTTGTGTAACTACAGCACAGACAGTCCACTAATCTAACTATCATGTGTAACTACAACACAGACAGTCCACTAATCTAACTATCTCGTGTAACTAAAACACAGACAGTCCACTAATCTAACTATCTTGTGTAACTACAGCACAGACAGTCCACTAATCTAACTATCATGTGTAACTACAACATAGACAGTCCACTAATCTAACTATCATGTGTAACTACAACACAGACAGTCCACTAATCTAACAATCATGTGTAACTACAACACAGACAGTCCACTAATCTAACTATCCTGTGTAACTACAACACAGACAGTCCACTAATCTAACTATCCTGCGTAACTACAACACAGATAGTCCACTAATCTAACTATCATGCATAACTACAACACAGACAGTCCACTAATCTAACTATCATGCATAACTACAACACAGACAGTCCACTAATCTAACTATCCTGCGTAACTACAACACAGACAGTCCACTAATCTAACTATCATGCATAACTACAACACAGACAGTCCACTAATCTAACTATCATGCATAACTACAACACAGACAGTCCACTAATCTAACTATCCTGCGTAACTACAACACAGACAGTCCACTAATCTAACTATCATGCATAACTACAACACAGACAGTCCACTAATCTAACTATCATGCATAACTACAACAAAGACAGTCCACTAATCTAACTATCATGCATAACTACAACACAGACAGTCCACTAATCTAACTATCATGTCTAACTACAACACAGACAGTCCACTAATCTATCATGCATAACTACAACACAGACAGTCCACTAATCTAACTATCATGTGTAACTACAACACAGACAGTCCACTAATCTAACTATCATGTCTAACTACAACACAGACAGTCCACTAATCTATCATGCATAACTACAACACAGACAGTCCACTAATCTAACTATCATGTGTAACTAAATCACAGACAGCACAGTAGCCTAACTATCCTGTGTAACTACAACACAGACAGTCCACTAATCTATCATGCATAACTACAACACAGACAGTCCACTAATCTAAATATCCTGTGTAACTACAACACAGACAGTCCACTAATCTAACTATCCTGTGTAACTACAGCACAGACAGTCCACTAATCTATCATGCATAACTACAACACAGACAGTCCACTAATCTATCATGCATAACTACAACACAGACAGTCCACTAATCTATCTATCTTGTGTAACTACATCCACAGACAGTCCACTAATCTATCATGCATAACTACAACACAGACAGTCCACTAATCTATCATGCATAACTACAACACAGAAAGTCCACTAATCTAACTATCTTGTGTATCTACAGCACAGACAGTCCACTAATCTAACTATCATGTGTAACTACAACACAGACAGTCCACTAATCTAACTATCCTGTGTAACTACAGCACAGACAGACCACTAATCTATCATGCATAACTACAACACTGACAGTCCACTAATCTATCATGCATAACTACAACACAGACAGTCCACTAATCTATCTATCTTGCGTAACTACAGCACAGACAGTCCACTAATCTATCATGCATAACTACAGCACAGACAGTCCACTAATCTATCATGCATAACTACAACACAGACAGTCCACTAGTCTAACTATCATGTGTAACTACAACACAGACAGTCCACTAATCTATCATGCATAACTACAACACAGACAGTCGACTAATCTAACTATCATGTGTAACTACAGCACAGACAGTCCACTAATCTATCATGCATAACTACAACACAGACAGTCGACTAATCTAACTATCATGTGTAACTACAGCACAGACAGTCGACTAATCTAACTATCATGTGTAACTACAGCACAGACAGTCCACTAATCTATCATGCATAACTACAGCACAGACAGTCCACTAATCTATCATGCATAACTACAGCACAGACAGTCCACTAATCTAACTATCTTGTGTAACTACAGTACAGACAGTCCACTAATCCATCATGCATAACTACAGCACAGACAGTCCACTAATCTAACTATCTTGTGTAACTACAGCACAGACAGTCCACTAATCTATCATGCATAACTACAGCACAGACAGTCCACTAATCTATCTTGTGTAACTACAGTACAGACAGTCGACTAATCTATCATGCATAACTACAACACAGACAGTCCACTAATCTATCATGCATAACTACAGCACAGACAGTCCACTAATCTAACTATCTTGTGTAACTACAGCACAGACAGTCCACTAATCTATCATGCATAACTACAGCACAGACAGTCCACTAATCTATCATGCATAACTACAACACAGACAGTCCACTAATCTAACTATCTTGTGTAACTACAGCACAGACAGTCTACTAATCTATCATGCATAACTACAACACAGACAGTCCACTAATCTATCATGCATAACTACAACACAGACAGTCCACTAATCTAACTATCTTGTGTAACTACAACACAGACAGTCCACTAATCTATCATGCATAACTACAACACAGACAGTCCACTAATCTAACTATCATGTGTAACTACAACACAGACAGTCCACTAATCTATCATGCATAACTACAACACAGACAGTCCACTAATCTATCATGCATAACTACAGCAAAGACAGTCCACTAATCTATCATGCATAACTACAACACAGACAGTCCACTAATCTAACTATCCTGTGTAACTACAACACAGACAGTCCACTAATCTATCATGCATAACTACAACACAGACAGTCCATTAATCTAACTATCCTGTGTAACTACAACACAGACAGTCCACTAATCTATCATGCATAACTACAACACAGACAGTCCACTAATCTAACTATCCTGTGTAACTACAACACAGACAGTCCACTAATCTATCATGCATAACTACAACACAGACAGTCCACTAATCTATCATGCATAACTACAACACAGACAGTCCACTAATCTATCATGCATAACTACAACACAGACAGTCCACTAATCTAACTATCTTGTGTAACTACAGCACAGACAGTCCACTAATCTATCATGCATAACTACAACACAGACAGTCCACTAATCTATCATGCATAACTACAACACAGACAGTCCACTAATCTAACTATCTTGTGTAACTACAGTACAGACAGTCCACTAATCCATCATGCATAACTACAGCACAGACAGTCCACTAATCTAACTATCTTGTGTAACTACAGCACAGACAGTCCACTAATCTATCATGCATAACTACAGCACAGACAGTCCACTAATCTAACTATCTTGTGTAACTACAGTACAGACAGTCGACTAATCTATCATGCATAACTACAACACAGACAGTCCACTAATCTATCATGCATAACTACAGCACAGACAGTCCACTAATCTAACTATCTTGTGTAACTACAGCACAGACAGTCCACTAATCTATCATGCATAACTACAGCACAGACAGTCCACTAATCTATCATGCATAACTACAACACAGACAGTCCAC
This sequence comes from Cepaea nemoralis, assembly GCA_014155875.1. Taxonomy (NCBI): domain Eukaryota; kingdom Metazoa; phylum Mollusca; class Gastropoda; order Stylommatophora; family Helicidae; genus Cepaea; species Cepaea nemoralis. Next base: position 93,034 of record JACEFZ010016511.1, on the reverse strand, counting down.
TAATCTAACTATCTTGTGTAACTACAGCACAGACAGTCCACTAATCTATCATGAATAACTACAACACAGACAGTCCACTAATCTATCATGCATAACTACAACACAGACAGTCCACTAATCTAACTATCTTGTGTAACTACAACACAGACAGTCCACTAATCTATCATGCATAACTACAACACAGACAGTCCACTAATCTAACTATCATGTGTAACTACAACACAGACAGTCCACTAATCTATCATGCATAACTACAACACAGACAGTCCACTAATCTATCATGCATAACTACAGCAAAGACAGTCCACTAATCTATCATGCATAACTACAACACAGACAGTCCACTAATCTAACTATCCTGTGTAACTACAACACAGACAGTCCACTAATCTATCATGCATAACTACAAACAGACAGTCCATTAATCTAACTATCCTGTGTAACTACAACACAGACAGTCCACTAATCTATCATGCATAACTACAACACAGACAGTCCACTAATCTAACTATCCTGTGTAACTACAACACAGACAGTCCACTAATCTATCATGCATAACTACAACACAGACAGTCCACTAATCTATCATGCATAACTACAACACAGACAGTCCACTAATCTATCATGCATAACTACAACACAGACAGTCCACTAATCTAACTATCTTGTGTAACTACAGCACAGACAGTCCACTAATCTATCATGCATAACTACAACACAGACAGTCCAATAATCTATCATGCATAACTACAACACAGACAGTCCACTAATCTAACTATCATGTGTAACTACAACACAGACAGTCCACTAATCTATCATGCATAACTACAGCACAGACAGTCCACTAATCTATCATGCATAACTACAACACAGACAGTCCACTAATCTAACTATCTTGTGTAACTACAACACAGACAGTCCACTAATCTATCATGCATAACTACAACACAGTCAACTAATCTATCTATCTTGTGTAACTACAACACAGACAGTCCACTAATCTATCATGCATAACTACAACACAGTCAACTAATCTAACTATCTTGTGTAACTACAACACAGACAGTCCACTAATCTATCATGCATAACTACAACACAGACAGTCCACTAATCTATCATGCATAACTACAACACAGTCAACTAATCTATCTATCTTGTGTAACTACAACACAGACAGTCCACTAATCTATCATGCATAACTACAACACAGTCAACTAATCTATCTATCTTGTGTAACTACAGCACAGACAGTCCACTAATCTATCATGCATAACTACAACACAGACAGTCCACTAATCTAACTATCTTGTGTAACTACAACACAGACAGTCAACTAATCTATCATGCATAACTACAACACAGTCAACTAATCTATCTATCTTGTGTAACTACAACACAGACAGTCCACTAATCTATCATGCATAACTACAGCACAGACAGTCCACTAATCCATCAAGCATAACTACAGCACAGACAGTCCACTAATCTATCATGCATAACTACAACACAGACAGTCCACTAATCTACCTATCTTGTGTAACTACAACACAGACAGTCCACTAATCTATCATGCATAACTACAACACAGTCAACTAATCTAATTATCTTGTGTAACTACAACACAGACAGTCCACTAATCTATCATGCATAACTACAGCACAGACAGTCCACTAATCTATCATGCATAACTACAACAGACAGTCCACTAATCTAACTATCTTGTGTAACTACAACACAGACAGTCCACTAATCTATCATGCATAACTACAACACAGACAGTCCACTAATCTATCATGCATAACTACAACACAGTCAACTAATCTATCTATCTTGTGTAACTACAACACAGACAGTCCACTAATCTATCATGCATAACTACAACACAGTCAACTAATCTATCTATCTTGTGTAACTACAACACAGACAGTCCACTAATCTATCATGCATAACTACAACACAGACAGTCCACTAATCTATCATGCATAACTACAACACAGTCAACTAATCTATCTATCTTGTGTAACTACAACACAGACAGTCCACTAATCTATCATGCATAACTACAGCACAGACAGTCCACTAATCCATCATGCATAACTACAGCACAGACAGTCCACTAATCTATCATGCATAACTACAACACAGACAGTCCACTAATCTAACTATCTTGTGTAACTACAACACAGACAGTCCACTAATCTATCATGCATAACTACAACACAGTCAACTAATCTATCTTGTGTAACTACAACACAGACAGTCCACTAATCTATCATGCATAACTACAGCACAGACAGTCCACTAATCTATCATGCATAACTACAGCACAGACAGTCCACTAATCTAACTATCTTGTGTAAATACAACACAGACAGTCCACTAATCTATCATGCATAACTACAACACAGTCAACTAATCTAACTATCTTGTGTAACTACAACACAGACAGTCCACTAATCTATCATGCATAACTACAGCACAGACAGTCCACTAATCTATCTATCTTGTGTAACTACAACACAGACAGTCCAATAATCTATCATGCATAACTACAGCACAGACAGTCCACTAATCTATCATGCATAACTACAACACAGACAGTCCACTAATCTAACTATCATGTGTAACTACAGTACAGACAGTCCACTAATCAACATATGTCCTCCATGACCTCAATCATCAGATGTCCTACCTGACATTAATCAACATGTGCCCTCCATGACCTCAATCATCAGATGTCCTACTTGACATTAATCAACAGCTGTCCTACCTGACCTCAATCAACAGATGTCCTACCTGACATTAATCAACAAATGTCCTACCTGACATTAAATCAACAGATGTCCTATTGGACATTAATCAACAGAAGTCCTACCTGAGGTCAATTAGAGTCAAGCGACGAGGCTTGATCACCTGACGACGTGAAACTGGGGGTGTGGCATAAATGTTCTGTATGTTAAACATGTGGGTGTGGCCGGGGCCAGTCGACATGTCTGTGTTGCTGCTGGGCTAGTTGTCACAGTGACAACAGCATCTGCATGTAGGGTTCACAAGCAGGATGTCTTGAAGATCATATCTATGGTTAGAACCACTGCAGTTGTGCTCACCGATAGCAGAGCAGTTGAATTTGTTCTTCACAAGAGTATTTCTGCTGGTCACAGAACACTTACTGGCTCTAAACACGGCCAGATCCACCAGCTATCATGTCCAGCAATACAAACTGCTACTGTTGTGACAGCCATCTTTCAAACATTAGAAATACACGATCTTCACAGAACTGGTCCCAGGCTGCCACACAGTGACACAAATTACAGATGTAAAAATTGCATTCAAAACCACAGATGTATAGCCACACAATCACAAACTACACAGCCGCAAAATCTATGGCAATTTTTCACATTAAATTATGTCCTCTATTGTCTATGTGTGCATGTATATTAAACTATGTCCTCTATTGCCTATGTGTGCATGTACATTAAACTATGTCCGCTATTGTCTATGTGTGCATGTACATTAAACTATGTCCTCTATTGTCTATGTGTGCTTGTACATTAAACTATTCCTCTATTGTCTATGTGTGCTTGTACATTAAACTATGTCCGCTATTGTCTATGTGTGCATGTACATTAAATAATGTCCTCTATTGTCTATGTGTGCTTGTACATTAAATAATGTCCTCTATTGTCTATGTGTGCATGTACATTAAATAATGTCCTCTATTGTCTATGTGTGCTTGTACATTAAATAATGTCCTCTATTGTCTATGTGTGCTTGTACATTAAATAATGTCCTCTATTGTCTATGTGTGCATGTACATTAAATAATGTCCTCTATTGTCTATGTGTGCTTGTACATTAAACTATGTCCTCTATTGTCTATGTGTCCTTGTACATTAAACTATGTCCTCTATTGTCTATGTGTGCTTGTACATTAAACTATTCCTCTATTGTCCATGTGTGCTTGTACATTAAACTATGTCCTCTATTGTCTATGTGTGCATGTACATTAAACTGTGTCCTCTATTGTCTATGTGTGCTTGTACATTAAACTATGTCCTCTATTGTCTATGTGTGCATGTACATTAAACTATGTCCTCTATTGTCTATGTGTGCATGTACATTAAACTATGTCCGCTATTGTCTATGTGTCCTTGTACATTAAACTATGTCCTCTATTGTCTATGTGTCCTTGTACATTAAACTATGTCCTCTATTGTCTATGTGTGCTTGTACATTAAACTATCTCCTCTATTGTCTATGTGTCCTTGTACATTAAATAATGTCCTCTATTGTCTATGTGTACTTGTACATTAAACTATGTCCTCTATTGTCTATGTGTCCTTGTACATTAAATAATGTCCTCTATTGTCTATGTGTGCATGTACATTAAACTATGTCCTCTATTGTCTATGTGTGCTTGTACATTAAACTATTCCGCTATTGTCTATGTGTGCTTGTACATTAAACTATGTCCTCTATTGTCTATGTGTGCATGTACATTAAACTATGTCCTCTATTGTCTATGTGTGCTTGTACATTAAACTATGTCCTCTATTGTCTATGTGTGCATGTACATTAAACTATGTCCTCTATTGTCTATGTGTCCATGTACATTAAATAATGTCCTCTATTGTCTATGTGTGCATGTACATTAAACTATGTCCTCTATTGCCTATGTGTGCATGTACATTAAACTATGTCCTCTTTTGTCTATATGTGCTTGTACATTAAACTATGTCCTCTATTGTCTATGTGTGCATGTACATTAAATAATGTCCTCTATTGTCTATGTGTGCATGTACATTAAACTATGGCCTCTATTGTCTATGTGTGCTTGTACATTAAACTATATCCGCTATTGTCTATGTTTGCATGTACATTATGCTATGTCCTCTATTGCCTATGTGTGCTTGTACATTAAACTATGTCCTCTATTGTCTATGTGTGCATGTACATTAAACTATGTCCTCTATTGTCTATGTGTGCTTGTACATTAAACTATGTACTCTATTGTCTATGTGTGCTTGTACATTAAACTATGTCCGCTATTGTCTATGCGTGCTTGTACATTAAACTATGTCCGCTATTGTCTATGTTTGCATGTACATTAAGCTATGTCCTCTATTGCCTATGTGTGCTTGTACATTAAACTATGTCCTCTATTGTCTATATGTGCTTGTACATTAAGCTATGTCCTCTATTGTCTATGTGTGCATGTACATTAAACTATGTCCTCTATTGTCTATGTGTGCTTGTACATTAAACTATGTCCTCTATTGTCTATATGTGCTTGTACATTAAACTATGTCCTCTATTGTCTATATGTGCTTGTACATTAAACTATGTCCTCTATTGTCTATGTGTGCTTGTACATTAAACTATGTCCTCTATTGTCTATGTGTGCTTGTACATTAAACTATGTCCTCTATTGTCTATGTGTGCTTGTACATTAAACTATGTCCGCTTTTGTCTATGTGTGCTTGTACATTAAACTATGTCCTCTATTGTCTATATGTGCTTGTACATTAAACTATGTCCTCTATTGTCTATGTGTGCTTGTACATTAAACTGTGTCCTCTATTGTCTATGTGTGCTTGTACATTAAACTATGTCCTCTATTGTCTATGTGTGCATGTACATTAAACTATGTCCTCTATTGTCTATGTGTGCATGTACATTAAACTATGTCCTCTATTGTCTATGTGTGCTTGTACATTAAACTATGTCCTCTATAGTCTATGTGTGCATGTACATTACACACTGTCCTCTATTGTCTATGTTTGCATGTACATTAAACTATGTCCTCTATTGTCTATGTGTGCTTGTACATTAAACTATGTCCTCTATTGTCTATATGTGCTTGTACATTACACACTGTCCTCTATTGTCTATGTGTGCTTGTACATTACACACTGTCCTCTATTGTCTATATGTGCTTGTACATTACACACTGCCCTCTATTGTCTATGTGTCCATGTACATTAAACTATGTCCTCTATTGTCTATGTGTGCATGTACATTAAACTATGTCCTCTATTGTCTATGTGTGCTTGCACATTAAACTATGTCCTCTATAGTCTATATGTGCTTGTACATTACACACTGTCCTCTATTGTCTATATGTGCTTGTACATTACACACTGTCCGCTATTGTCTATGTGTGCTTGTACATTAAACTATGTCCTCTATTGTCTATGTGTGCTTGTACATTAAACTATGTCCTCTATTGTCTATGTGTCCATGTACATTAAATAATGTCCTCTATTGTCTATGTGTGCATGTACATTAAACTATGTCCTCTATTGCCTATGTGTGCATGTACATTAAACTATGTCCTCTTTTGTCTATATGTGCTTGTACATTAAACTATGTCCTCTATTGTCTATGTGTGCATGTACATTAAATAATGTCCTCTATTGTCTATGTGTGCATGTACATTAAATAATGTCCTCTATTGTCTATATGTGCTTGTACATTAAACTATGTCCTCTATTGTCTATATGTGCTTGTACATTACACACTTCTCTCTATTGTCTATGTGTGCATGTACATTAAACTATGTCCTCTATTGTCTATGTGTGCTTGTACATTAAACTATGTCCTCTATTGTCTATGTGTGCTGGTACATTAAACTATGTCCTCTATTGTCTATGTGTGCATGTACATTAAACTATGTCCTCTATTGTCTATGTGTGCTTGTACATTAAACTATGTCCTCTATTGTCTATGTGTGCATGTACATTAAACTATGTCCTCTATTGTCTATGTGTGCATGTACATTAAACTATGTCCTCTATTGTCTATGTGTGCTTGTACATTAAACTATGTCCTCTATTGTCTATGTGTCCTTGTACATTAAACTATGTCCGCTATTGTCTATGTGTGCTTGTACATTAAACTATATCCGCTATTGTCTATGTTTGCATGTACATTAAGCTATGTCCTCTATTGCCTATGTGTGCTTGTACATTAAACTATGTCCTCTATTGTCTATATGTGCTTGTACATTAAGCTATGTCCTCTATTGTCTATGTGTGCATGTACATTAAACTATGTCCTCTATTGTCTATGTGTGCTTGTACATTAAACTATGTCCTCTATTGTCTATATGTGCTTGTACATTAAACTATGTCCTCTATTGTCTATATGTGCTTGTACATTAAACTATGTCCTCTATTGTCTATGTGTGCTTGTACATTAAACTATGTCCTCTATTGTCTAAGTGTGCTTGTACATTAAACTATGTCCTCTATTGTCTATGTGTGCTTGTACATTAAACTATGTCCGCTATTGTCTATGTGTGCTTGTACATTAAACTATGTCCTCTATTGTCTATATGTGCTTGTACATTAAACTATGTCCTCTATTGTCTATGTGTGCTTGTACATTAAACTGTGTCCTCTATTGTCTATGTGTGCTTGTACATTAAACTATGTCCTCTATTGTCTATGTGTGCATGTACATTAAACTATGTCCTCTATTGTCTATGTGTGCATGTACATTAAACTATGTCCTCTATTGTCTATGTGTGCTTGTACATTAAACTATGTCCTCTATAGTCTATATGTGCTTGTACATTACACACTGTCCTCTATTGTCTATATGTGCTTGTACATTATACACTGTCCTCTATTGTCTATGTGTGCTTGTACATTAAACTATGTCCTCTATTGTCTATGTGTGCATGTACATTAAACTATGTCCTCTATTGTCTATGTGTGCTTGTACATTAAACTATGTCCTCTATTGTCTATATGTGCTTGTACATTAAACTATGTCCTCTATTGTCTATATGTGCTTGTACATTACACACTGCCCTCTATTGTCTATGTGTGCATGTACATTAAACTATGTCCTCTATTGTCTATGTGTGCATGTACATTAAACTATGTCCTCTATTGTCTATGTGTGCTTGTACATTAAACTATGTCCTCTTTTGTCTATATGTGCTTGTACATTAAACTATGTCCTCTATTGTCTATGTGTGCATGTACATTAAATAATGTCCTCTATTGTCTATGTGTGCATGTACATTAAATAATGTCCTCTATTGTCTATATGTGCTTGTACATTAAACTATGTCCTCTATTGTCTATATGTGCTTGTACATTACACACTGCTCTCTATTGTCTATGTGTGCATGTACATTAAACTATGTCCTGTATTGTCTATGTGTGCTTGTACATTAAACTATGTCCTCTATTGTCTATGTGTGCTTGTACATTAAACTATGTCCTCTATTGTCTATGTGTGCTTGTACATTAAACTATGTCCTCTATTGTCTATGTGTACTTGTACATTAAACTATGTCCTCTATTGTCTATGTGTACTTGTACATTAAACTATGTCCTCTATTGTCTATGTGTGCTTGTACATTAAACTATGTCCTCTATTGTCTATATGTGCTTGTACATTAAACTATGTCCTCTATTGTCTATATGTGCTTGTACATTAAACACTGTCCTCTATTGTCTATATGTGCTTGTACATTAAACACTGTCCTCTATTGTCTATGTGTGCTTGTACATTAAACTATGTCCTTTATTGTCTATGTGTGCATGTGCATTAAACACTGTCCTCTATTGTCTATATGTGCTTGTACATTAAACACTGTCCTCTATTGTCTATGTGTGCTTGTACATTAAACACTGTCCTCTATTGTCTATGTGTGCTTGTACATTAAACACTGTCCTCTATTGTCTATATGTGCTTGTACATTAAACACTGTCCTTTATTGTCTATGTGTGCTTGTACATTAAACACTGCCCTTTATTGTCTATGTGTGCATGTGCATTAAACTATGTCCTCTATTGTCTATGTGTTAGTTAGTTAAGTCTTTCCTCTTGAGCCTAAGGCGGCGCATAGGGCAGAAGTCCTGTCTCTTCATGCTTGGTGGTTCGCTGCTACCTGTTGTAGATCTTGGATATTTACTTGGCCATTGAATGAGCCTTCTCTAATGATGGTTCTACGCAGGGTCTCTCTTGGTCTTCCCCGTTTTCTTTTCCCTACTGGTGGCCATATGTGTGCATGTACATTAAACTATGTCCGCTATTGTCTATATGTGCTTGTACATTAAACTATTCCTCTATTGTCTATGTGTGCTTGTACATTAAACTATGTCCTCTATTGTCTATGTGTGCTTGTATATTAAACTATGTCCTCTATTGTCTATGTGTGCTTGTACATTAAACTATGTCCGCTATTGTCTATGTGTGCTTGTACATTAAACTGTGTCCTCTATTGTCTATGTGTGCTTGTACATTAAACTATCTCCTCTATTGTCTATGTGTGCTTGTACATTACACACTGTCCTCTATTGTCTATGTGTGCTTGTACATTAAACTATGTCCTCTATTGTCTATGTGTGCTTGTACATTAAACTATGTCCTCTATTGTCTATGTGTCCTTGTACATTAAACTGTGTCCTCTATTGTCTATGTGTGCATGTACATTAAACTATGTCCTCTATTGTCTATGTGTGCTTGTACATTACACACTGTCCTCTATTGTCTATGTGTGCTTGTACATTACACACTGTCCTCTATTGTCTATGTGTGCTTGTACATTACACACTGTCCTCTATTGTCTATGTGTGCTTGTACATTAAACTATGTCCTCTATTGTCTATGTGTGCTTGTACATTAAACTATGTCCTCTATTGTTAGACAACAGTGATGATGTGAACACTACAGACAACAGTGACATGTTGATGTGAACACTGCAGACAACAGTAATGATGTGAACACTACAGACAACAGTGACATGTTGATGTGAACACTGCAGACAACAGTGATGATGTGAACACTGCAGACAACAGTGATGATGTGAACACTGCAGACAACAGTGATGATGTGAACACTGCAGACAACAGTGACATGTTGATGTGAACAATGCAGACAACAGTGACATGTTGATGTGAACACTGCAGACAACAGTGATGATGTGAACAATGCAGACAACAGTGATGATGTGAACATTGCAGACAACAGTGACATGTTGATGTAAATACTGCAGACAACAGTGATGATGTGAACACTGCAGACAACAGTGACATGTTGATGTGAACAATGCAGACAACAGTGACATGTTGATGTGAACAATGCAGACAACAGTGATGATGTGAACATTGCAGACAACAGTGACATGTTGATGTGAACATTGCAGACAACAGTGACATGTTGATGTGAACATTGCAGACAAGAGTGCTGTGATGATGTGAACATTGCAGACAACAGTGACATGTTGATGTGAACAATGCAGACAACAGTGACATGTTGATGTAAACACTGCAGACATCAGTGACATGTTGATGTGAACACTGCAGACAACAGTGATGATGTGAACATTGCAGACAACAGTGACATGTTGATGTGAACACTGCAGACAACAGTGACATGTTGATGTGAACATTGCAGACAACAGTGACATGTTGATGTGAACATTGCAGACAACAGTGACATGTTGATGTGAACACTGCAGACAACAGTGACATGTTGATGTGAACAATGCAGACAACAGTGATGATGTGAACATTGCAGACAACAGTGACATGTTGATGTGAACATTGCAGACAACAGTGACATGTTGATGTGAACATTGCAGACAATAGTGCTGTGATGATGTGAACATTGCAGACAACAGTGACATGGTGATGTGAACAATGCAGACAACAGTGACATGTTGATGTAAACACTGCAGACAACAGTGCTGTGATGATGTGAACATTGCAGACAACAGTGACATTTTGATGTGAACTAAGGTCTGACGCGCACAACCGGAGGTATTGCCAACAAAACAAAACTAACCAAGTGTGCCACTTGTTGTAGGCACTGAATTATGTGGCCATACGTAGCGCTTTCCATAGTTCCGCGATAGCCAATAGTCCGCGATTACCACTGTTGCTTTATTATTAAGCCGATCCAAAGGTAAGCGATCTGGTGTCAGTAGAGCACACGATCAGGTGTCAGTAGAGCACACGATCTGGTGTCAGCCACCAGTTAAAACACACGATCTACTACTACTATACAACAACAGGAGACCATACTCATACAGCTACAGTAGCAGCAGCAGCCAGTCAAACACCGCACAACTTAATTCCAGCGCTGCCGAGGAGAACATAAACACAACTACACAGTCACTGCTGTAACACGACACTAAACACCGGATGTGGACTACACACTGTTGCTCTAGTGGGCTGTGTGCGTGAGTGGGGCACTCATGACTCACTTCTGGGTCCCAATGTTGAGACACTCCAATGTAATCTCTCAATCACACTGGATGTCAAACTGACTTGTAATATCCACTGGATTTCCGCTAACACGCTACAAGATGTGTCATCTAGCAGCAACCAAAGAAAGGTGCTGTAGTTAGCTTTTCAGCTCACTGTACTCCCACCAGCGCCTGGCACGCGCCCTCAACAAACCAGGTAGACCGTCTCTCACGCGCCTCCTACCAGACGATCTCTACACCATCCCCCGCTCACCCTTCCCTCTGCTTAAACAGCCTTTCCCACTCTCGCCCTCTCCTCCCCACTCAACCATGGGCCACAAACCCCAACCCCGTAAAAAGCTCAATCTTATTTCCACACCTTCTCGCCCTTCCCTCCTTTCCACAAATCTCTCTCTCTCTCTCTCTCTCTCTCTCTCTCTCTCTCTCTCTCTCTCTCTCTCTCTCTCTCTCATCTCTGTTCTGTCTTCTTAATCTCCCTCCATATAGAGGAAGACCTAAGAACGCACGCAGAAGAGAGGTAGAGATAGAAATGAATGCAATGGGTAGAACATAGACTGAGCGGCATGGGCTAGCTACAGATAGGACTGGCTGGAAGTGAGCGGGTGTGGGCCAGAGTCCCAGTATATGCTATAACAATACAATATTGTAGACACATCACTATCCACAATATATTCTGAAGTATTTGTATCAATATTAAACTGGATTCGCATCATAAGGTGACAATTACAATTCCGACTAAACATACTAAATTAATACAATTTGTTAATTGTAATAACACTGAAACTTCACAAAGAAATAATACATGAATAGCATGGAAAGGCATACACAAGTAACTTGTTTTAGCTTTGTTTATATTTGTTGTTTTCCCCCATGCCTTCTCCTGATTGCATTTTGGAATTGCAGCTAATTGACCTTAGATAGTGTCCCTTGAGCGTCCCTAGTGTTTCTGTGCGTTGACTGCCCGCCAGTGACGTGTGTACATATTGTATAGAAACTTACACACCTGACACAGGTGTCACAAAACACATTTGCTTCATTCCACCGGCTTTACTTGGGGGAGCTTCCAGCAACATAGACAGATACAAGCATTGTTGACATGATAAAATGTGTCCACAGTCTCAGACAGAACGTGAATGGGCATCTGTGCAAATGTCACACAGACAAGATCAAGCCTCATCACAGACAAGATCAAGCCTCATCACACAGATGATAACAACAAATACATTGAAGGCTGATGTACAAACATAATTTCACGGCGGGTTACACAGGATATTGATACATCAGCTGTACCTCTGGTCAGCCATACGAATAACGTGACACAACATAGCTGGACACGAGACATATGACACAGCTGGACACGAGACATATGACACAGCTGGGCACGAGACATATGACACAGCTGGGCACGAGACATATGACACAGCTGGACACCAGACATATGACACAGCTGGACATGACAGAACATGAGACATATGACATAGCTGGACATGATACATATGACATAGCTGGACACAATACATATGACATAACTGGACACAATACACGTGACATAGCTGGACATGAGACATATGACACAGCTGGACATGAGACATATGACACAGCTGGACATGAGACATATGACACAGCTGGACATGAGACATATGACATAGCTGGACATGAGACATATGACATAGCTGGACACAAGGCACATGGCATAGCTGGACAAGAGACATAGCTGGACATGAGACATATGACATAACTGGACACAATACATGTGACATAGCTGGACACAATACATGTGACATAGCTGGACATGAGACATATGACACAGCTGGACATGAGACATATGACACAGCTGGACATGAGACATATGACACAGCTGGACATGAGACATATGATATAGCTGGACACAAGGCACATGGCATAGCTGGACAAGAGACATAGCTGGACATGATAGAAAATGAGACATATGACATAGCTGGACATGATACATAGCTGGACATGATAGAACATGAGACATATGACAAAGCTGGACATGATAGAACATGAGACATATGACATAGCTGGACATGATAGAACATGAGACATATGACATAGCTGGACATGATAGAACATGAGACATATGACATAGCTGAACATGATACATAGCTGGACATGATAGAACATGAGACATATGACATAGCTGGACATGATAGAACATGAGACATATGACATAGCTGTCATGATAGAACATGAGACATATGACATAGCTGGACATGATAGAACATGAGACATATGACACAGCTGGACATGATAGAACATGAGACATATGACATAGCTGGACATGATAGGACATATGACATAGCTGGACATGATAGAACATGAGACATATGACATAGCTGGACATGATAGAACATGAGACATATGACATAGCTGGACATGAGACATAGCTGGACATGATAGAACATGAGACATATGACATAGCTGGACATGATACATAGCTGGATATGATAGAACATGAGACATATGACATAGCTGGACATGATAGAACATGAGACATATGACATAGCTGGACATGATAGAACATGAGACATATGACATAGCTGGACATGATATAACATGAGACGTATGACATAGCTGGACATGATACATAGCTGGACATGATAGAACATGAGACATATGACATAGCTGGACATGATAGAACATGAGACATATGACACAGCTGGACATGATAGAACATGAGACATATGACACAGCTGGACATGATAGAACATGAGACATATGACATAGCTGGACATGATAGAACATGAGACATATGACATAGCTGGACATGATAGAACATGAGACATATGGCATAGCTGGACATGAGACATAGCTGGACATGATAGAACATGAGACATATGACATAGCTGGACATGATAGAACATGAGACATATGACATGGCTGGACACAAGACATATGACATAGCTGGACATGAGATATAGCTGGACATGATAGAACATGAGACATATGACATAGCTGGACATGAGACATATGACATAGCTGGACATGATACATATGACATAGCTGGACACAATACATGTGACAAAGCTGGACGCTAAAACATGAGACATATGATATAGCTGGACACGAGACATGATATAGTTGGACACGAGACATATGACAAAGCTGGACAGGAGACACATCATAGCTGGACACACGACACGACATAGCTGGACAGAGAAATGTCAAAGCTGGACACAAGACATGGTATAGCTGTACATGGGACATGTAGCATTTCTGGACACAAGACATATGACACACATGGATGTAAGACATGAAATATGTGACATACATATGACAGAGCTCTATATGACAAATATGACAGAATCGGACATGAGACATGACAGAACTATGCATGAGAAACATGACATGGCTGGATATGAGAAACAAGACAGAGCTGGACATATGAGAGATAAGACAGAATTGGATATGAGAAATATGACACAGCTTGACATGAGACATATGACCAAGCTGAACATGAAATATATGAGATAGCTGGACATGAAACATAAGGCATAGCTGGACACAAGACATATGACATTGCTACATATGACAAATATGACAGAATCGGACATGAGACATGACAGAACTGTGCATGAGAAACAAGACAGAGCTGGATATGAGAAACAAGACTGGATATATGAGAGAGAGAGAGAGAGAGAGAGAGAGAGAGAGAGAGAGAGAGAGAGAGAGAGAGAGAGAGAGAGAGAGAGAGAGAGAGAGAGAGAGAGAGAGAGAGAGAGATGAGACATAAGACAGAGCTGGATATGACAAACATGACAGAAGTGGATATGAGACATATGACAAAGCTGGACATGAGACATATGAAATAGCTGGACATAGACATATGACATAAGACATGAAAGAGCTGGAAATTAGAGACATGACAGAGCTTGATATGAGACATGACAGAGTTTGATATGAGACATGACAGAGCTTGATATGAGACATGACAGAGTTTGATATGAGACATGAAAGAGCTTGATATGAGACATGACAGAGTTTGATATGAGACATGACAGAGTTTGATATGAGACATGGCAGAGTTTGATATGAGACATGGCAGAGTTTGATATGAGACATGACAGAGTTTGATATGAGACATGACAGAGTTTGATATGAGACATGACAGAGTTTGATATGAGACATGACAGAGTTTGATATGAGACATGACAGAGTTTGATATGAGACATGACAGAGTTTGATATGAGACATGACAGAGTTTGATATGAGACATGACAGAGTTTGATATGAGACATGACAGAGTTTGATATGAGACATGACAGAGTTTGATATGAGACATGTCAGAGCTGGATATGAGACATGGCAGAGCTGGATATGAGACATGGCAGAGCTGGATATGAGACATGACAGAGTTTGATATGAGACATGATAGAGTTTGATATGAGACATGACAGAGTTTGATATGAGACATGACAGAGTTTGATATGAGACATGTCAGAGCTGGATATGAGACATGGCAGAGCTGGATATGAGACATGACAGAGCTTGATATGAGACATGACAGAGTTTGATATGAGACATGACAGAGTTTGATATGAGACATGACAGAGTTTGATATGAGACATGTCAGAGCTGGATATGAGAAACATGACAGAAGTGGATATAAGACATATGACATAGCTGGACACAAGACATATGAAATAGCTGGACATAGACATATGACATGAGACATATGACATGAGACATGAAAGAGCTGGACATTAGAGACATGACAAAGCTTGATATGAGACATGACAGAGCTTGATATGAGACATGACAGAGCTTGATATGAGACATGACAGAGTTTGATATGAGACATGACAGAGTTTGATATGAGACATGGCAGAGTTTGATATGAGACATGGCAAAGCTGGATATGAGACATGGCAGAGTTTGATATGAGGCATGACAGAGCTTGATATGAGACATGACAGAGCTTGATATGAGACATGACAGAGTTTGATATGAGACATGACAGAGTTTGATATGAGACATGACAGAGCTTGATATGAGACATGACAGAGTTTGATATGAGACATGACAGAGCTTGATATGAGACATGGCAGAGCTTGATATGAGACATGACAGAGTTTGATATGAGACATGACAGAGCTTGATATGAGGCATGACAGAGCTTGATATGAGACATGGCAGAGCTTGATATGAGACATGACAGAGTTTGATATGAGACATGACAGAGCTTGATATGAGGCATGACAGAGTTTGATATGAGACATGACAGAGCTTGATATGAGACATGACAGAGTTTGATATGAGACATGACAGAGTTTGATATGAGATATGACAGAGTTTGATATGAGACATGGCAAAGCTGGATATGAGACATGGCAGAGTTTGATATGAGACATGGCAGAGTTTGATATGAGGACATGGCAAAGCTGGATATGAGACATGGCAGAGCTTGATATGAGACATGACAGAGTTTGATATGAGACATGACAGAGTTTGATATGAGACATGTCAGAGCTGGATATGAGAAACATGACAGAAGTGGATATAAGACATATGACTAGCTGGACACAAGACATATGAAATAGCTGGACATAGACATATGACATGAGACATATGACATGAGACATGAAAGAGCTGGACATTAGAGACATGACAAAGCTTGATATGAGACATGACAGAGCTTGATATGAGACATGACAGAGTTTGATATGAGACATGGCAGAGTTTGATATGAGACATGACAGAGTGTGATATGAGACATGGCATAGCTGGATAGGAGACATGGCAGAGCTGGATATGAGACATGACAGAGCTTGATATGAGACATGGCAGAGTTTGATATGAGACATGACAGAGTTTGATATGAGACATGGCATAGCTGGATATGAGACATGGCAGAGTTTGATATGAGACATGACAGAGTTTGATATGAGACATGACAGAGTTTGATATGAGACATGACAGAGTTTGATATGAGACATGACAGAGCTTGATATGAGACATGACCGAGTTTGATATGAGACATGACAGAGCTTGATATGAGACATGACAGAGTTTGATATGAGACATGACAGAGTTTGATATGAGACATGACAGAATTTGATATGAGACATGACAGAGTTTGATATGAGACATGACAGAGATTGATATAAGACATGGCATAGCTGGATATGAGACATGACAGAGTTTGATATGAGACATGACAGAGTTTGATATGAGACATGACAGAGTTTGATATGAGACATGACAGAGCTTGATATGAGACATGACAGAGTCTGATATGAGACATGACAGAGTTTGATATGAGACATGACAGAGTTTGATATGAGACATGACAGAGTATGATATGAGACATGACAGAGTTTGATATGAGACATGACAGAGTTTGATATGAGACATGACAGAGTTTGATATGAGACATGGCAGAAAGTGATATGAGACATGACAGAGTTTGATATGAGACATGACAGAGTTTGATATGAGACATGACAGAGCTGGATATGAGACATGACAGAGTTTGATATGAGACATGGCAGAGTTTGATATGAGACATGACAGAGTTTGATATGAGACATGACAGAGTTTGATATGAGACATGACAGAGCTGGATTTGAGACATGGCAGAGCTTGATATGAGACATGACAGAGTTTGATATGAGACATCACAGAGTTTGATATGAGACATGGCAGAAAGTGATATGAGACATGGCAGAGTTTGATATGAGACATGACAGAGTTTGATATGAGACATGACAGAGTTTGATATGAGACATGACAGAGTTTGATATGAGACATGGCAGAGTTTGATATGAGACATGACAGAGTTTGATATGAGATATGACAGAGTTTGATATGAGACATGACAGAGCTGGATATGAGACATGGCAGAGCTTGATATGAGACATGGCAAAGCTGGATATGAGACATGACAGAGTTTGATATGAGACATGGCAGAGCTGGATATGAGACATGGCAGAGTTTGATATGAGACATGACAGAGCTGGATATGAGACATGGCAGAGTTTGATATGAGACATGACAGAGTTTGATATGAGACATGGCAGAGCTGGATATGAGACATGACAGAGTTTGATATGAGATATGACAGAGTTTGATATGAGACATGGCAGAGCTTGATATGAGACATGACAGAGTTTGATATGAGACATGACAGAGTTTGATATGAGACATGGCAGAGCTTGATATGAGACATGACAGAGTTTGATATGAGACATGGCAGAGTTTGATATGAGACATGGCAGAGCTTGATATGAGACATGGCAGAGCTTGATATGAGACCTGGCAGAGTTTGATATGAGACATGGCAAAGCTGGATATGAGACATGGCAGAGTTTGATATGAGGCATGACAGAGTTTGATATGAGATATGAGACATGACAGAGCTTGATATGAGACATGACAGAGTTTGATATGAGACATGGCAGAGTTTGATATGAGATTAGACATATGTCAGAGCTTGATATGAGAATAACATATGTCAGAGCTTGATATGAGACATGACAGGCCTGGATATGAAACATGACAGGCCTGGATATGAGACATGACAGGACTGGATATGAGACATGACAGGCCTGGATATGAGACATGTCAGAGCTTGATATGAAACATGATAGAGCTGGATTTGAGGAAAATGGCATAGTTGGATATTAGAAGCATGATATAGCTGGATATGACTAGACAGAACGAACGAACGAAGGAACAAACTTTATTTTCAAAGGGTAACATATTGGGCACGCAGGCCCGTCTTACATTCAGCCCTTCCAATCACTCATCTTTCATTCATCAATAATGCATAATACATTCACATAGGAAAAAACATTGTCAAATGAATGTTGTAAACATAAACAATGCATACCACCATGTTATGAGACACATACCCCAACAATCCACCCATTCATCCAGACATCCCCCACCCATCCCACACACACCCCCCAACTACACACATTTCCCACCCATCATGCATCCCCCACCCACACATACATGCACCCGCCCACCCATCACCCACACATCCTCCACTCATCCCATGACCCATCAACACTCGCCCACCCACATATCCTCCACCACATATGCACAGACCCCCCAACCACCCAGTCAAACACACATCCCCCAACTACATATTCCCACCTACATACACACATATCCCCACCTACATACACACATATCCCCACCAACCCACACATTACGCATCTACCCACACACAAAACTAGCATCCACCCACTGGACAGAGCTGGGCATGAGAAAATGATAGAGCTGGAAGCTGGATATGAGAAATACACAGAGCTGGTCTTGAGAAACATGACACAAGTGGATATGAGAAACATGAATGAGCTGGATATGAGAAATATGACATGGCTGGACATGAGAGACATGACAGCGCTGATTGTGAGAGACATGACATAGCTGGATACAGAGGTGGGCACACAAACCATGTCAGAGGTTGATGAGACATGACATAGCTGGATACAGAGGTGGGCACACAAACCATGTCAGAGGTTGATGAGACATGACATAGCTGGATACAGAAGGTGGGCACACAAACCATGTCAGAGGTTGATGAGACATGACATATCAGGATACAGAGGTTGATGAGACATGACATATCTGGATAAAGGAAACAATACATACCTGGATACATAATACATGACTGAGTTGGATCACAAAACATGAAATAGCTGAATATGAAAGATGACAGAGAAATTATGACAGAGCAGCTCTGAAAACCGACAGCTCCGGGCACAGGAATTCATGAACGTGCAAATGACAGAGCTGGATATAAAATACGAAAGAGCTGGACAGAGACAACATGATAGTGCTGATATGAAACCAGACATATCTGAAGACACAAAACTTGATACAGCTGAATAGAGGAAGCATGACAAATGACACTGCTAAATACAGGAAACATGATATTGCTAGATACAGGAACCATGACAATACTGAATACAGGAAACATGAGATTGCTAGATGCAGGACACATGACATAGCTAGATTCAGGAAACATGACGTAGCTAGATACAGGAAACATGACATTGCTAGATACAGGAAACATGACATTGCTAGATATAGGAAACATGACATTGCTAGATACAGGAAACATGACATTGCTAGATACAGGAAACATGACTTGCTAGATACAGGAAACTTGAAATTGCTAGATACAGGAAACAAGATGTAGCCAGATACAGGAAACATGACACTGCTAGATACAGGAAACATGACATTGCTAGATACAGGAAATAAGACGTAGCTAGATACAGACAAAAAACATAGCTAGATAGAGGAAACAAGACATAGCTAGATACATGAAACATGATATTGCTAGATACAGGAAACTCGATGTAGCTAGATACAGAAAACATGACATTGCTAGATACAGGAGACATGGCATTGTTAGATACAGGAGACATGACACTGCTAGATACAGGACACATGACATTGTTAGATACAGAAAACATGACATTGCTAGATACAAGTACTATGACATTGCTAGATACAGGAAACATGACGTAGCTAGGTACAGGAAACAAGACATAGCTAGATACAGGAAACATGACACTGCTAGATACAGGAAACATGACATTACTAGATACAGGAAACATGACATTACTAGATACAGGAAACATGACATTACTAGATACAGGAAACATGGCATTGCTAGATACAAGAAACATGACATTGCTAGATACAGGAAACATGACATTACTAGATACAGAAAACATGACATTGCTAGATGCAGGACACATGACATAGCTAGATACAGGAAACATGGCATTGCTAGATACAGGAAACATGGCATTGCTAGATACAGGAAACATGACATTACTAGATACAGGAAACATGGCATTGCTAGATACAGGAAACATGACATAGCTAGATACAGGAAACATGACATTACTAGATACAGGAAACATGACATAGCTAGATACAGGAAACATGGCATTGCTGGATACAGGAAACATGACATTACTAGATACAGGAAACATGACATTGCTAGATACAGGAAACATGACATTGCTAGATACAGGAAACATGACATTACTAGATACAGGAAACATGACATAGCTAGATACAGGAAACATGACACTGCTAGATACAGGAAACATGGCACTGTTAGATACAGGAAACATGACATTACTAGATACAGGAAACATGACATTACTAGATACAGGAAACATGACATTACTAGATACAGGAAACATGACATTGCTAGATACAGGAAACATGACATTACTAGAAACAGGAAACATAGCATTGCTAGATACAGGAAACATGACACTGCTAGATACAGGAAACATGGCATTGCTGGATACAGGAAACATGACATTACTAGATACAGGAAACATGACATTGCTAGATACAGGAAACATGACATTGCTAGATACAGGAAACATGACATTACTAGATACAGGAAACATAGCATTGCTAGATACAGGAAACATGACACTGCTAGATACAGGAAACATGGCACTGCTAGATACAGGAAACATGACATTACTAGATACAGGAAACATGACATTACTAGATACAGGAAACATGACATTACTAGATACAGGAAACATGACATTGCTAGATGCAGGACACATGACATAGCTAGATTCAGGAAACATGATGTAGGTAGATACAGGAAACTTGACATTGCTAGATACAGAAAACATGACATTGCTAGATACTGGAAACATGACACTGCTAGATAGAGGAAACATGTGGACACAGTAAAAATGGCAGACGGGGATATAAAATGAAAGATTATTACAGAAATGAATAAGAACCAAAAAGACAACTGGTGGGAAAATAGCATACATTAATTCATAAAAACTTACTTGTGGCTTTTCCTTGGCATTCTGGAGTTAACCAAATTTACTCCAGAATGTCTGTGTATTAATCAGCTTGTGGTACCATCAGATTCATGACCTATTCTCACCTACCCCTGATTAGCTCAGTTCTGGAGAAGATCAACAATAGAAACTTGAAGTCAAACATGATTTCCTCAACAGTCTGGATTATAACCATTCAACAATTTATAGCTGCAAAGATATCTAGGATTATAAACATAAAACAACCTATGATTACTATTACATACTGCCTTATTCTTGATGAAAAGAAACTCAGAACTGCACCTCCAAGAGATGGGGGAAGGGCAGGTCTGGAACACTGTCTCTCTTACATGAGGTTTATGAGTTCATTAGAACCTTTAACATCATTGGCTCTTAATGAGTGAAGAAGCTGAAATACAATTATAACAGCACAGAAGAGTTTTTGTCCGACTTTGGTATCAAGACTATGAAGAACAGCCAACTCATTACTAGGGGTAAGACTGAAAGTATATGTATATGTGTGATGGTGGGAAAAATAGCCTTCCCAAACCGTCAGCATACAGACCAATACATTGTTAGAATTTGAAAGTTAAAAGACATCGACCTTGAGTGGAGGTTATCAACCTCAGGAGATGATTTGCGGGACTCCGGAAATGGAGGGTGTTCAAACCCTCATGCCGTAGAGTACCAGAGGAGATGAGAAGTGTGACTTCAAAGGCGACAGGTGCACAAACCAAAGTCGTCTGCAGCACAGGGAGAAGAGGCATACCTATATGAGGAAAAAGGCTGCCTATGTTGGAAGACTACTTGCTACAGCCACAAGGAGACAGCTCGCAAGTTGCAATTGATGGCTAGAGTTGAAGAGGACAGAAGATTAGCCAAAAAGGAAACATGCTTGTCGGGATCACCCAGAAGACTGATAGTCAGACAAGACTGGGAAAAATCAGGTGGACCCCACAGTGAGCGATTAATTGTGAGAAATCAACAGTGAAGCCCAGAAGTGCAAGCCTTCGCTGAACGACAGGAACTTACCAGGAACGACTGCCTCCCTGGGTAAAATGAATATATATAGACCTATGAAGTTGCTGCTACGGGATAAGTGACGGCCAGTGGAGTTCCTTTAGTATTAGCCTTTTTCTTGAGGCAATTAGTAGGTAATAGTCTCAGAATGAGCAGTAGCTGGTTGCGCTCATCCATCAGTCATTGCAGCATTTCCCTGATATCCAGGGGCATATTATAGTACTTATCTCTCTTCGATGTTGATACGCATTATTTTTCTGTAATGTTGATTTGTACACTGTAGTTGATGCACGGATTATCTTACTTGTTAAATTGGAGATTGTCACTCTGTTACTGCTCAGACGGAAATAAATATACATTTGAGTTGTCTTTCATTTCGACTTGTCAGCCTGAGGTTGTGTAGGTTGGTCTAGGGCCCTTATAGTCTGCACACTCATCTGTAGCTTGACACCATACCACAGGACATTGATGGGGCGGTTGCATAATTAGCGATCATCCTCACGAGGAAACGAACCTAAATCTATCCTATCCCTTCCTCTGTGTCATCTCTTCTCTCTTCTTTCCTCATCACCCCTTATTACCAAATATAGGGCACTGTGGGCAGGGTTCAAGTTGAGAAATGACCCCTAAGGCTCCCCCCTAGGCATATCTTTATATTTATCCCTATTCATATTTATATCCTCATTTTCTTTCTCTTCTATCATCTCTTCTTACCCTATCTCTCTCCCCTTGTCTCCTACTATCACATACGAGGGTAAGTTAATAAGTAAGGCACAAATGGCTGTAGAAAAATAACTAAATATGACAAACAATTTGAAACCAATTTATTTTTATACATACACTAGCTGACGCGGCCTGGCTTCGCCCAGCCCTTGGTGGGGATCGATCGATCGATCAATCTATCTGTCGATCTGTCTGTCTTCCGGTCTGTCTGTCTATCTATTTATCTGTGGTGGGAGGGTGGGGAAAATTGTGAGGGTGCGGGATGTATGTGTGGATAGGTGCGGGATGTGTGGGTTGACGGGGTATGTGTGTGTGGTTTTGTGATGTGTGTTTTGCTTGGTGGTTGCGGATGTGTGGGTGGGTGGAGGAGAATATGTGGGTGGGTGTGTCAGTTATGGGATGGGTGGGGGATGTATGTGTGGGTGGGGAAATGTGTGTGGGTGGGGGATCAGTGGGTGGGTGGTGGCATGTATTTTTGCCTGAGTCTGTGAGTGCTTGGAGGTATGTGTGGGTGGGGAGTGTGGTGTGGTGGGTGGGAGATGTGTGGGTGGCTGAGGGATGTGTGGGTGGCTATGGGGTGTGAGGGTGGATGGGGGATGTGTCTCACAACATTGCAGTATGCACTGTTTATGTTTACAACTTTCATTTGACAATGTGTTTTTTTCCCATGTGAATGTACCATGCGTAATATGCATTGTTTATGCTTACAAAATCCATTTGACAATGTTTTTTTTCCCCTATGTAAATGTAACATGCACATTTGATGAATGAAAGATGAGTGATCGAAAGGGCTGAATGTAAGGCGGGCCCAATTTGTTACCCTTTTAAAATAAAGATTGCTTTTATATATATAGATTGTCCTTTATTTCTCAACATAATTTCCACCAAAATTGATGCACTTATCCCATCGTTTTATCAGTCCTCCCAAACCCGCTGCATAGAAAAGCATGCCCTGTTCCCATTTACCGGCCATCTTACATAACTGTGTGACTTACTTATTGACTCTCCCTCGTAACTTTTTCTGCCCAGCTATGCACCGCTTTACGGGACAAACATTAGTCAGCATAAACATTGAAATCCCACCTTGGCTGGAGACATTTCGCCAATGACGCCGAAGTTGAATTGAAGTGAAAACGTGGTTTAGAAAATAGGGCACGCAGTTCTATGCAGCCGGTTTGGGAAGACTGATAAAATGATGAGATAAGTGCATCAATGTTGGTGAAAATTATGTTGAGAAATAGAGAGACAATGTATGTATAAAAATAAACTTGTTTCAAGTTATCGTATTTAGTTATTTTTCTACAGCTATTTGTGGCTTTCTTATTGACTTCCCCTTGTATATATCCATCCATCTTCCGTCACCCTGCTACTGAGTGAGTGCGTGGCGCGACACTGTGAGCTGTGAGTTTCGTGTGAAATGCTTTTGAATCTGCCTGAGGTTTTTTGGAACATGACTGCATGTTCGGAGCGATGGCAGCTGGCTATGTCCCAGAGTTGACCGGTTTTTGCCTTATGCAGAAATGCGTGGCTGCTGGGCTTCTGGTTGACTGCCACTGACATCGACGATGAACTGTATTTTCGTGGACTGTGTGGGTGAACATCTAGGAAACATCCAGATGGGAAAATGACTGCCGATTCCATCAGAAATAAACTGGATGTTTCGTGGGGGACTATTGTGTTGACATTCTGGTGGCAGCATTATGCACAGTGTATATGTGCGGGCTGTTGTTTGTCGAGACTCCTGTCTTTTCCACTTTTCACATTGGGCACTGGGGAGCATTTTATGTGATATTCACTGGCACAGGAACGGAGCATAATGGGGACGACCCGTTGCTGTGAAGTTGGAACCGCGACTAACTAACTAATATCCATCCATCATGTGCCATGCTGGTAAGCGTGGGCGGTCATGTTTTGCCATCTCACTCGATCACCAGAGTCGTGGATCAGCTCCGTGTTTCTGTCTCGACCATGCCACGAGCCCAAGCCATCCAGGTATTTGCTTCTAGGTCTTCCTCTTGGTCTGATAACTTTGATCTTGCCAGTTGTCACCAAGTTCTCCAATTCATTAACATACCCAAAAAATGTTGACTGTCTGCGCCTAATGTCTCTAATCAGTTTACGATCTTCATTTGTTTCTTGAAGGACCTGTTCATTGGTCTTTCTGGCTGTCCATGGTATTCTTTGCATTGTATATATAAAACAATCATATTTTATGATGGAATTGACATGCCAATTTGTCAAACCAAATCACAAGAAGTCAAATTAATACTCAGAGATTACAAAGCAAAAGCAAGAAAGGAAAGAATGTGGTTGGTGACTATGGTTTAGAAATAAGAAACAAAATAAAACAAAAGAGAAAAACTGATACTGATATAATGGGCAAATGTGCATTATATATTGAAAGGCAACAGAGGGGATAACATGGAAAGCCCTAATTAAAAATATTCAATCAAACTGACTACATACTCATTAATAATAGATTCTGGAAAGAATTTATCAATGCGAAGTTTATGCTTGCTACTGACTTTAACAGTGACGTGTCACTATGTGGACAAATACAAGTAGGATTGAACAAGGAAAAGGAGATTCTGAGCATGAGACTTAAGTGTATTTTAAGATCAGAAAAAGAAATCAATCAATCATGTGCCATGCCGGAAAGCGTAGGCGGTCATGACTCGCCATTTCACTCGATCACCGGAGTCGTGGATCGGCTCAGTGTTCCTGTCTCGTCCATGCCATGTGGCCAAGCCATCCAGGTATTTTCCTCTCGGTCTTCCTGGTTGGTCTGTTCCCTCGATCTTGCCAGTTGTCAATAAGTTCTCCAATCCATTTCTTCTCATAACATGTCAAAAAATTTTTGACTGACTTCGCCTAATTTCTCTAATCAGTCTACGATTTTTATTTGTCTCCTGTAGTACTTGGTCATTGGTTTTTCTGTCTGTCCATGATATTCTTTGCATTTTCCTCAGAAACCACATTTCTGCAGCCATCAGATGTTTTTCAGCTTGACTGCACATTGTCCAAGTTTCACATCCATACAAAAGAACAGGCTCTATGTATCCCCTCAACACTCTTTTTCTCGTTTCAATTGACATCTTTTTATTGGTCAGAATGTCTTTCATCTTGCTAAAGGCTACTTTTGCCATGGCGATTCTTGTTCTAATCTCTTCAAGGCATCTCCCATCAGATGTTATGACTGTTCCGAGATAATTGTTTCGATTCACTTGTTGCAGAATATTCCCATTTACTTGTATATTACATTGTGGTACTTCGTTCTTCCTAGTGACGACCATAACCTGTGTCTTTTTACAATTTAATTCCAACCCCAGCTGCTCACTGTGTACAACAACCGCGTCAACTAATTGTTGCAGATCCTGTGCATTATCTGCAATCAATACTGTATCATCTGCATATCTAATGTTATTGATGTTTCTTCCACCAATGCTGATTCCATTTATATCTTTACATTTCTGAAAATATTTTCACTATATAGGGAAGGGAAAAAAGGTCTGGAGACATTACACATCCCTGCCTAACACCTCTCTTAATAGGTTGATATTGTCCCACTTTATTATCAATCCTTATGGCAGCTTGTTGTTTCCCATCAATTTGTAGATCTGCAAGCATATCCACCATGTTGACATGTCTAACTCTATCAAAAGCCTTTGTGTAGTCAATAAAGCAAAGATGTATATCCTTGTTTACTTCTATAGCACGTTCAATAACTGTTCGCAGCATATACACAGCATTTACTGTACCCTTTCCTTCTACAAACCCACATTGTTCTTCCCCTATTTCAATGCAAGACCAAAATACAGTGAGTGTGAGACAATATATTGCGATCTAGGGAGGAAAAAGCTTTAATAACCAATGGGAAATGCAGAAACACTGGAAATATGACAAAAAGTTAAGAAATGGATGATGAAGAAACTTTAAAGTTGATGGACACAAAAAAATAAGGTAAAATGATTTATAGCTGTATCCATACAAAAAGGAGTAACTAAATGTGAAGACTTCCTAACAATGAACCTCATAAACCATGTCACTAAACTCCTAGACAGAATTGTAATGAGAATAACAAGAAGGAAAATAAAGAACTAAAATAATGAAGAACATATAAATCTGAAGAAGGGAAAGGAACAAATAAAGCTACGTACACATTCCAAATACTAATAGAGAGATCAGTTGAGACAGAAAGATCTAGACCGTGCTTTCCAGATTATTATAAAGTAAATTTGATGAAATGATGCAAACACTGAAGGATAAACAAAGATGGGAAAGCTCTTAGAATTATAAAATCTGAGATTACCATGAGGATAACAAATTTTTCAGATTCAAACAACATCAGTGACTGAGTGTGTATTTCAGCCAGAAAAGGACCCATCTATTCACTTGCTTCCAAATAGCTGTTATAGCCTAGAGCACAGAGTTGGAGGGACAGTCCAACCCTGCATAATACTCCCATGGCTTGTGCATTCATCACCTCTGGCAGCAAAACTTCTGGCCTTCACATGGTGAAACTGTCTTAACTAACAGGAGAAGGGGGTGATGGCGAGTATCTGGCACCGTAAAACCAGGCTGCTTTAGATATGAATGTGTGTACATACATGCACAGACATGTGTACATACATACATATCTAACTCAAGTATGACCATAGTCTACTCTAGCAAAGGAAAGGTGCTGAAGACGGGGACAACCAGTCAGGAGGCGCACCACAGAAATCAGGATGCCACGCAATCACACCATGAAATATGTTGATTATGCAAAATGTTATGGTGCTAGCCCTGCAATGGATCCCCAGTCAGGTGCAGTGCCGGGCCCTATGCCTCGAAAGGGTCCAACCACAACTACTGGAGGTTCTTCTCAAATGTCCTGTGGAGCCAGTGGACCTGAGAATAGAGCGTCTGGCCATACCAAACAAAGACTGAATATAATGAACTGGAATGTGGAGGGAGTCAGCACCAACAACAAAACTGACCTAGAAAATATACTGATTCAAGAACAACCCAGGAAGGTAGCCTGGCCAACAAATGCCTGAAGAAATTGGATGTGTTGGCCGAAAGGTTAAAATATTGCAGCTCTGCTGTAAACAAACACAACACAATTACGTCTAAAACAACATTCCGGATGAACGCAGCAGAAGAAGAATCAAGAATAAGTAAATGTATGTTGCTTGCAAGAAACTCACCTCAATGAAAACATAGCCTTCAAAGTCAGAGGCTAGCAGTGCTGCCAATCTGAGTGAGAAGACAGACGAAAGGGTGGGATACTAATGTAAAGAATAATATTACTGCTTCACAAATTGAAGTTTACATGGAAGGGGCCAAGTATCAGAAACTTAGACAATACAAATCTACATATGATCAATTACTACTGTGCAAGTGACCACCTACAGGCACTGGACACACTACCATTAAAAGAAAAAATGATTGTGTGTGGCGATTTCAATAGCCACTTGCAGAGCTGGGGCTCTGAAACATGGACCAGAGAGGAGAGAGACTGAAAGACTGGCAGGATAAGAATTGGTTCACCTTGATTAACAAGCCATCTGACTCACACACCTTCTCTCGAGATCATGGCACACTACAACTACACCTAACCTGGCTGTTCATTCACCAAACTCAGAGTGGAACATCACACAAATTGTTGGGAAACAACTTGGTGGCAGTGACCATCGGCCAGTCTTTCTAACTGTAGAATATTAGCTTTTAAGTGAAAGCAGTACCTTCTCAAGGTGGAACTACAAGAATATAGACTGGGCAATATACAAACATCGCACAAGCATACTAGTTAGAAATCTGAACACAGATAAAGATATAAATAAAGCAGTTGAAGTGTTCAGCAAATGCATACTACAGGAAGCACAAGAAACAGTATCAAGAAGAGATCGTAAACAATATAAACCGTACTGGAGTAGTGAACTAGAGCAGTTGCAAAACAATGTGGGAGTAAGTAGAAAGCAAGCAGAGGCTAAATCTAGCTAAAGGCACCACAATAAATACCAGCACGCAAAAACCAAATTTCAAAGGGCCAAGTTGCAGGCTAGATGGAAAAGCTGGCAGGAGAAAATAGAGTCACTGAACTTTGAGAGACTCAAGGAAGTTGTGGAAACTAATAAGACAACTTAACGATGAGGGTACAGAGAGAAACTCAAAAATTGCACTACATAATGATGAAAACATCGTAACAGGAAAGCAAGCAGCTGACCATTTTGCAGACTCATGTGCACAAGATAACAACACTGAAATTAGTCCAGAGAAAAAACAAGAGATTTGAGAAAAATGGCAACATGCAAGGCAGAATAAAATAGTACATAAGGCACTGGAGGCACCTATCATACACAGTGAAATGGAGATAGCAATATCAAAAGTGAAAATGAGAAAGTCACCAGTAGCCAACAGTTTATGCAATGAAATTATCAAGAACCTAGGAAAAATGGCGAAGACAAAGCTGCTGCAGATGTTCAATAAATGTTGGACATGAGGCAGTGTTCCACATGCCTGGAGAGAAGCAATCATGATACCCCTCCTAAAATCAGGGAAAGATAGTTCCAATACCTCCAGCTACAGACCAATTAGCCTCGCCAGCTGTTTTTGCAAAACAATGGAGCACATCATCAATCACAGATTGCAGTGGTTAATTGAAAGTGAAAACATTCATATGCCACACCAGGCAATGTTACTCTACAGATTATCAGTACCTCTCTCAAGAAATTGAGGATGCATTACAAGAGAAGAAACTGGTGCTTGCGGCATGTTTAGATCTAAAGAAAGCTTTTGACAAAATTCTGGAAAGAAGTTCAGATGAAGAAACTGAGAAACTATAAAGTCAATGGAAGAATGTACAAATGGGTGAAAGTATACTTGCACAACAGAAGGGCCAGAATACAAATAGACGGACTCAAGAACAAGAGAGTACCACTGCATCATGTTGTTTTCCAGGGTGGTGTCCTTTTTTCCACTTTTTCTAATCTTCATCAATGATTTCGTTGCTAAACTACCACATGGAATCAAAGTGGCAATGTACACTGATGACCTGGTTCCATGGAGCACAAATGAACATGCATCAGTGGCCACCAGATTGCTACAAAGTGTTTTTTTTTAATGAATCTTTGTTGTTTCTTCTTCTTTGGTCTTACTATTATGCCATAATAATCCAATATTCTTGCTCTCCTGCCCTACTTTTAGAACAGTTTGCAGACTACTTTCAGTCTCCACATAAAACTATATCACTGGCATATCTCAGAGTGTTGATACTTTGGCCTTCAACTTGAACAGCCTTCACATGTTTGACGTTACTTGCTCCATGTTGAAAAGGTCAGATGATAATACACATCCTTGTCTAATATTTCTGAGTATTGTCTCATACTAACTGTTGACAAGGTCAGTTTTAAAACACATCCTTGTTTAGTGCCTCCATTACTTGCTCTTTAATTTACCAAGTTCTTTCTGCGTATCTGAGGGTAGATGCTTCCTCCCTATATATGAGTTGAAGGGGAGCACTGACGGGGTACTCCACTCCTGCCCATGAGGTATCCTCATAGGCTATTGGAGGGAAGGCGACATCTGACAGCTCCCATTGATAGGGTTTATACTATCCAGCTATGTGTGAGACTGACTCACACTCGTTATTCCCAAGGTGCAGTCACAGTGAGAAATCAGCACTGAACCATCAGCTTCAATTCAGGTCAATTCTCAGTTTGTATGCGGGCAAGTCAATAAGTAAGTCACAAAGTTCTGTGGGATAGCAGATAAATGTAGTTGGTGTTTTCTACAGGTGTCATTAGGTGACAGCAACATCAAATTTTATATTCCCGTTCGTCAGGTGGCGCTAGGTGTCTCATGTGCATGTGCAGCGTATAAACAAAATGGCAACTGCACTTACGGAGTGTACAACCAAAGAGCAACGTGCTGTTGTGCATTTTTTGTGGGCAAAAGGACTGCCTGCAAAGGACATTCTTAAGGAAATGCTTCCTGTTTATGCTGACAAATGTTTGTCCCGTAAAGCGGTGCATAGCTGGGAAGAAAAGTTCCTCAAGGACGCTCTAAAATTGTTGATGAAATCCGATCTGGTCGTCCTGTTGAGATTGCAAAAGGAACATCCGTGCAGCGGGTGGAGGAGATGATTAGAGGTGACAGGAGAGTAACGACAGACTGTAGCATCTGCAATAGAGTGCTCACATGGTTCAGCATAAAGCATAAAGCATAATGCGTGATCAATTGAAATTTATGTAAGTGTGCTCAAGGTGGGTACCCAGACAATTGAAGGAGGAACACAAAATGAATCGATGTGGCCTGTCCTTGCTGTCACAGAACTCACTCGGTCCGCCTCGTGATGTTTCCGTTGAGGAAATGTCCGGTGAAACATCGGGTAGTCGGGTGAATAAAATTACTAGTCAAAGGGAAAGAACCAGTAATTTGACACAACCCGACAAGAGCCGTTGCTCGCCCTTTAAGAAGCTTCCAGCACTTGGGTGGCGTGAACAAGTTTTAGGACACGAGGGACTGCGCATGTCCGACGCAAGTGCAGTCGATTGTCCCGGAACAAAGGATTAGTTGGAGACGAAGGTTGCTGGCAGGCAGTCGACATTTTGGCCCAGTGCTAAGTGATAGAGAGCGGGACGCCATGTCTTGATGAGGGTTGAAGACCTTTGACATCATGTCCAGTTGCAGTGACAACGCTTCTCTTATTCACTGTCGTGCTGTTTGTGTGAAGGTATGTGTACAACCTTGTTTCTTAACTAGTGCGGTGTCGGTGATTCGAATTATGAGATTTCGCTAACACGTGGACTGACCGTCGCGGGAAAGGAGGTCACGTGTGAACATTGGTAAGCTTGTGTTTTACGACTGTAAATTAAGCCTGTGGCAAACGCGTGTTTACCAGCATTGTACTGCTAAGATATTTCGTAGGTTAGCAGCGTGCGGCTTATTTACAGCCCCTGTAGATCGGGAAAATCGGGTTCAGGGAAGCGAGACCTGTAATTTGAGTTCACACATGGCCAACTTTATAACCTCGAGCGTCGGCGTGGCCAGCGTGGCCGAACCATTACCCGCAGCGCTACCGGAAGTAGATTAAGGAGTCGCTTCGGATATATCGAGTGATATATCGATGAACTCGGGCGAGTGCAACGAATCAAATGCACCGGTCGGCCGAAACCTCCGAGGTCATTTCAAGATCGTACCGGGAGTCGAACATGAGGTCACATGGTGGGGTGACCACTGGCTTCTTCTTGGCTTTCCTCACATCTGTCTTTTAATTAGTTGCCCTCAATGGAATACCAGCTTAATATATAGTGGATTCCTGAGAGGTTGATAAAGGGGGAAGGGACCGTTGCGACAGACTTGTTCTTCTTGAACATGACACCGTTCTAAATGCCCCGACCTGGGACCAGGGAGGGGGGAACGGGGTGTGGATTTCTGCTACAGGGGGATCACCCTGTATATTTATTTGGATTTACTGGATTGTGCCTACGGCATGGTACGACATCAGCTTTGGCGGATAACAGGAAGGGGGTTGAGGAAGTACTGCCATCGGCCCTCCTTCAGGGCCCTTCTATCTATAAGTACAACTAACTCACTAACCGTATGTGTTGTCTAGCTATGTTTCAGCAGAGACCCATATCTCAGACACCAACCTTGGCCCAGCCCTACGTTCGTCTGAGAAAGAGGATGTAAGTGGACAGCTGCCGCTTTGGTTTTAGGTCCAGTCTGTCCTCGACCGTTCGAGCAGCCAGTGAAGGAGTGCGGCCCTTATGGGAATGGTCCACACGTCTGAGTAAGAGGGACCTAAGTGTATCTGCTGTCAGTGAGTCTGATTCATGGTGCTCTCACTAAGTGTTATCCTCCACAGGTTCTATCTTGTTGAGAGCAGAGCGATGATCTGGGGACGAGTCCAGTGATCTGGACTATGGCGAGAGCTGGTATGAACCGCTTGGAAGTCCACCACCACAGCGAGCAGTACTTACAATCGAGAGTACGTCTCAGTATGGGCTCCAGATAATGCATCACCTACGCCACGTCTGATATCCCAGGTTATTCGCCATGACAGCACCCTATTGCCTTGTTAGTTACTTCACCAGGCAAGTAGCTTGATGTTAGTGTCCCAGTTGTGAGCCTGACTGACTGCCTTCATATACCAGCTAGCTATGATGTCTTCACTACCAAGTGCCTGGTATCATGTGGTGCATGATATTGTGGAAAGACTGTTTTCTACTTAAATTTATCTACCGTGCCACATTTCAGCAAGGGATGTTTCTATGCTGTGATATCTGCGCTATGAGTCAGATGATCGAGGCTGGTCGCATAGACTGTTGTGACTGTTACAACCGTTGAGTGGAAGATTCACATCTCGCTCGACCAGCAGAGTCAGTTACACTTCAAGACAATTTTCCAGAGGAGTGTTCTAGTTCCTCAGCCACCCGAGAGACAGTATTTAGCACTACCCTAGGGTGGTCCAGACTTCAGTGACGTCATCCACCGGAGGTCCCGTGTACCAGTGAGTCGACTCGCCAGCCATCCTGTCCAAATGGAGAAACCTATACCTGGAGGGAGGCCTGATAGACTTGGTGAGCGTGTCCGACTTACCCGATAGTGGAAGACTTGAGGCCCTGACGATGATGACACTTTCTCTGGGAGGCTACTCGATCCTTGCCACGTCTTATCTCTCATAGATACTGCGAGGCCTATCTCGGAATCATTATCATCATTCTCATTCATCTTGTATAATACACCAAATTGTTAACATAGTTAGCTGCCAGAGTTGTGTCATGAGTTCAGGACGAGGTTTGAAAGGGGTAACGTCCCTCTGTTGAGAGTGAGGGAGATAGTGATCCAAGGGTCGAAGGGGTTTTGTGGACTGAGGTCACCTATGTCCCAGGGCTAAAGGTATCCCGTTGTTAAAGTGTGATAGCAGGTTCCCCTCACCCCAGGGAGTGCTGTGACACTTGCATCATCTCTGTCAATATGAAGATGAAGGAGAAGACATGCTCAACAGGATTGTTACTAGGGATGAATCATGGGTGCATCACTACCAGCCCGAATCAAAGCGTGCTTCAATGCAATGGAAACATCCTTCTTCACCTTGTGTCCAAAAATTCAAGGTTAAGCCATCAGCAGGGAAGAAGCTGACAATGTTCTGGGATTGTCAATGTGTGCTTTTAATCAATTTCAAGAAGAAAGGTGACAATGTGAATTCTGAATCGTACTGTGAAGTTCTATCGATGTCTCATGATGCAATTCGAAGAAAACGTCCAGAACTGCTGACTAGAGGAGTGTTGCTTCTTCATGACAATGCCAGATCACATACGACTCGATTAACTCAGGAGAAAATTAACCAACTAAGGTGGGAAGTTCTGGAACATCCACCAAACAGCCCCGACTTAGCCCCTGGCGGTTTCCACCTTTTTGGTCCACTGAAAACTCTCCTTGGCGGAAGACATTTCACGAATGACGCCGAAGTTGAATGTGAAGTGAAAACGTAGTTTAGAAAACAGAGTACGCAGTTCTATGCAGCCAGTTTGGGAGGAATGATAAAACGATGGGATAAGTGCGTCAATGTTGGTGGAAATTATGTTGAGAAATAAAGGGATAATGTATGTATAAAAATAAACTGGTTTCAACTTGTTATCATATATAGTTATTTTTCTACAGCCACTTGTGACTTACTTATTGACTTCCCCTCGTATCTTACAAATCTCTTTGTTTTTTCTTCTTTCGTTCGCTTGAAATTTGTCTATAACTGCAATTTTGTCTCTTGTATGAATTTAACTGTCTTCTTAGTTCACTCAGTGGTCCATATAGTTTATCTTTCACTGTTGTTTCTCTGCGCCAGAAGGTTTGCCTTGATATGACGTATTTTGGGCAGTCTAGGAGTACGTGATAGCTCTAAGGTATGTTGGTTCTTTATATTCTCGTAGGGGTATTCCA
This sequence comes from Cepaea nemoralis, assembly GCA_014155875.1. Lineage (NCBI taxonomy): Eukaryota > Metazoa > Mollusca > Gastropoda > Stylommatophora > Helicidae > Cepaea > Cepaea nemoralis. The sequence continues at coordinate 57,327 of JACEFZ010016511.1, read as the reverse complement.
TGTATCTGTATGACGCCTGCCTTTTGTTTTGGAGAGAGGATAAATAGAGTGGTGTTGCACTTTCAGCGTTTCTTCTGGGACACCATCTATTTGCCCATGCAACTAAAGCATCTACAGCAATCTAGATGCGATGTAGCGATCTGGTGGCCACTGATGCATGTTCATTTGTGCTTTGTAGGACCAAGTCATCAGTGTACATTGCCACTTTAATTTCATGTGGTAGTTCAGCCACAAGACAGCACTACCCTTGGCAGCAGCGGAGCACCCAAAAATGTGTCCCAACCATATTACTACAGACAAACTATTGCTTTGCAATGGGCATAAGAGCCCCCCCCCCCCCCCCCCCCCTCCTCTTACAACCGCTTGAAAGGAGCATATTGATATTATCAGGTTTTGAAACCCCTCAGAGATGAGTTTCGGTGTTTGGCTCGCATCGAGCCATCCCTCCTCCCCACCTCCCAACCCGTTTAGAGGCATGAATCCTATAGGGTGTACCCAAATACATCACTGTGTCTTGCCTGCACCCAAGATACAGACGGTGGACATTTCAATTATCCTGGCAGAAGCCGTGAGGACACACAATGGAGAATCAGTGTCATATCTGTTTGGACATGTACCCATATGATTTCATCCCCCGAAGGACCCAGTTTGCTCACTTAACCCTTTACAGGGCAGACGCTTGTCCGTTTTGTAGCCCTGAACGGGCAAGATTTTTTCAGGTTCGGTAAAATTTTGGGTCGCGTTAGTAAAAACATCACAAATAAGGTGTTAGTCAAACCGATTTTAGTTAAATAAACAACACAATGAAGGGAAAAGCATGCAGAATATGTTACTCACGTGATTGTTGACGGTAATCCATATATGAACACAAATATTTATGAAATACGGCATGTTGTTTGTGATTTTCCGTCATCTATACGGCAATTTACAAACACATTTTCAGAATCATAATCACTTTCTTTAAAATCCGACTCAGACTGCTAATGCAAAGTAACGCTTTGCACTGATATCTAGCTCCAATTAATAGTCAACTTCGTGCCCTTTAATGTCACTTAAATTGAACAGAGCAAAATCTCGGCTATCACTTGAAGAATCGCCGAAATCCGTTTTGAAAAACAGCGTAAAAACCCCGAAAACTATCAAAAAAAGTCCATAAAAGTCTGTTCAAATTCACACTAGCGCATTTACAAATGGCGGCCACGTTGTCAAGCTATCGGCAAAAGCGAAAGTAGCCGTCGGAAGTATCGGAAAGCCGAGAGATCGCGTTTTTACAATGCATAATAGTATCGGCCGGTTTGAGACGTTTTGCCCGTTTAACGTATCGGACAGAAATGGGCGGTCCACCCTGTAAAGGGTTAAGATGTGTCGACCGCAAGCGAGAGACGTGCTGTTATTTAATTGTGTTGGGATTTTGTTAATGATCAGATATTTTCTGAAAAGATTGTTTGATAAAGAGTGCAGGAGACAGGCAATTAGTGAGCCTGTAGTTTGCATTTCTGTAGTCAGGTCTTAGTCAGACATGACTGAGCTACCGTATAACAGTAGACGGTACTACCTGCTTTCTGTTAGCACCGAACGTTGGGCGGTGCTTACCAAACTCGACAACCCACATTGTGCCAACGGCTTCGGGCGGAAGAGCACAATTGGGAGGGTACAAGCCTTACCCTGGTGCGAGGAAATGCAAGCTAAAGACAAAATGTCATGGCAGGGCAGACCAGGCCCTAAGCCCTTGGTTGGCGGCTGGTCTAGGTTGGAACTCCGACAGGCGGACAGTTAGAGCTTTGCTTTGCTGATCCGGCAGCTTCTGCAGCTTGTCTTGTTTCAGATGTAAGGGTGTTACCTTTCCTCTGCAGTGAACTAGGCAGGCTGAGAGAGGGATCATGCTGCATGGGCAACACATGATCTCTATTTTTTAGCGCAGGCTTTTTGCTATGGAGAGTGTGAGATGTAAGATGGTGCATGATGGTGGAAATGACCACGTGTTCACATGCACCCACTGTGAACAGACATTTACAGTGCAAACTGGCCTTATCAGTCACATTCGCTACCGCCATAGGTAAAAGTTATTATGCCTTTTTAGAGCACAAACTATCGTCTGTCAAGACGGCAAGGTGCCAATGTGTATGTGTCTTGCCTGCCCTTTGGAGACATAAATCCTATAGAGCGTACCGAATACGGCCATGTATTCAGTCATGCAACCACCACACAAACTGAACATCATCCTGCTAACGGCCCGGAAACTGGACTGGAAAGAAACATACGACCGAATCATGGCTGAGGTTGAGCCACCGCGCCTACGCGAGCCACCACAACCAAAGCCATGCAAACACATGCCGGCCAACGAGCCTCCACGTCCAAAGCTCTGCAAGCTAAAGCCCATTCAGCTAATAATAGAGCAAAGCACTGAATTGAACTCACCTGATTTTTTAACTGTGAAAAAGCCTTTGATAGCACTGATTGAGCATCTCTTTGGAAACTGATGAAGCAATGAGGCATTGTGGGATTCCACAGAAAATCATTAACTTAATCAAGACAACATATACAAAAACCAGGTGCAGAGGCCTCCATGAGGGAAAATAAGAGACATTTGAATAGGAGCAAGACGGATGCCTTTTGTCACCTCTTTTATTCTTACTATCGCAACATTAAACACTGTGAGAAATATATTTCAGTGGACTCTGACAAAGCAGCTTGGTTAGAGGAGACCACTGCAACACATATTGTATTCATTACGGACCTTAGTAAGGTGGAGAAAGGTTTCACATGGAATGGCTCACCTTGCTTCAGAGGTCCCAGACTGAGAATTGTAAGGATTTTGTGCCCCGGCCATGCAGGAATGCGGGGGAATGAACAGGCTAATAGGCTGGCAGGGAATGCACCTCTTGGTGGTAGATTACCTATGGACAAGGGAGAGGTGGTTATGCACCTGTGGGACCAGGTGGAGAAGGTGGGGGAAACAGATTGAGAACCCTGTATGAGAAAAGGATGAGATTGCGGGGCATAGGCAGGGGTTCTGGTAGAATCTCAAAACTGAGAGTGAAGACCAGGAGAACTTTCCAATCAGATAGCGTTGGGAACGATTAGTAGTGTGACTCTTCGCTGGCTGTTGAATGAGGGGAGGGAGCACGTATGGGAATGTCCTGAGTGATGTCAGTTCTTAGCTCAACTCAACTCAACAACTTAATTATCATATGTTCCTACATAGTTGATTCTGATACTATAGCTGCCAATATATATATTCTTTATTATATGCAGATCTTTCCCATCCATGTTAAACTTTTCTAGCAGTTTGTTTGATCATTTTGTCATGTTTCGCACTGTTAAATAATTTTGTGTAGTCTACAAAGAGGTTCTGAAAGTAGATAAAGAAATTCAAGAACAATACAGAGTGACTGTGAAAAATTGGTGCAGCGCAATAGCTAAAATACAGAGTATAAATGAACAATGGGAAATTTTAAGGGACTCCAATCTGTCAGAAGTCGGGGTGCCCACCGCCGAGATGAAAGTATTATTCACTGGCGGGCAACCCCAAATAGTCAGAAACTGACTAGGGACAAAACCTATATGGCTGAACTATAGATTAAGCCCATGAATATCCAACGTACAGCTCCAAGTGGCTCGTTACAAAATGAAATGAACTGTGCTGAATATTCGCCAAGAAATGGGAAAGAGAAGGTTAGCTAAGATAGATTTTTAAGTCTAAATTTAACAGTATTGACAACTATCCCAGTACAGGTTTTTCTCCCTGACTGCTCCCTTCCTTGGTGTCTAAGTGAACCCCCACCAATGTACACACACAACACGTATGCACAATTGGAAAAAATATAATGACAGAATTATGAGTTACAATACTACAACATTTATTTACTAATCATATTAGACATCTGATTTCAAGATGATGATGATGAAATCATAACATTTTGTGATGAGAAACATTACATAACTTTACTGTTACTTGAACTATCTGGATCTGTGGTCCAGATCCCCACTCTCCAGTAGAAACACAACAGCTTGCTGGTATTCTGACGCCTGTCAGTCCTGGCACTACCTAGTCGTCACTCGTTCTTGAGATCTATAACATAGGTGCTCTTTGTGAGAGCTGTTCAAACTGATGTTCGTACCTAACCTCAAACTAGCAAAGAAATATTACAGGAGAGAAGCCAAATAGCTAAGAAAACATGGACGAATGAAGAAATTTTAATGCTGATGGACAAAAGAAAACAGAGTAAAAATTACAAACAAGAATATGCTAAGATAAATAAAGAAATAAAAGATAAATGTGTGAAGGCAAAAGAAAGTTGGTTAAACGAGCAGTGCCAAAAAATTGAATTAAATTCCATTAAAGACACAAAAAAATATGCAGACAAATCAGTGAGCTCATGGGAAGAAAAATAAGAATAAATACAGGGTGTTTGAAATCAAAAACAGGAAAGATATTATTGGAGGAAGGTGTTATAATGAAGAGGTGGAATGAGGATATAAGAGAATTATATGATGGAGAAAGGGAAGAATTAACAGAAGAAAGTAACTTAGAAGGTCCACGTATTCTAAAAGAGGAAGTCACTGATGCTATAAAACATATGAAGAAAGGAAAAACAGCTGGGCCAGATGAAATCGCAGTTGAAGAATTAGAAGTACTGGGAGAATTTGGGATAGATATATTAACCAAAATGTTGAATATTTACAGTAGTGGATATTTACCCAGTGATATGCTGAAATCTGTATTGATAGCTATACCAAAAAGACCAGGAGCAATTGAATGTGAAGATTTTCGTACAATTAACCTCATAAACCATATCACTAAGCTTCTACTCAGAATCATAATGGGAAGAACCAGAAAGAAAATAAAAATGGAAATTATTGAAGAACAGTATGGATTTGTGGAGGGAAAGGACACAAACAATGCAATATATACATTATGGACCCTAATAGAAAGGTCAATAGAGAAACAGAAAGACATATATTTGTGCTTCATAGATTATACAAAGGCATTTGATAAAGTAAAACATGATGAACTGATTATAATGTTGGAAGATAACATTGATTGGAAAGATTTAAGAATAATAAAGAATATTTACTGGAACCAAGTAGCAGCAATTAAAATGGGAAATAAAGAGGGTAGTTACGAACAGATAAAGCTAGGAGTATGACAGGGGTGTGTCTTGTCACCAGATCTCTTCTCCCTATATAGTTAAGTAATAATGAGAGAGATCAAAGAGACGCCAGGAATACAAGTTGGAATTTATAATATAAATAATATATGCTATGCAGATGACACAGTATTAGTGGCAGATAATTCAACAGACCTACAAAAATTGCTGGACATTGTAGTGAGACTGCAAGGAATGGACTCTCCTTGAATATCAAGAAAACAGTAACAATGGTGATATCAAAGAAAATATTGACACCAAAATGTGACGTAGAAGTAGAAGGGAAAATTCATAACCAAGTGACAAATTTTAAATACCTAGGGGCATTTATAACATCAGATGGAAGATGTACAACAGAGATTAAGAGAAGAATAGGGCAAGCAAAAGCCGCATTTAAGAAAATTAAGAGTATCTTATGCAATAAGTCACTGTCACTGAATGTAAGAAAGAGAGTGCTGAAATGCTATGTAGAACCAGTTTTGCTGTATGGCAGTGAATCTTGGAATATAAATGAACAAATTAAGAAGAAATTAGAAGCAATAGAGATGTGGTTCCTGAGACGAATGTTGCGAATCCCTTTGACTATCAGAGTAACTAACAATGACTGCCTGAAACAGGCTAATGAAACTAGAACACTACATACAACAATAAGAAAGAGACAAACATCTTTCTTCGGTCATGTAATGAGAAGAGAGGTATTGGAGAATATCGTGACAACTGGAAAGATCAAGGGGAAGAGAGGCAGAGGCAGGCCAAGAGAAATGATGCTGGATGGATTGAGGCGCTGGCATGGAGGAATACCATCAGCAGAGTTGATCCAGAACACCAAAGACCGAGATCTGTGGAGAGCCATGAATGTCTACGTCAGCTGGCAGGACACTCGATGATGATGAGTCTACAAAGCATAAATTCAGATCTTATTTACTTGTTATTTCAGCAGCGACTGGTCCACCTTGCGACCCAAAGCCATGCAAGCGATAGAACTGATAAGTGATAGTATAGTAGTGATACATGTTTCTTGTTAAGTTTTAGTTTAGACATTAGTTTACTAACTATTCCCATGTTGTTGTTTTTTTTCTTTCTGTTTATTTTGTTTTTTTACTTTAACCATAGAACATGCTAAATGAAAATGAATGGTACTGAATATATACAAACTGGTATGAACGTTACGAATACAAGATGTTTGCACTTACTACATGTATTGTATACTTGTATACTACGATACAAAGATGTGTGTAAGCAGGGACATGATTGATACAGGCATTGATAATGCACATTGGGAGCAAGTCGCCGCTGAACGTGTTGCATGGAGGGCAAATATCAGAAATGGAATATAGTCAAAGGAGAAAATTATTGCAGAAAAGTCACACACCAAGCGTTTGAGACGTAAGATGGTGCATGATGGTGGAAATGACCACGTGTTCACATGCACCCACTGTGAACGGACATTTACAGCGCAAATTGGCCTTATCAGTCACACTCGCTACCGCCATAGTTAAAAGTTATTATGCCTTTTTAAAGCACAAACTATCGTCTGTCAAGACGGCAAGGTGCCAATGAATGAATGAATGAATGTATACTTGGTCAGGCAGCAAAGCAGGGTAATAATAGGCCCACAGGAGTCTTCTACAACAAAGTTTGTCACAAGCTAGAGGACGGTGAAGATCTCAAGCAAAGTTTGTCACAAGCTGGGGGACGGTGAAGATCTCAAGCAAAGTTTGTCACAAGCTGTGGGACCGGTGAAGATCTCAAGCAAAGTTTGTCACAAGCTGGGAGACCGGTGAAGATCTCAAGCAAAGTTTGTCACAAGCTGGGGGACCGGTGAAGATCTCAAGCAAAGTTTGTCACAAGCTGGGGGACTGGTGAAGATCTCAAGCAAAGTTTGTCACAAGCTGGGGGACCGGTGAAGATCTCAAGCAAAGTTTGTCACAAGCTGGGGGACCGGTGAAGATCTCAAGCAAAGTTTGTCACAAGCTGGGGGGCCTGTGAAGATCTCAAGCAAAGTTTGTCACAAGCTGGGGGACCGGTGAAGATCTCAAGCAAAGTTTGTCACAAGCTGGGGGACCAGTGAAGATCTCAAGCAAAGTGTGTCACAAGCTGGTGGACCGGTGAAGATCTCAAACAAAGTTTGTCACAAGCTGGGGGACCGGTGAAGATCTCAAGCAAAGTGTGTCACAAGCTGGGGGACCGGTGAATATCTCAAGCAAAGTTTGTCACAAGCTGGGGGACGGTGAAGATCTCAAGCAAAGTTTGTCACAAGCTGTGGGACCGGTGAAGATCTCAAGCAAAGTTTGTCACAAGCTGGAGACCGGTGAAGATCTCAAGCAAAGTTTGTCACAAGCTGTGGGACCGGTGAAGATCTCAAGCAAAGTTTGTCACAAGCTGGGGGACTGGTGAAGATCTCAAGCAAAGTTTGTCACAAGCTGGGGGACCGGTGAAGATCTCAAGCAAAGTTTGTCACAAGCTGTGGGACCGGTGAAGATCTCAAGCAAAGTTTGTCACAAGCTGGGGGGCCTGTGAAGATCTCAAGCAAAGTTTGTCACAAGCTGGGGGACCGGTGAAGATCTCAAGCAAAGTTTGTCACAAGCTGGGGGACCAGTGAAGATCTCAAGCAAAGTGTGTCACAAGCTGGTGGACCGGTGAAGATCTCAAACAAAGTTTGTCACAAGCTGGGGGACCGGTGAAGATCTCAAGCAAAGTGTGTCACAAGCTGGGGGACCGGTGAATATCTCAAGCAAAGTGTGTCACAAGCTGGGGGACCGGTGAAGATCTCAAACAAAGTTTGTCACAAGCTGGGGGACCGGTGAAGATCTCAAACAAAGTTTGTCACAAGCTGGGGGACCGGTGAAGATCTCAAGCAAAGTTTGTCACAAGCTGGGGGACCAGTGAAGATCTCAAGCAAAGTTTGTCACAAGCTGGGGGACCGGTGAAGATCTCAAGCAAAGTTTGTCACAAGCTGGGGGACCGGTGAAGATCTCAAGCAAAGTTTGTCACATGCTGGGGGACCGGTGAAGATCTCAAGCAAAGTTTGTCACAAGCTGGGGGGCCTGTGAAGATCTCAAGCAAAGTTTGTCACAAGCTGGGGGACCAGTGAAGATCTCAAGCAAAGTTTGTCACAAGCTGGGGGACGGTGAAGATCTCAAGCAAAGTTTGTCACAAGCTGGGGGACCGGTGAAGATCTCAAGCAAAGTTTGTCACAAGCTGGGGGACCGGTGAAGCTCTCAAGCAAAGTTTGTCACAAGCTGGGGGACTGGTGAAGATCTCAAGCAAAGTTTGTCACAAGCTGGGGGACCGGTGAAGATCTCAAGCAAAGTTTGTCACAAGCTGGGGGACTGGTGAATATCTCAAGCAAAGTTTGTCACAAGCTGGGGGACCGGTGAAGATCTCAAGCAAAGTTTGCTTAACAACTGAAAACCCGTAACCGTCCTGTTATTAATATAATAATAATATTTATTAGTGTTATTCTGTTAACTGTTAAATTCAGGAATGGGTCATTAACGTTAACAGAAGCATAGCAAACGTTGATCGTTGAAGAAGAAAACTATATGCATATTCAATAACTCGCATAGTGGGAAGCCGGCCAGTCACAAGAAACAAAACAAATTACTCATCCGTGAGAGAAAGTGAATATAATAATGAATTTATTATAAATTAATTTTAATTCTACGGATTGGAAACAAAATAGCAAATCTATACAACCAGGTCATCACATTTTAGTGCCATCACTGCAAACTAGCAAGCCATGGTTGACAACTTACCTAAAACTGTCAGAAGAATATATATCTATGCATATATATCCAAGTGCCGCGACTTCTAGCGAAATGATCTCATCCGTCCATTGTTTCTTGGAGTTGACGCCATGCTTCTAACTTCAATGCAGCCACCACCATACTGGCCTCGTCCTGCTCAATTGATCTCACAGCCTTGCTATCACTCGGGGAGCACACATTCACAGTTGTATCTTGCAAGTTGATAGCGAGTTGGGGTATCCCCTGTCAAAGGAGGAGGTGTAAAACGCCTCCTTTCCACCATTAGAATACAGGATACCCTTGGGCAAGGTGAAGTATCCCGTTTAGCTCTCCATCCCCCCAGTCTGGGTTATGTGAAGCAAACAGGCTGAAAAACATCAGATGGCTGTGGTGTGGAAATTTGGTTTCTGAGGAAAATGCAAAGATTACCATGACAGACAGAAAAACAATTGACCAAGTCCTACAAGAAACAAATGAAAATCGTAAACTGATTAGAGAAATAAGACGAAGACAGTCAACATATTTTGGTCACGTTATGAGAAGAAATAAATTGGAGAACTTGGTAACAACTGGCAAGATCGAGGAAGCGATCAAGGGGAAGGCAGAGAAATAAATACCTGGGTGGCTTGGCGCACGTGGTATGGTCGAGACAGAAACAACTGATCCACGACTCTGGTGATTGAATGATATGGCGAAATATGACCGCCAACGCTTATCGGCGTGGCACATGGTGATGATGATGATGATGATGCCATGAAAGCAGGTGGTGGATGGAGTGTGAGAGCAGCCGACAGATTGTTGTTGGTTATGGCCTGCACTCTGCAGCGATAGGCAGATGATCTCATCAGTAGAGACTAGGCCTATGACTTTGGCCACCGACTAGTACAGTCACTGCCCAGAAGGAAAGCTATGGCAAACTACCTTCTGCAAAACTTGCCAAGAAACCCTCATAACCATGGGACCAAGGCCATTTCGTTTTGATCTCACAAAAATACTGGATGCATACAACGTTGAAGGGAAGAATCGTTTTGGAGTCTTGACGTTTATACAGGAGGAGATGACACCTGATGAACTGACAGTAAAAGCTCGAGATATTTTGATAACAGCAGCCACAGATCTAATTCCGACAAAGAATAAACTGCATAAGCCAAGAATGCATCAGCCACGTTAGAATTAATAAAATCAAGAAGGGAATTGAAGCCGGCTCCCCGGCCGAGGGATTAGCATCTTTCTCCGTTAATCCCGAATACTCTCGTGGTTGATGTGAGCGCACGAGAATTCGAAGTGGTTCGAGTCGTGCCAGTGACTTATGAGAGTATGGAGCCGGTCGCTCAGAAAGTCGTAGCGTGCTGATGAGCGTAATCTAACCTAGGAATCAACATACAGCTGAAAGATGCTGGTGTTGACCGCAATATCCTGAAACAGGATGGAAACGCGGAAAAAAAAATTGGAGGGGGGGGGGGGGGGTTTGAAATATAAAGGATGAGAAACCTATAACAGCAGGATAAAAAAAATAAATCTTTAACACGAGAGATAAGAAAGAACACAAAAAAGGACACAAATCAGAATACATCAATCAATCATGTGCCATGCCGGAAAGCGTGGGCGGTCATGACTCGCCATTTCACTCGATCACCAGTGTCGTGGATCAGCTCAGTGTTCCTGTCTCGTCCATGCCATGTGGCCAAGTCATCCAGGTATTTTCCTCTCGGTCTTCCTCTTGGTCTGTTCCCTTCGATCTTGCCAGTTGTCACTAAGTTCTCCAATCCATTTCTTCTCATAACATGTCCAAAAAATTTTGACTGTCTACGTCTAATTTCTCTATTCAGTTTACGATGTTGATTTGTCTCCTGCAGAATGTATACTAGTTACTTATACTAGAATAGAGAAATATCATAAGAATGGAGCAGCATTATTTCTTCTTCTTCTTCTTCTTCTTCTTCTTCTTCTTCTTTCGTTCGCTTGAAATATGTCTATAACTGCAATGTTGTCTCATGTATGAATCTAACAGTCTTTTTCAGTTCACACAGCGGTCCATAGAGTTTATCTTCCACTGTCGTCTCTCTAGGCCAGAAGGTTTGCCTAGATATGTTATATTTTGGGCAGTCTTGGAGTATGTGCTCTGCTTTTTCGACGCCAATCCACATGTGCACATGGCTGTTTCACCAATCTTGAATTTTGTATACATGTGGTTGCGTAATCTATTGTGTCCTGTTCTGAGGCGCAGAATAATGACTTGTTCTGGTCTATCCATAACGTGGTAGTCATCTTGAGCAGGTTTTGGTGGCTTTCTGACTGATTTGATCATTCTTTTCTTTTGGTGGTATGTAACGGGCACATCAAGGCTGTTCTTCTTTGGCTCCTTCCTTAGCCAATTGATCAGCTCTGTCGATTTCCGGGTACTCCACAGTGGGATGGTATCCACTGTATGGTGACCTTATGCTGACTGCTAAGTTCAGAAAGTGGTGTCCTTAGTACTGGCAATTTCCCAGACAGAAGCGCCTCGAGTACTGATTTTGCATCTGTCAGGTAGTGCACCACAGGTTGTGTACCATTGCTGGTATTTAGTAATTTCTCTGTTGCTATCTTGATTGCCTCAATTTCAGCATCATAGTTACGGCAGTACTTTCCTGTCGGTACTCTGGCTGTGTCCCTAGTATTATTTGGGTATTCTATGTACACTCCCGCTCCTCCATTTCGAACAGCATTTTGTGCTGACCCATCTGTGTAGACTCGGATCCAGAGGTCCTGTGGGTATTCTTCATCAAGGAAGCTGAGAGTGGCTGTTCTGCGCTGCACACTGTTCTGTTCTTCCTTGTCAAATATTCCTCTCACTTTTGTCTGGATTCGCAATGATAGTCTATGTTCATCTTTCCATGGAGTTCGCTCCGGAATAGTTGTTAGAAGGATACCAACTGTGGGCAGATCGGTGGTTTCTCTGCAGAGTCGTTTGGCTTGGTGGATAAAACTACTTCTTTTCAACCGCCCCATAGCTAGATTATCAAATCTGTTCTTCATAGGGTGGCCTGGCAAGCTGAGGAACTTTTCTGCTTGTATTAGTGTTTTCGTATCTCTGCGCTCTCTCCGTGCTTGTGTCCTCCCCATCTTCTCCATTTCCACTATAGGGGTTGATCTCATCCCTCCTGTGGTGACTCTAAGTGCTTAATTTTGCACCTTGTCCAGCTCTTGTAGTGTGGTGTTTGATGCCGAACACCACGCAGTTGACCCGTATTTCAGGTGTGGTCGTATGCTCTGTTGATAAACTTTGCTAAGTATTTTCCCACTGGCTCCCCATGTGGTTCCACTTAGCTATCTCAGGATGGCTATTTTCCTTCTTAATTTTGCTACTGCTTTGTTGATGTGCTTTCGCCATGTCAGCCTGCCATCAAATGTTACTCCAAGGTATGTTGGTTCTTTATCTTCTCTTAGGGGTGTTCCATTTATCTGGATGACCCCTGCCTTTTGTTTTGGAGAGAGGGTAAATAGAGTGGTGCTGCACTTGTCAGTGTTTATGCTGACACACCATCTATTTGCCCATGCAACAAATGTATCTACAGCTCTTTGTAGCGATCTGGTGGCCACTGATGCATGTTCATTTGTGCTCCATAGAACCAGGTCATCGGCAGTACATTGCTGCTTTAATTCCATGCTGTAGATTAGCAGCGAGATCATTGATGAAGATTCGAAAAAGTGTGGGGGACAAGACTCCGCCCTTGGGAACACCGTGACGCAGTAGTACTATCTTGCTCTTGAGTCCGTCTATCTGTACTCGGGCTCTTCTGTTATGCAAGTATGCTTTCACCCATTTGTACATTCTTCCATTGACTTTGCAGTTTCTCAGTTTCTTCATCAGACCTTCTTTCCAGACTTTGTCAAAGGCTTTCTTCAGATCTATCCATGCCGCAAGCACCAGCTTCTTCTCTTGGAATGCATCCTCAATTTCTTGAGAGAGGTAGGTTGTCTGATCTTCCGTAGAGTAGCACTGCCTAAAGCCAGCCTGCTGTGACACAAGGATGTTTTTACTTTCAATGTACCACTGCAGTCTGTGATAGATGATGCGCTCCAGTGTTTTGCAGATACAGCTGGTGAGGCTAAATGGTCTGTAGCTAGAGGCAATGGAACTATCTTTGCCTGATTTTAGGAGGGGTAACATGATTGCTTCTCTCCAGGCTTGTGGAACACTGCCTAAGGTCCAACTGTTATTGAAGATCTGCAACAGCTTTGCTTTGGCCTCTGTTCCTAGGTTCCTGATCATTTCATTGGAGATACCATCAGCTCCTGGTGACTTTCTCATTTTCAGTTTTGATATGGCTAGCTCCAGTTCGCTGATTGTGATGGGTGCCTCCAGAACCTCATGTACTATTTCCTTCTGTCCTGTATGTTGCCTGTTTCTCTCGAATCTCTTGTTGTTTCTCTGGACTAATTTTGATATTGTTATCTTGTGCGAATGAGTCCGCAAAATGGTCAGCTGCTTGCTTTCTTGTTAAGATGTTTCCATCTTTATGTAGTGCAATTTTTGAGTTTCTCCCTGTGCCCTCATCGTTAAGTTGTTTTATTAGCTTCCACAATTTCCTTGTGTCTCTTTCAAAGTTCAGAGACTCCGTTTTCTCCTGCCAGCTTTTCCGTCTAGCCTGCAGCTTGGCCCTTTGAATTTGGCTTTTGCGTGCTGGAATTTATTGTGGTGCTCTTGGCTGGGTTTGGCCTCTGCTTGCTTTCTACACTCTTCCACATCATTATGCAACTGTTCCAGTTAACTACTCCAGTAGGGTTTATATTGTTTACGGGCTCCTCTTGGTACTGTTTCTCGCGCTGCCTGCAGTATGCATTTCCCAAACTCTTCAACTACTTTATTTATGTCTTTCTCAGTGTTCAGGTTTCTAACCAGTATGCTGGTGCGATTCTTGTACATTGCCCAGTTTGCTTTCTTGTAGTTCCACCTCGAGAGGGTGCTGCTTTCACTTACAAGCTCATTTTCTACAGTTAGAAAGACTGGCCGATGATCACTGCCACCAAATTGTTTCCCAACAATTCGTGTAATGTTCCACTCCAGGTCTGGTGATTGAAAAGCTAGGTCAGGTGTAGTTGAAGTGTGCCATGATCTCGAGTAGAAAGTATGTGGGTCGGACGGCTTGTTAATCAAGATGAATCTATTCTCATCCTGCCAGTCTTCCAGTCTCTCTCCTCACTGGTCCATGTGATCATAGCCCCAGCTCTGCGAGTGGCTATTGAAATCGCCACACACAATCATTTTTTCTGTTAATGGTAGTGTGTCCAGTGCCTGTGGGCGGTCACTTGGACTGTAGTAATTGATCAGATGTAGGTCTGTATTGCCTGTCTTAAGTTTGAGTGTCTGATACTCAGCCCCTTCCATGTAGACTTCGATTTGGGAAGCAGTGATGTTATTTTTGACAAGGGTCAGTATTCCACCTGTTCGCCTGTTCTTTCGGTCAGATCGGTAACACTGGTAGCCTCTGATTTTGAAGGCTATTTTTTCCTGGAGGTGAGTTTCTTGCAAGCAACATACACTTACTTTTTCTTGGTCCAGGATGTTTTCTAATCCTTTTTTTGTTTGTTGACTCCCTCCGCATTCCAGTGCATTATTTTAAGTCTTTGTTTAGTATGGCCAGCCGTTCTATTCTCATGTCCCCTGGCTCCACAGGACATCTGAGAAGGACCTCCAGTAGTTGGGGTTGGACCCTTTCGAGACATAGGGCCCGGCACTGCACCTGCCTGGGGGTCCAAAGCAGGGCGAGCACCATAACGTTTAGCAGTAGTCGACATATTCCATTTTGCGTAATTGCGTGGCATCCTGATTTCTGTGGTGCGCCTCCTGGCTGGTTGCCTCCGTCTTCAGCACCTTTCCTTTGCTAGAGCATACAGTGGTCTCACTCGAGTTTAGATATGTACCCACGCACACACGTGCCTGCGCATGCATGTACGTGCATACACATCTAGAGCATACTGGTTATTTTTCGGCGTCAGAAACTCGCCGTCGCCCCTTCTCATGTTAGTTTAAACAGTTCCGCCACGTGAAGGCCAGGAGTTGGACTTTTGCTGCAGAGGTTATGTATTCACGAGCCATTGGGGTATTTAAGCAATGTTGGGCGCTCACTCCAACACTGCGCCCCGGCTACATACAGCAACATTTGGAATCGCAGCATTATTTTATTTGAAAGCACGGAGTCGGATATTGTAAGAGCAATGAACTTCTCCTCCTTCAGACCTGTGCCGAACACAATCTCCTGATTACCAACACAAGTTGTCAATCTTCTCATGAGAAATAGAACATCGTGGATGCACCCTCGTTCGAAACACTGGACACTTCATTGACTATGTCATCGTCAGGAGGAGTGACAGACAAGACGTCCGGGTGACAAAATCCATTGAGGGTGCCGAAAACTGGACAGAGCATCGTCTGATTGTCTCAAAACTACACATGCACGTCAAACCATCATGGCGTCGTCAATGGGTAACTGCAAAAACAAACGAAATGCCACCCGCCTAAACAGTATTTTAAAAAATGCATCTGTCGTATGAAAATATGCTCGAAGACCGCCTCAAGCCCAGTACCGCGGCGAAACAAGATGCGGATGCAGAGTGGAGAACCCAAAGGGCATACTTTACAACACTGCTATGGAAATCCTAGGTCCACCCCCTCCCCTCCCCCTCGAAGCATAAAGACTGGTTTGATGAAAATTCCGAAGACGTCAACCAATTGTTGGCTGAGAAACACTTTCCCTACAAGGCATATTTAAACGACCCGAAGTCAACTATAAAAAACAATGCTCAACGACATCCGGAGAGTGTTGCAATAGAAACTTCAGGCACATGCGGGACTCCTGACTGAGCAACAAAGCTGGTGAGATTCAAGACTTTGCTGACAGACATGATATGAAAAACTTCTACGACTCACTGAAAGCGGTCTATGGTCCTACATCACCAGGCATAATTCCCCTCCTCAGTGCAAATGGGGGAGCATGTTGGTTACCGTTAAGAAAGAAATCCTTGAACGCTGGGCAGAGCATTTTAACAACATCTTAAATGCAACCTCCTCCATCGATGATGAAGCCATCAACTGCCTTCCTCAAGTCCCCACTAATGGTACTCTTGCTGACTTGCCAACTATAGTGGAAATAAACAAAGCCATCCAGCAACTTTCCAGCGGCAAATCACTTCGTCCTGATTCCATTCCGGCAGAGATATACAAAGCAGGTGAGCCGGTTCTAATAGAGCAGCTTCAGTAAGTCTTTACAAACATATGGGTGAACTAGACCATGCCACAAGATTTCAAGGACGCGTAAATAGTCTATCTTTACAAACTTAAAAGAAACCGCCAATCCTGAGACAATCACCGAGGCATCGCCTTGCTCTCAATTGTAGGCAAGATACTCGCCAGAATTCTCCTCAATCGCTTCACAGCCCATCTCGACCAAAATCGTTTTCCGGAGAGTCAATGCTGCTTCATAAAAGAACGAGAAACCGTTGACACAATTTTCGCTGCAAGGCAGTTGCTAGAGAAATGCCAGGAGCAGAACTCCGAAATGTTCTCCACTTTCATTGATCTTACCAAGGAGTTGATACAGTCAGCAGAGAAGGACTGTAGAAGATTATGGCGAAATATGGCTGGCCACGAAAGTTTGCCCAAATAGAGCGGCTATTTCATGATGGTATGCAGGCAAGAGTACAGGAAAATGGTGAACTGCCTGAGCCCTTTCCTGTCACCAATGACTGAAGCAAGGCTATGTCCTGGCACCAGTACTGCTCAGCCTCATGTTTTCAGCTATGCTGATCAATGCTTTCGAAAACAATGACATTGGAATATACATCAACTACTGCATGGATGAAAGTTGTTCAATCTCAGAAGGCTAAAAGCTAAAACCAAAATTAACAGCGACACCATAGTAGTAATGTATGTGGGAAACGACTCCCAAATGTGGCTTCAAATGCACCCAAAGCCGCTTATATGCGCCCATGTGACGTCACGCGGGAGATACTCAAACCGAATCCACTTTTTCAAATTTCGCGCGCTTGGGTACTTAACTACTTCCAGTTTTTGTTACTAAGGGGAGATAAACTGTGTTTTCCCCCATCACTTAGGGGAATAAATCATGTTGTGTTTTGTTGTTAATTACCGTGTTTGGCCGTTTTATGGAGAATAATTGGTTTTCTTTAGTTAGTTAGTTAGTCAACTGATCATCCTCATTGCACATCGAAACATTCAATCCAAAAGTGCTCGGATGTCCTCCTCAGTAAATCCCGCAGCGTGTAGCGGCTTACGAGACCAGTTCTGTGCTGGTTTATTAATCTTCTTTGGCTTCCCGAGTGGTGTTCTTGTTTGGCCACACTTCTTTTAATTTGTTGTTCTCGTATCTTGACCATGGTTGTAGATTGACAGTCATCGCTTGGTTCTCATGAACGATTTACTTCTAGTAGAACATTCAGAATATCAGCCTGATCCATGGCTCGTCTGCCTTCCATAGTAGCCTTACCTGTAAGTTTGTCAGTCTGCTCATTTCCTTGAAAACCCGCATACCCTGGCACGAAAATGAAGCTTAATATTTGCCAGTTGAGATCGCTTCAGAGACAGCAACAACTCTCTTCGGATCCACCCATCTCTATCTTCTTGAGCATACGCATTGAGTCACCAAAGAAACATGCCTTAGTGAGTGTCTGTGTCTGGAGCCATGTTATTGCTTTACTTACTGCCATGACTTCCATAATCAGGCGACTTGTTTTCAAAGCAAAAGCACCAGAATCTTCCTTCACAATTCTTCCTCCAGACTGAGCCATAAAAGACAATGAACTTGCACCGATTCATCTGTGTAAATGACAGCATCACCCTCTACAGAAATTTTGAAGATCAAAGCCTGCACTTCGGCATCCGCAGCAGCTGGATTTTCTTGTCAGCATTTTCTGTTTAGCTGGATGCAAACTGACAAGGACGTTCAGAAATCTGTTGGCGCTTGTACCCACTCCTCGCCAGGTTCTAAGTCCTCAAGTGAACATACCTATTGAAGAATGTCTTAGGCTTGACCCATCCACGACTTTCCTCTTTTTAACCTGGCAATGAATGAATCACCCAAATAAACGAGAAGTAGATTGTGAGCTTTACTAAAACACGACTACAAGAGACAAATTGGACGTTGCGGCCAAAGCCTTCGTCAGCACAGGACAAACAAATACAAACCAACACAAAACTACATGAAACACACTATGACAATATTAAACTATTAAACTAATTAAAATACAATGTACTCATCTGAATACTGTGTCCTAGCTTGGAAGGTCTGACACACGTAGGGTGCCAGTGGATCAATAGACCGGATGTATGGTACACGGGTCAAAGGTCAAGCGGGAAGGGAGTGGGGTGGAGACGCGCCCATGTGTGCGGAAAAGTGAAATTAGAGACCGGCAAAGATGTTACGGACGCAGATGACAATTAGCAATTATCGTTAAGCGCTCGAAACACAGCTGCGGAAACCTATATAGTGTTAGTACACACAGAGAGGCATGAGTGGCGGTCGTTCAGAAAATGATGGCAAAACACCGAACGTAAATCCGCCAAGAGAGTTGACTGTGATGTCATACAAAGGATCTGCACGTACCCAGATGGTGGACTGTAAGCTAGGGGTGGGAGGGGTGGGGTGGGAAGTTAAATGAAGCTGTGTTGGACATTAAGGCCGTGAGGGGAGAGTGTGCCCAACTGGAAGATGAGACGGTGTTCCAATGTCTTCCGATCCCGTTCGTGGGATGCGCATGATTTGATGGCCGTGACCTGTATGTCGGCTACGCCATGGTGGTCAGGACTGTTGAAATGTATGGATACTGGTTTCTGGGCGCCGCTGGTGATGTCAGAAAGATGTTGTCGAAATCTGTCCCCAAGACGTAATCCTGTCTCCCCGACATATCTCATGTCGCAACGTGTGCAGGTAATCGCATAGATGACGTTGCGACTGATGCATGAGAAACCCTCACGGATGTGGAAGGTCGTCTTAGGGAATGTCAGACTTTTTAACCTGCTGCCCTTTACCTTCATAATTTCACTATGCAGTGGATGTCGTGTGTTTGCGTTGACTCTGAGGTAGGCATGTTTGATTTGTAGATTTGTGCAGATTTGTATTCTGTCCTCCATGGTTGGAAAATCAAGAAGATAGGGCATCGCCCTACATGCCGTATCTCTTTTACATCCAAGAATAATACGCATAGCTTTGTTCAGTATCCTTTCCATTCTTTCCATCTGCTTACGGCTGAGAGCCAGGATCGCCATCACATACTCATCAAGAGAAAGGGCCAGACCCTCGTAAAGCAGACAGATGGTGCTGCTCACAGTATGCCGCCGCCATCACCCGCATCGCAGCCAAACCCCGCTTGGCCTTTGTTACCATCTGGTCTACGTTCTCATTATAAGCAAGAACTCGATCAAAACGTATCCCCAGGTAATCCATTGCCTGCATTCTTTTCGTTAGTAAGGAGAGATAACGGCTGCCGTCGTAGGTACAAAGGGGGTGATAATTATTGCCGATTGTTATCGTTGTTAAGGGGAATAAAGCATGTTGTATTTCGTTGTTTAGAGGGAGATAATAATTGCCGATGTAGGTACTAAGGGGGAGATAAATGTTTTTGGTTTTTGTCATAGTTAAAGGAGATTAAGCATGTTGTATTTCGTTGTTGGGGTGGGGGGGGGGGGGGAGAGATAATAATTGCCGATTGTAGGTACTAAGGGGACATAAGTATTGCCGGTTTTCGTTACTAAGGAGAGCTCAATTGTGGTGTTTTTTTTGCGTGGCGTTGTCTATGTGGGCGTCTGCAATCTGGGCGAGTGTCAAATTACCATCGCTAAGTGAGCAGCATTAAGTGGCCAGACCGGGTTGTGAAAACGTGCTGAGTTGGTGTATTGGTTCAGGAGTGCTGTGGTTACAAACATTTTGAAATGATACCAGTTACACATTGACATCAGTATGATTGGCTGGTTATCATAAAAGTAGTAGAATGGTAGTAGTAATAGTAGTAATGGAAGAGCGCAATTGGGAGGGTACAAGCCTTATCCTGGTGCGAGGAAATGAAACATAAGACCAAATGTCATGGCAGGGCAGACCAGGCCCTAAGCCTTTGTTGGCAGCTGGTCTAGAATCGGAAGCTCTGATAGGCGGGCAGTGAGAGCATTACTTTGCTGATCCTGCAGCTTTTGCAGCGTACCTTGTTCCAGATGTATTGGTGTTACCTTTCCTCTGGAGTGAACTAGGCAGGCCGAGAGAGGGATCATACTGCATGGACAACACGTGGTCTCTATATTTTAGCCCAGGCTTTGTGCTATGGAGAGGTATAACTCCATCCCTGGTCTTAACCGGTCTCGGAATCAAAGCGAGAGGTAAGCAGTTACGGGTTATAAGTCCTTGTCAATTGACGTAGACATTGGGCGCCACGGGTTGCCTCTGACGGTGGGAGACACCTACATATGTCGCTGATCAGCTATCACCCGCCTCAAACTGGGCAGCCCCGCCAAATTGGGTGCTGATCCACCACAACCTGCCTGCTTCAATGGGTGCTTGGGGCTAGGAAAAAATCTGAATCGCAGGCTGTAATACTAATACACCAAGTATTCTTCTTCTTCTTCAGCCTTCCGAGCCATTGAGGTTCTTTGCTGCAGATACAATCCGTCTCCATTCGTCTCTCTGGTTGACCTTCTCTTGCCAGTCATTGATTCCAAGTGCTTGTAGGTCTGTATATATATTATCTCTCCACCGTCTTCTTGGTCTACCTCGGGGTCTACAGTCATTTATTTCCTGAGTGTAAGCGAGTTTTGTTTCCCTATTATCTTCCATTCTTTCTATATTACTAAAATGAAAAATAGAAACCCCAAGCTACGGCTTGCAACCTGGAACGTAAGAACCAGGTGTCCAGGATTTTCCACTGGCCTGACGAATATTGACGAAGTGAGAAAAACGGCCGTGATTGATGCCGAACTCAATCGTCTTAACATTGATATTGCTAGTTAGTTAGTTAGTTAGTTAGTTAGTCGCAGTTCCAACTTCACAGCAACAGGTCCTCCCCATTATGCTCTGTTCCTGTGCCTGTGAATATCACACAAAACGCTCCCCACTGCCCAATGTGAAAAGTGGAAAAGGCAAGAGTCTCGACAAACAACAGCCCGCACAGATACACTGTGCATAATGCAGCCGCCAGACAATAGTCCCCCACGAAACACACAGTTCATCTCTGATGGAATCAGCAGTCATTTTCCCATCTGGATGTTTCCTAGATGTTCACCCACACAGTCCAGACACCTCTGGATGTTGTCTGTTCCGTTTTCAGATGTTTAACAATGCCGTCGCCAGAATGCCAACACAAAAGTCCTCCACGAAACCACATAGCCCATCTTCGGTGGAAGCGGCAGCCATTTTCTCATCAGGGTGTTTTCCTAGATGTTCACCTCCTCATTCTAGACATTTCCAGATGTTCTTTGTTCCGTTTCTAGATGTTTCCTCGGGCAGATGTAAAAACATGTCACTGTACAAAATAATAATGCCGTCGCCAGAATGCTCCTCCACGAAAATACAGTTCATCATGGACGGTATTGGCAGACAACCAGAAGCCCAGCAGCCACGCATTTCTGCATAAGGCAAAAACCGGTCAAATCTGGGACAAAGCCAGCTGCCATCGCTCCGAACATGCAGTCACGTTTCAAAACACCTCGGGCAGATTCAAAAGAATTTCACACGAAACTCACAGCTCACAATGTCTCACCACGCACTCACTCAGTAGCAGGGCGACTAACCATCAAGCCTCCTTAGTCGCCTCTTACGACATGCATGGTAGGCAACAGTGTTACTATTCTTGGCTTCCCTTATGGGCCCCGGCAACACGGGAGAGTTTTTGCTGGCCTGCAGGAGACTCGCATCTCTGAGGAAGGGTCACTCAGGGAAAACAATTACACCTTTTTTGGAAGTGTAGAGAGCGGGCAGTAAAAAGGAAGCATGGTGTGGGCTTTGCAGTGAAGAATTCGCTACTGGGTATGATTTACATTCCAGCTGGAGGTAATGAAAGACTATTATCCCTGCCCTTGGAAACCTCTAGTGGTTTTTCCACCATTATCACTGCTGATGCACCGACGCTCACTTCCTCTGATCATATGAAGGATTCGTTCTATAAGGAGTTAGACTCCGTGATCAAGGCAGTTCCAATATCCGACTACATTTATATGCTCGGTGATTTTAATGCTCGTGTGGGCAAGGACACGAGTTCATAGCCAGTGTGTCTTGGAAAATACAACATCGGTCGCATGAATGACAATGGGCAAAGGCTGCTGGAGCATTGCACCAGAAATGACCTATGTATTACAAACTCCTTTTTTTAAAACAAAAGAGCTGCATAAGGTCACATGGAAACATCCAAGAACCGGCCATTGGCACCAGCTGGACTTAATCATCACACGCAGACAACATCTGAACCATACATCATTGACTCGAAGTTACCACAGTGCTCTCAGTGATACGGATCATTCTTTTATTGTTGCAAGGGTTAGACTGATAATAAAGAGAATCTACACAGCTAAACACTAATCCAGCCCCATTATTAACACTCACGATCCTGAAAAGTGCTTTCAGTTTCAACAGCAACTTGAAGACGCTTTCACTGATACACGAGAAAATTGTACAGTAAGTGAAAATTGGGGTAAACTTAAAGAAACTCTTTACAAAACTGCCGTAGGGGTTTACGGCACTGTGGATCATAAGAGGCAGGACTGGTTTGCGGCAAACAGCCAGACACTGCAGCCCTTGATTGACAAAATGAAGATAGCTCTCTTAAGAATTAAGGACAGAACAACGCGTAACACTCTCAGTGAGCTGAAGCAAGCTATTAAGGGTGTGAAAAAGGCTGCCAGGCAGTGTGCAAATGAATATTGGATCAAGTCATGTGAGTCCACTTAAAATGCAAGTAATCAGGGAAACATCAGAAGCATGTATGAAGGGATAAAGAAAGCCGGTGGTCCAATGATCAAAAAAAAGTGCACCACTGAAAACTTTGACTGGAGAAATCATCACTGATAAGAAACAGCAGATGGATAGATGGGTAGAGCACTATTTGGAGCTTTACTCAAGTGCGACCGAACTAGCGGATGATGCCCTCAACGCCATATAGGTCCTACCAACTCTTGACCACCTGGACACACTTCCCACAATAACAGAAGTTAAGTGTGCTATAAATTAACTTACATCTGGCAAGGCTCCAGGTAAGGATGGGATTCCAATAGAGGTTATCAGGAGTGGGCAAGACACACTCACTCTACAGATCCACCAGCTAACAGAGCTATGCTGGCAAGAAGGACAAGTCCCACAGGATTTCAAAGATTCAAGCATCATACACTGTACAAGAACAAGGGCGATCGGAGCGACTGCAACAACTATAGGGGTATCTCACTTCTGTGTATTGTTGGGAAAGTATTTGCCAGAATTGTTCTGCGCAGACTTCAAGTCCTAGGAGATCAAGTCTACCCCGAATCAAGTGTGGCTTCCGACAGAACCGGTCTACCATTGATATGATACTCTCATTGCGACAAATGCAAGAAAAATGCAGTAACTGAATCAACCACTGTTTATTGCCTTCATCGACCTCACAAAGGCTTTTGATTTGGTCAGTCGTGAAGGTCTGTTCAAGGCAATAAAGAAGATTGGCTGTCCACCAACTCTTCTGTCCATTGTGAAATCGTTCCACACAGGCATGAAGGGTATAATCAAGTTTGATGGTGCAACTTCAGAAGAGTTTGAAATCAAGAGTGGAGTTAAGCAAGGTTGTGTACTAGCTCCCACCCTCTTTGGAATATACTTTTCACTTCTACTGAAATATGCCTTTCGTGATCAGGATGGTGGTATATACATTCACTCACGCTCAGATGGCGGCCTCTACAATGCTCAGAGATTGAAGGCCAAGACCAAAATTAGGAGGGTACTGATCAGAGAGTTGCTTTTTGCAGATGATGCTGCAATTACGACCCACTCTGAAGAAGAATTACAACTGTCTACTATCTGCATTCTCCAATGCTTGTTCTGAATTTGGTTTAACAATTAGCAAAAAGAAGACACAGATTATGTCACAAGGTGCACATGGGGTACCATCAATCTTTATTGACGACGCCGAACTAGAGATAGTAGACCATTTTACATATCTAGGATCAGTGGTAAATAGCAAATTATCCCTAGATCAGGAAATCAACATCCGGATTGGTAAGGCAGCAACAACAATGAACAGGTTAAGAAAAAGAGTCTGGGAGAACAGGAAGCTTACTGCCAAAACAAAGTCCTTGTCTATCAAGCCTGTGTCCTTAGTACTCTTCTTTATGGCAGTGAAACCTGGACAACTTACTCACACCAAGAGAAACGTTTAAACAGCTTTCATATGCGGTGTCTGCGAAGAATTCTTGGTATTAAGTGGCAAGACAAAATCACAAATACTGAAGTATTGGAAAGATCAGGTTGTGTGACGGTTATTCCATGCTCAGTCTTCGTAGACTTAGATGGATAGGACACGTTAGGAGGATGGATGATGGTAGAATACCAAAGGACATCTTTTTTGGTGAATTACAAATGGGTAAGAGATCTCAGGGTCGGTCTCTACTACGATACAAAGATTGCGTAAGCGAGACATGATTGATACAGGCATTGATAATGCACATTAGGAGCAAGTCGCCGCTGAACGTGTTGCATGGAGGGCAAATATCAGAAATGGAATAAAGACAAAGGAGAAAATTATTGCAGATAAGTCACACACCGAGGATGTGAGATAAGGGGGGCATGATGGTGGAAATGACTAATGTGTTCACATGCATCCAGCTGTGGCACGAACATTTACAGCGCGAATTGGTCTTACACAATGGAACAACTATAGTCTTCAAGACGACAGGGTACACTAATGAGTAGTAGTATATTAAGAGTAGTATTATTTTAGTAGTATATAGTATAGAGTAGTAGTAGTAGTAGTACGTGTATTGCTAGTAGCAATAACTTATATAGTACAGTTGTATCATGGTGGTATTAAGTAGAGTATTAGTAGTTGTGGTGGTTTCATGGTGGTATTTTAGAAGTGTTTAGTAGTAGTAGTAGTAGTAGTAGTAGTAGTAGTAGTAGGAGTATTATTACAGAGCAACGCACAGCAGCCGTAGTAGTAGTAAGTGTAGTGTAGTAGTAGTAATAGTAGTAGTTGTAGTAGTAGGCGTCTTTCAGTCCTGAAAGTCTATAGAGTTATACCTCTGTGTTAGACTTGTTTCTCAAGTGCTTCTCATCATCATCATTATTAGGACATTTGCCTTTTTATATCAGGGGGAAAATTTGAACCTTTCCTCCAGCAACAAATGAAATTATCATGAACCAACATTAAATTCACAACATTCAAAAATGAAAACACATCAATTATTTCATGGCAGCTAAGCAGGACCGAATGGGTAAGAAGGCGTGTTCTTAAACATCGGTTTTTCTGATGCCGAGGTCAGCGGTTCAACCCTTACACCGGACAGCTGGACTAATATGTTGAAGTGTCATCCTTGACGTGGGGATGTAAATTACAAGTACCTCTGAAGTCGGAGTGGGTTCGCCTGTTGGACTACGTTTGAGTTCAAAACTAGCGAGCGCAAATAAATAAATAAATAATTTCATGAAATTATGCAAAAAAACCTTTAGGTGGATATGCATTTCGCATAAGCAATGGTTCGAACACAAACGCATATTGTCCCTCCCAGCTTTCTCTTCTGACCAAGGGGTTTGAGGACAACGTTTTCAAACCTACCCACTCTTGCAAGCAATTTCCGTGTACAAGATTCAGAAATGGGCTGCTTTATGGCCATTTTTCAGAACGCAATTGGCAGGCCCCTGAACGTAATAATCACACAGTCATCATCAACATTTCTGTGAAGCTGGTGGTGCGTGGAACGTCTGGCAAACATTTGGGTATATGGTGCAACTATCTTTTCTTTTTACTGAGCATTAATTCTCTTGACAAGACATGGCGAATTCACAAAGCATATTCATGAAAAAATGTGAACAGAAGAATCACGTAATATATATTCAGAAAGGTGCACATATATATATATATATATATATATATATATATATATATATATATATATATATATATATATATTTCTTCTTCTTCAGCGTTCCGAGCCATTTGTTATAGACATGTCAAAATCGTCGTATTAAAGTAGACTGTGGGAAAACTATTCAGTGTCATGTTGTGGAGGTTTGGTTACAGTGGCTGTCTTTGGCTTTCGCTCAACGGTCATTAGAAGTCGATGACAATCAAGGAGGACCAGACCATCTATAACGTCATACTCCTGATATATATATATATATATATATATATATATATATATATATATATATATATATATATATATATATATAAACACACACACACACACACACACACACACACACACACACTCTAGCTGACCCGGCCCGGCTTCGCCCAGCCCCTGGCGGGGAGCATCTCATTTAATTCATATTCGGCCCTGCCCCCGTTTCCGTTCCCAAAAAAGACAACCTGGCCCGGCTTCGCCCAGCTCCTGGCGGGGGCATCTCATTTAATTCATATTCGGCTCCTGCCCCCGTTCCCCAAAAAGACGACCCGGCCGTTCTTCGCCCAGTCCCTGGCGAAGAGAATCTCATTTAATTCATTTTCGGCCCCTGCTCCCGTTCCCCCCAAAAAATGACGACCCGGCCCGGCTTCGCCCAGTCTCTGGCGGGGAGCGTCTCATTTAATTCATATTAGTAGTCATAAAAGCTCCCGTTCCCGTCTCCTGAAATATGGTGAACAGATTGGAAGAGAACAATCTTCATCCCAATAACTAAATAGGACAATTTTTTTTGAGTGTGGGTTTGGCGGTTACCTCAGACCAGCTGGTTCCCCGCCTCCCCCTTTTTTGGCGTGGACCCTTAGTCTCAATGTGAACTATTGCTTTAAAAATGCCTTAAAGATTTTATCATTATATATTATAACGCATATGCCTGTAAATAACTGTAGAGAAACATTTTATAAAGCTTTGATAACAATGCAACAATTATATATAAAATATATAGCAATGCTACTAAAATTTATGTCCCTTGATATAACTTTTCTTAAGTTAAGTCCCCTCGTTATATATAAATTGTCATGTAAATTACAAAATTAAATTTTATTACGCAAATAGCTGTTCGTAAACTAACAAACTATGACAGTTGGCAGCACCGGAATGAGAAGAAGATGTGTAGAAAATTGCATTTAAGATGAAATAGCATTCTGTAGCCTCTGGCGATAGTGGAAATATATCACATTCTCAGCCTTAGGGCCGTTTTTGTGTGTGGCTAGGTGTATAAATTGCGGTCCATGTGTCAGGATTTTGTCCCTAAAAGGGGAGAAAGACTAGAAGTAGAATTAGAGTAGAAGTAGTAATGATAGTATTAGTAGTAGTAGTAGTAGTAGTAGTAGTAGTAGTAGTAGTAGTAGTAGTAGTAGTAGTAGTAGTAGTAGTAGTAGTAGTAGTATTAGTAGTAGTAGTAGAAAAAATCCCAAAAAAAAAACACACCCAAACCCCCCCGTAGTAGTAGCCCCTCCAACTAGTAGAGTAGTAGTAGTAGTAGTAGTAGTAGTAGTAGTAGTAGTAGTAGTAAAAAAATAGGCGATCGTAGTAGTAATAGTATTAGTAGTAGTAGTAATGGTTGTGTTTCGGTGAAATGACATGGTCGTTGTGTAGTATATGTGTGAAATGACATGGTCGTTGTGTAGTATATGTGTGAAATAACATGGTCATTGTGTAGTATATGTGTGAAATGACATGGTCATTGTGTAGTATATGTGTGAAATGGCATGGTCGTTGTGTAGTATATGTGTGAAAATCGATACTTCCATCTGAGTTTCGACTAACAAGTGTATATAATTGGTTAATTATATAAGCAATGTTTGGTGTATGTCAATGAATGTGGTTGTCAATTTGAGGGAATCTAACAACGTAGCTATTTATATTTTCTTAGGAAATTAAGCGTTTCATTATGTAGTGATGGTGCTTGTTGTTTCACTAAGTATTTGTATATCTTGGGTGTTGCCTCTTGCATACATGCGGTCTATAAATCAAATACTATTCTAGTATAAAGTGTGTTATGTATTGTTCTAACGTGTGGCATCTTGTGTGCTGTGTAGTATAAAGCCAGTTTGTGCTGTATGTTGTGTAACGTGTTGCTGAAATATCTATATTTTTTAGTTGTAAGAGTGATGACGTCATAAGCTGAATCACTCACTCTATCATTGTCGCCAGCTTATTGATAGTGTCTTCATTGCCGTGGCGTAAAAAGCCTCACTGTGGGATATAACTCCCTTCTCCATACCTAGTGCATCTGGAGTTCATGACAATTAGGAACATACAACGATAGAACAGCTGAGGGGCGAAGGGTGGAGTATCAAGTACAAGCAAAATCGTGTCATGTATAGCGTAACATACAAGATCATAGGTTATCCGTTCCAACACGGCCGACAAATAGGCACTCACTAAGGCCTCAAATCGCTCACTAAAACACACATATATGATAATAAGTCTGTGACACAAACAATGAAAATTGAAACAACCAATGAAAATGACATAAACACTGAATGACGCACAAACGTAAACGTCAAAATATAACACATACAAAGAAATCGACAACTGCTGAAAAACAAAATGACACCACAAAATGACACAAACAATGAAAACAGACACAACAACACACTAACTTAAACAAAAGAAAAGCAAACCAGCCAAATGCAACAGACACATCATTCATTGGCACCTTGCCGTCTTGACAGACGATAGTTTGTAAGGGGTGGAGTTATTGCCTCTCCATAGCACAAAGCCTGGGCTAAAATATAGAGATCATGTGTTGCCCATGCAGCATGATCCCTCTCTCTCGGCCTGCCTAGTTCACTCCAGAGGAAAGGTAACACCTCTACATCTGGAACAACAAGACAAGCTGCAGAAGGTGCCGGATCAGCAAAGCAATGCTCTAACTGTCCGCCTGTCGGAGCTTCGATCCTAGACCAGCGCCAACCAAGGCTTTGGGCCTGGTCTGCCCTGCCATGACACTTTGTCTTTAGGTTGCATTTCCTCGCATCAGGGTAAGGCTTGTACCCTCCCAATTGCTCTCTTCCGCCCGAAGCCGTTGGCACAATGTGGGGTGTCGGGTTTGGTAAGCGCCGCCCAACGTTCGGCGCTAACAGAAAGCAGGTAGTACCGTCTACTGTTATATGGTAGCTCAGTCATATCTTACTGAGACCTGACACAAAACAGACACATACACAAAAAAAGCTGTTCTACAGTGGAAGTGTTCCCTCTTCTTATCTGTCAGACACAGGGTGCAATAAGGATTGATAATGAAGTGGGACAGTATCAGCCAATTAAGAGAGGTGTTAGGCAGGGATGTGTGATGTCTCCAGATCTTTTTTCCCTGTACAGTGAAAATATTTTCAGAAATGTAGAGGATATAAATGGAATCAGCATTGGAGGACGAAACATCAATAACATTAGATATGCAGATGATACAGTATTAATTGCAGACAATGAGCAGGACCTGCAACAATTAGTAGATGCGGTTGTTGTACACAGTGAGCAACTGGGGTTAGAATTAAATTGTAAAAAGACTCAGGTTATGGTCGTCAGTAGGAAGGAAGAAGTGCCACAATGTAATATACAAGTAAATGGAAATATTCTTCAACAAGTGAATCGGTACAATTATCTTGGAACAGTTATAACATCTGATGGGAGATGCCTTGAAGAGATTAGAACAAGAATCGCCATGGCGAAAGTAGCCTTTAGCAAGATGAAAAACATTCTGACCAATAAGAAGATGTCAATTGAAACGAGAAAAAGAGTGTTGAGGGGATACATAGAGCCTGTTCTTTTGTATGGATGTGAAACTTGGACAATGAGCAGTCAAGCTGAAAAGCATCTGATGGCTGCAGAAATGTGGTTTCTGAGGAAAATGTAAAGAATACCATGGACAGACAGAAAAACCAATGACCAAGTACTACAGGAGACAAATGAACATCGTAAACTGATTAGAGAAATTAGACGTAGACAGTCAAAATTTTTTGGACATGTTATGAGAAGAGATGGATTGGAGAACTTAGTGACAACTGGCAAGATCGAAGGGAACAGACCAAGGGGAAGACCGAGAGGAAAATACCTGGATGGCTTGGCCACATGGCATGGACGAGACAGGAACACTGAGCTGATCCACGACACTGGTGATCGAGTGAAATGGCGAGTCATGAACGCCCTCGCTTTCCGGCATGGCACATGATTGATTGATTGATTTTGTTGTATGAATTTAATGAGATGCTCCCCGCCAGGAGCTGGGCGAAGCCACGCCGGGTCAGATAGATAGACAGACCCACCTTTTCACTGCAGTTATCTACAGGCATATGCGTTATAATCCTCCTTCCTCCTACTGACCGCTCCCCGCATCTGCGACCCGCGGGGAATGAGTGAAACGCACCACGCGCCATACTTCCGCGCACTTATTTCTACCGACTCAGCCTTCTTCGTCCTCTCCTGACTCAGCCCATCCTCCCTCTTCCTCCGTCGAACGCCGCCACTCATAACGAAGCACTCCTCCGCCATGCTCATCTCCAGCGCTCCGACGACTCCGCAGCCTACGGCAGTCACTTCCTTTGCCTTCTACTTGTGGGGGTGTTTTCTCACTCGTGCCGCCTACATTCCTCCCCTTACTCCTCCTCTCTTCCTTCCCTTCTCCCTTCTCCTCCCTCTCCAGTCCATCCCTCCTCCACCCTCCTGCACGCTCTCCCTCCTCCTCCTCCTCCTCGACGCCTCCCTCCTCCCCAGCCCTCCTCCTCCCCTCCTCCCGCCTCCGCCCCCTCCTCCTCCGCCTCCTCCTGCCTCCTCCTGCCTCCTCCCCCCCTCCTCCTCCCCTCTCCTTCCTCCCTCTTCCTCCTCCCACTGCCGCCTCCCCCCCGCCTACCTTGGAGCTCCTCCTCCCTCCTCCTCCTCCAGTATCACTCCTCTCCCGTCTTCCTCTCATTTCATTCACCCTCATCCCTCCCTCCTCCTCCTCTCCTTCTCCCCCTTTCCTCCTCCTCCACCTCCTCCTCCCTTATCCCCCTCCTCCCTCCTCCTCCTCTTCTCTCCTCCTCCTCCTCCCTCTACCTCCTTCCTCCTCTACCTCCTCCTCTCCTCTCTCTCCTCTTAATCCCTCCTCCTCCTCCTATTCCTCCCTACTCCTACTCCTCCCTTCTCTTCCCTCCTCCTCCTCTTCCCTCCTCCTCCTCCTCTCTCCTCCTCTTTAATCCCTCCTCCTCCCTCCTATTCCTCCCTACTCCTACTCCTCCCTTCTCTTCCCTCCTCCTCCTCTCTCCGCCTATCTCTTCCTCCCTCCTCCTCCTCCCTTCTCCACCTCCCTCTTCCTCCTCCCAGCTCCTACTCCTCCTTTTTCTTCTTCTGCTGCTGCTGCTGCCGCCGCTCCATTTACCCAAGTTAATTGTTGAGAAAGATGTAAAGACCTTTCAAGTGCTCTTTCTAATGCTTTTTGTAAGTTGGTCTTCGTTTATCTAGGTTGTTCTAACTGCAAACAATAAATGATTAGACAGACAGACAGACAGACAGACAGACAGACAGACAGACAGACAGAGAGGGAGGGACAGACAGACAGACAGACGGGAACGGGAACTTATATGACTACTTATATGAATTAAATGAGATGCTCCCCATCAGGAGCTGGGCGAAGCCGGGCAGGGTCAGGCAGACAGATAGATAGACAGACAGACAGACAGACAGTCGGGAACGGGAACTTATATGACTACTTATATGAATTAAATGAGATGCTCCCACCAGGGACTGGGCGAAGCCGGGCCGGGTCAGCTAGTAATACATAAGGAATGTGCACCACAAAAATACGACGGATAACCACGTTACTACACTACTCTAGTGATGATGCTGCGAGAGTCTCCAGATGAAACGGTCAATATCTCAGTTCCCGCCTTGAGAACGAGAAGGAAGTGGAAAGTCGTCAACGCAGTCGAAGATGCCCAGGCAGCACTCCAGCTGAAGGAGGGCACAAAACAACTGTTTGAAGCCGCCGAAAAGACCTTGTGCTGGCTGTGGATATGTCGGAACCTGGATTGGGACATGGCTCGAAACTAGTATGGTAAATCTGTAACTGCAGAACGAAATACAATCTCTCAACTAAGAGCACCAATTTGCAACGACTCGTGTCTACTCTATAGCCCTTCCTCCGAGCGAGGGTGGTGAATATAAATGCAATATAATCATGCAAATGTCGGCCGAATTCCAGCCTCCATACCAGAGCGGTAATCGTCCGTAAGTCGCACTCAGCTACAGAGACCAAGAGGTAGGTCGAAAAACCAAAAGGAAGAATCGGCTTCCTAGTAGAGTGCGGCACCATGAACGGGTCACTAAGAAGGAACATGGTGACGGAGACGTATGCAGGCAATAGAGGCCGTGGTTGGGGATGAAGCAGGCTCCCCACGACCACAGGTGCTAAGGGGCAAGCACAGGCTGCATCGACTCTCCTCTCTGAGGGAGGGGAGGCTTAGGAGTGGACATGTTAACAGCTAAGGGACAAGCACAACAACAAGGACAACGAAATCGACAGAACGTCTCTCACGGTAGGGGAAAGACGCTCGGAGCCATGACCGGCCGGTCCAACCCCTAGAGAATGTCAGGAATATAATGGGCCGAAATATTCGGGGAAGTGGGTACGTTTCTGACAATCAGAAGCCCACTGCCGTGTTTGCTCCGCGGCGGAGTTTTTATTGATCGATTGATTGATTGATTGATTGATTTAGGAGTGTCGGCCAGATCCCCTCGTCACTCCTCGCTGTCTCATTCTTGCCAGACCATGGTAATCCATTTGCTCCTCCGAGGTGTGCACGTGCTCCCACAAGGTCGCAACCACATCTGCCTTGTCATGTATCAATACTCCACCAAGTTCTGCTGAGCCAGCCAATCTGTCCGCCTGTTCATTTCCCAGCACACCGGCATGCCCCGGAGAAAAGATCCAGGCGATGCTTGTCACCCGTGACCTCGGAAGCGAAGCAAGCCACTCCTCACGAAGCCTGCCCGTCCTCTCCCTCGTCAGCTTGCTTTCTGAGTCAGTTACAATCACGATGTGTGTGTGTGTGTGTGTGTGTGTGTGTGTGTGGTGTGAGTGTGTGTGTGTGTGTGTGTGGTATTCTCCATCCAGCGGAGAGCCGCAGTGACTGCCTCCACCTCCATTCTTAATCTGGATGTTGTGGTATCATATGCCAGACTCTCCTGCCCCAAACATCGACCATTAGCTTTGGCTATGAACCCCCAGCCACTTCTCTCACCTCTTGACACCGAACCATCTGTGTAGATAATCACATCACTCGAGTGAGCATTGTCCTGAATTAGTTGCTGGATTTCCACTTCCGTGGCCCCTGCTGGCCACTCCCTGCACTCCCGGCTTAATGTGATTATAACTCTGCACAAGTCTGACTGCTCCGCTGGCACTCTGACCCACTCCTCTCCACGCCTAATGTTCTCCAAGGGGCACACCTGTCTGATCGTATCCTCCGCCTGAGCCATCCATGATTTCCCTCTTATCAGAAGCTGACTCTTAACTGCGTCCAGCGCCTCATGCAGTGGGTGGTCTGTGTCTGCAGCTACTCTGAGGTATGCCTTCGCCTGCATCACCTTGAGCCTACCAGCAACAGTCGTCAGACCAAGGATGTAACGCATACACACTACTGGGGTGTCTCTAGTGCATCCCAGAATGACCCGCATAGCTTCGTTCTGTATGCGCTCTACCTTCACCAGCTGACTCTCTGACACAGTGAGCAGATCTAATCCATAATCAATTACTGAGAGAATCAAGTGCTGGTATAGTGTGAAAAGCATTCTCTGCTCTGTTTTTATTACCAGTTGTCACAAATTTTAAAATTTTTTTTTACATTGGCGTATGTGTTAAAAAACAAGGTTTTAAGTCTTTAGTCCACACTTGATCAAAGTTCTCAAACAGTATTTTCCTCTTTGTTCATATTAAATGATATAGCCAGCTGACACACACACGTTAAAATATCGGTTTAGAATATGACCTACAGACTTGAGTAACCGTTGGATTTTATTTTTAAAGAAGTATCCAACCAATACTATGCAGGTTGTATAGTTAAAAAGGAATTAAGTGGCCAGAAAACAGCACCTAACACACAACTTCAACTTGTACATAAAGAGAAAACAACAGCATGTAAACCCTAACCCTAACACACCTTGTGCACAAGGCGAGAAGAGCACCATGTACACAACTTGTACATAAGTAGAGAAAAGCACCATGTACACAACTTGTACATAAGTAGAGAAAAGCACCTTGTACACAACTAGTTTCTAACTAATTCTGAAAGTTGCAGTCAAAGCGCACGGAAGAAATTAGTAGACGAAGAGTGTGAAAGGCTGCCTGGTTCTATACGATGACGGCGCAATACGTCTCCGCACTGATAGCTTTTAGCGTTTTCAATATGGCGCCGTCACTAATGGCAACCAAGTGGCTTCCATTCTCAGCTGTGTTTACAATGCGTGCAGGTATAATTGTTGAACTCTTTAGTCTTTAGTGCGCAATTATTTACCAAACCCGAAGAATCGGCACATTCATACTTTCTTCTTCTTATAGTAGTGTTGGTGATCATGTCTGTCTTTCGCAGGACCTCGCTCCCATAACAAGTTCACAACCTTCCGGAAAACTTCTCGATCATAAGCAAGATGTCCCTCATCCGAATTAACAGACTATACACCCATCTGAAGATCATCCGACACATCCTGCACCCATCTTCTCTTTGGCCTTCCTCTTCTTCTCTTCCCAAGCATATACCCTTCCATTATTGTTCTCTCCAAACTATCATGACATTTGAAGTGACCAAAATATGTTAGTTTTCTTTGTTTTATCGTCTTTAATAATAATAGCCAACCGTCTTCAATATTGATTTTATTGAATATTCAGCTCTTGAAGTATGGATGCATTTGTTCTTTTATTTACCCAAGGGATATACACAATTTAAAAAAAAAGTTAATAACATTTAAATATTTAAAATATTAACAATGCAAATAGTACTCCACTGTACTGTAGTAATACTAACACTACAGTATGAAAAATAATTTTGCATATGATTTTGAAAATGTGAGGGAAATGATAGACATTGGATGTGTTAACACTGTTAAATGTCGAGGGAAATGATAGACATTGGATGTGTTAACACTGTTAAATGTCGAGGTAAATGATAGACATTGGATGTGTTAACACTGTTAAATGATAGACATTGGATGTCTTAAATGTATGGGAATATTATTAAAAGCGTATTAACAATGATCACATAAAATGTGTAGAAAATACTACACTAAGTTTGTACCTGGTTATTTTATGTACATGTTCATGTGATTTTATGTACATGTTCATGTGATTTTATGTACATGTTCATGTGATTTATGTACATGATCATGTGATGTGAACCACAAACTGCTTTCTTGTCTCTGAATAGTACCTAATAGCTACTCCAAGTAGCTTAGTTTCAGAAATGTCATTGCTCTCATCAATCAATAAGCTGTATTTACTTTTGCCAATATCAGCTGTCAAGTCTGTTGTGAAATATGGTGCAAGTACATTTGAAATAACTGCTCTGCACTTAGTTCTCCTAAGCTTAAAGTTCTTGCAACCTTTGTCACCAAAGTGTACCTTGCAGAGTTCACTTAAATGGTTAACAACGCGAAGTGAACAATGGCCAGCTATGAACCAACTCATGCATCCTCATTTTATCAATCCTCCCAAACCCGCTACATAGAAAAGCGTGCCCTGTTCCTATTTACCGGCCATCCCACAGAACTGTGTGACTTACTTATTGACTCTCCCTCGTAACGTTTTCTACCCAGCTATGCACTGCTTTACGGGACAAACATTTTTCAGCATAAATACTGAAATCTCACTTTGGCGGGAGACATTTCGCCAATGACGCCGAAGTTGAATGTGAAGTGAAAACATTGTTAGAAAACAGGACACTCAGTTCTATGCAGCAGGTTTGGGAGGACTAATAAAACAATGGGATAAGTGCATCAATGTTGGTGGAAATTAGGTTGAGAAATAAATAAAGGGACAATGTATGTATAAACATAAACTAGTTTAAAGTTGTTATCATATTTAGTTATTTTTCTACAGCCATTTGTAACTTTCTTATTGACTTCCCCTCATGTATATATATATATATATATATATATATATATATATATATATATATATATATATATATATATATATATATATATATATATATATATCAGCTCCAGTTACTGACCTTCCCATCACAACCATATAAATAACAGCGCCAATTACTGGCCTTCCATAACAACCACATAGAAATATCAGCTCCAATTAATGTTCTCCCATCACAAACATATAAATATCAGCTCCAATTACTGTTCTCCCATCACAAACATATAAATATCAGCTCCAATTACTGTTCTCCCATCACAAACATATAAATATCAGCTCCAATTACTGTTCTCCCATCACAAACATATAAATATCAGCTCCAATTACTGTTCTCCCATCACAAACATATAAATATCAGCTCCAATTACTGTTCTCCCATCACAAACATATAAATATCAGCTCCAATTACTGTTCTCCCATCACAAACATAGAAATATCAGCTCCAATTACTGTTCTCCCATCACAAACATATAAATATCAGCTCCAACTACTGTTCTCCCATCACAAACATATAAATATCAGCTCCAATTACTGTTCTCCCATCACAAACATATAAATATCAGCTCCAATTACTGGCCTCCCACCATCCATCATGTGCCATACCGATAAGCATGGGCAGTTATGATCCGCCACTTCACCCGATCACCAGAGTTGTGGATCCGCTCAGTGTTCCTGTCTAGACCATGCCATGTGGCCAAGCCATCCAGGTATTTACTTCTCTGTCTTCCTGTTGTTTTCTTCACATCCATACAAAAATACAGGCTCTATGTGGCACCTCAACACTTGTTTTCTCACAGTAATTGACATCTTTTTATTGGTCAGAATGTTTTTCATCTTGCAAAAGGCTACCTTCACCATGGCAATTCTTGTTCTAATCTCTTCAAGGCATCTCCCATCAGATGTTATGACTGTTCCGAGATAATTGAAACGCTCACGTGTTTAAGAATATTCCCATTTACTTGTATATTACATTGGGATATTTCCTTCTTCCTAGTGATGACCATAATCTGGGTCTTCTTATAATTTAATTCTAACCCAAGTTGTTCACTGTGTGCAACAACCACTTCTACTAAATGTTGCAGATCCTGCTCATTGTCTGCAATCAATACTGTATCATCTGCATATCTAATGTTATTGATGTTTTTCCTCCAATCATATCTTGTACATTTCTTAAAATATTTTTACTGTACAGAGAAAAAAAGATCTGTAGACATTACACTCCCTGTCTCACACCTCTCTTACTAGGCTGATATTGACCTACTTCACTATCAATCCTTACGGCAGCTTGTTGTTTCCAATATATGATTTTTACAAGTCTAATGTCTTTCCCATCAATTTGTGGATCTGCAAGCATCTCTATCATGTCGACATGTCTTACTTTATCAAAAGTCTTTGTGTAGTCAATAAAGCAAAGATGTAGACCTTTGTTTATGTCTAGAGAACGTTAAATTACTGTTCTCAGTATATATACAGCATTTACTGTACCCTTGCCTTCTACAAACCCACATTGTTATTCTCCTATTTCAGGTTGTACTTTCTTCTTAACTCTTTGCATGATAACTCTTAGCAAAATCTTCATGATGTGACTCATTATACTAATTGTACGATAGGGAGCTGAATGGTCTTGAGGTATGGTGTCCGCCTCGAGTACTGGAGGTCCCGGGTTCAAGCCCCGGTGAGGGCTGGGATTTTTTCACGTGGACTTCTAGTAACAATATATCCCCAGGTGTCAGAATCTGGAATGAGATGCAGGAACATCGTTACGCCCGCCAGGCGAATAATTCCCAACTGGGATGCAGGGACATCGTTACGCCCGCCAGGCGAGTATTAGTCACCTGCCTACAGGTTGCTGGATGACGCAATAGCCAGCGGTCAGGCAAGGACAACGCAAGACGCACGCAGGCCTCGTGAAGCGAATCCACAGAGGGCAAGCGCGTTGCGAGAAACAGACAGACAGCTTGGGGTACTCGGACCAGACAGGACGTATAGAGAGAGAAAGGCTTGTGTAGTTCTGTGCCCGAAAGTCGAGTGCTTGTGCATCTTGTGAGATAGACTGTAAGCTGTGGGTTGTCTGTAAGTGTATTGATGTACCATATATGTAATGTAATGATTATCACATGCCAAACTAGATCGTATTGCATGTGATCGGTAAATAAATCCATTGAACTTCGTGTCGTTGTGTCTCAAGTCCAAACATGTTGTACTTGTACTTGTCTCACATGTGTTAGGGATAACGAGCCAAGTCTAAGACTCTGACATGTGTGAACGTGGGTTCATCATCAGATGAAGAACAATCAGAGAAACACCCTGTGAACTCAGCACAGCCTTTTGACATGTTTAACGCAAATAAATGTACTGTTTGTAATACCTTTTATGAAGATGGCGTTTTAACATGCGGCCATTCCATTCCTATTGCCAATGAAGAAGCTAATTTGGTAATAGACTCCAAAGGCAGAATAAACATCCATCAGGGATATGTGAATGGCAAGCCCGCTACAGTCCTTCGGGACACCGGAAGTTCACTTATTGGACTGAAGAGAAATTTCATAATGCCTACAGACTATACAGGCAGGCACGTAACATGCAGAACATTCTCTGGGAATATTGAAAAGTACCCATTAGCATGGGCATATATTCAGACACCTTTCCTCACTGGGAAAGTAAAATGCGCAGCATTAACTAATCCTGTTTGTGATATCATCATTGGAAATTTACCAGAGGTGAATGATATACCTCATGATATAACATCTGTTTGCATTGATGAGAACTTAACATCATCACCATCAAATATCATCATTGATAATGTTGTACCACCAAATGAATGTATGGTAGCTGATGTAGCACTAAGATCTCATGACATCATTGATCAAACTGTTTCATTACCATCTGATATCATTGAATGTGTGAACGCAGTAACTAGATCTACTGCTAGAGTGCAAGATGAAATTAATCAAACTGAGGCTATAGAAATGATTAGCCCAGTGATACTACCTCCTAAAACTATGAAGGAGACTTTTGTAACAGCCCAAAAAGTTGATCCTTCATTGTCTAAATATTTTAATCTGATCGGCCAAAAGCCAAAGGTAACCAAAAAATGCAAGATGGGCATTTTGCTTTGAAAAATTGCATCCTCACAGGTACTATACCAGAGGTGACAGCACAACAGAGCAAACTATTTTGCCGATTGAATACCGTAAGCAAGCCTTACATCTTGCCCATGATATACCTCTTGCAGGGCATATGGCATACTCTAAGACCAGATCAAGATTACTAACACAGTTTTATTGGCCCAAATTCTGCAATGACATTAAGCAATATTGCAGAAGTTGTGACAACTGCCAAAAACTGGTAAAGAAAGGTAAACACCCACAGGCAAAGTTACAAATCACTGACTTAGCCAGTCGACCTTTTGAGAAAATATCTGTCGACATAGTGGGCCCTGTTAATCAAATAACAACCAGAGGGAATAAATATATTATTACCATCATTGATCTATGTAGCCGCTGGCCTGAAGCGATTCCGCTAAAGAACATAACTGCCAATGATATAATGGAAGTTTTCTTCCATATATTTTCACGGATAGGATTTCCAGACACTATCCAATCAGATAGGGGAAGTCAGTTCATTGCCGCATCTACTCAAGCTTTCACCAAGATGTTAGGGGTGAAGCAATGTTTCAATTCTCCGTACCATCCTCACTCAAATGGAATCATAGAGAACATTAACGGTGATTTAAAGCATATGCTTGCTAAAGTCACGCAAGAACACCCCAACAACTGGGACTTGTATTTGCCTGCTATACTTTTTGCTTATCGTGAAGTTCCACATTCTAGTACTGGGTTCTCTCCTTTTGAACTTATCTATGGTGCCAAACCACGTGGCCCATTGACTATCTATCATCAAATGTTAACTGAAGCCACTCCATTACTTAAACCCATATCATCATACATATACGTTACATCATTGCGTGAAAGAATCATCAAATCTTGTATAATTGCAAAAGAAGCACTAAAAGTATCTGGTGCTACATATAGACAATATGCAGACAAAGGTAACAGGACAATAACGCTGACACCTGGACAGGACGTACTTCTTCTCTTACCTAGTGGCAGACACTTATTGACTGAGTCTTGGCAAGGACCATTTAAAGTTATAAGACAGATTTCAGCTGTAGACTATGAGATTAAAATAAAAGACAAACACAAAATATTCCACATCAATATGCTAAGACCATATTACAACAGAGATACCGAACAAGACGATACAATAGCTTGCACTGTAATAATAGACCATGAAGATGACGAAGATAGTGACGAAATTCCAACACCTGCAGTAGACACGACAAACTGCTTGAAAGAAATCAAAATAAACCCAAACTTAACTCAAGCAGAAACAGACAGCTGCAAACATCTCATACAACAGTACAACACCATCTTCTCCAACAACTCAGGACAAACAGAATTAGTACAGCATCACATCACACTCACTTCAAACACACCCATAAGATGCAGGACCTTACACCATTCCAGTGCATTACAAAGAAACCTTACATCAGGAAATCATTAGTTTAGAGAAAAACAACATCATTAGACGATCCCAATCACATTTCTCATCTCCAATGGTCATGGTACGCAAAAAGGACAATACGATAAGACTCTGTATCGACTATAGGAAATTAAACAAAATAACTCTTCTTGATCTAGAACCAATGTCCAACTCTGAAGATCTACTGACAGAACTGACAGACTCTAGATTCTTTACGAAGGTAGACATGACGAAAGGTTACTGGCAGATAATGGTAGACGAACAGAGCAGACACCTGACAGCATTTGCCACACCTTGGGGACTGTACGAATGGTGCAAACTTCCATTTGGGCTGGTCAATGCCCCAGCGACATTCGTATGTATGACACGACTTTTACTAGTGGACATACCAAACATTATCTGTTACATGGACGACATTTGTGTTCATACAAAGACAATGACAGACCATATAAAGACATTACAGCAGACATTTGAACACGTTCACACATGTCAGAGTCTTAGACTTGGCTCGTTATCCCTAACACATGTGAGACAAGTACAAGTACAACATGATTGGACTTGAGACACAACGACACGAAGTTCAATGGATTTATTTACCTATCACATGCAATACGATCTAGTTTGTCATGTGATAATCATTACATTACATATATGGTACATCAATACACTTACAGACAACCCACAGCTTACAGTCTATCTCACAAGATGCACAAGCACTCGACTTTCGGGCACAGAACTACACAAGCCTTTCTCTCTCTCTATACGTCCTGTCTGGTCCGATTACCCCAAGCTGTCTGTCTGTTTCTCTGGGTAGTGAGATTGGTCGCCCGTGTGTATTGTTGCGCACGTAAAAAAATCTCTTGGCGGTTGGAACCAACAAAAAGAGTAGCCTAGCGGTGCTGTTCGGATGAAACTTTGAGTTACAAATCTACCCAAAGTATTTCAGTATCCTCACTGGTGCTGCGGAATTCATGCACTGAGCTGAGTTTCTCCAGACTCAGGCTTGAGTTAGGAGTAGAACTGAGCACGTATGGGTTACACCCCTGTGCCATGATGTTGATCTGTCGACTAAACTAAACTAAACTAATTGTACGATGTTGATGGAATAGATCAAGTTACCAGACTGCTGAACACAATATATGATACTGGAGATATCCTCATAAATTATGTAATTCTATGCGTATTGCAGTCCCAAAGAAATCAGGAGCCTTGGAATGTGATCAAATGTGTAATAGAATCTCTAGATCAGACAGTATATCAAATCTGTTCTTTACTTCTATGTTAAAATTGCCTTGCATGTTCTTGTCATTTTTCAATGTATACAGATCATATTTAATGTTTCCTGTTGTATACTTGACTTTCTTTAATTTTATCCTCAATGTGCTTATAATCAATCTGTGATCACTGTAGCAGTCCGCATTCAGAACTGTTTTTTGATTGTTAACATATTTCAAACCTTCTGCTAATCAGAATGTATTCAATCTGGTTTCTAATCTTGCTGCCAGGTTTCCCATCACAGCTACAGTAACTGACTTATCATCACAAACATAAAAATATCAGCTTCAATTACTGGTCTACCATCACAAACATATAAATATCAGCTTCAGTTACAGACTTCCCACCACAAACATATAAATATCAGCTTCAGTTACAGACTTCCCACCACAAACATATAAATATCAGCTTCAGTTACAGACTTCCCACCACAACATATAAATATCAGCTCCAATTACTGGCCTTCTATAACATCACTCATGTTCAAATGTTGACTTGTTCCTTCATCACTCATGTTCTAATGTTCACTAGTTACATCATCACTGATGTTCAAATGTTCAACCATTCATCATCATCATGTGCCATGCCGGTAAGCGTGGGCGGTCACTGATTCACCATTTCACTTGATCATCAGAGTCGTGGATCAACTCAGCGTTCCTGTTTTGACCATGCCACATGGCCAAACCATCCAGGTATTTACTTCTCTGTCTTCTAATTGAACTCTTTCCCTCAATCTTGCCAGTTGTAACCAAGTTCTCTAATTTATTTCTTCTCATTACATGTCCAACTATTACTGATGTTCAAATGTTTACTTGTTCCATCATCACTCATGTTCTAATGTCCATTGTTTTTTATCAACACTCATGTTCTAATGTTCACTTGTTCCATCATCACACATGTTCAAATGTTCAACAATCACTCATGTTCTAATGTTCATTTGTTTCATCATCACACATGTTCAAATGTTCAACAATCACTCATTTCATATGTTCAACCATCACTCATTTCATATGTTCAACCATCACTCATGTTCAAATATTCAACCATTACTCATGTTCAAATGTTCAACCATCACTCATGTTCTAATGTTCACTTGTTCCATCATCACTCATGTTCTAATGTTCAACCATCACTCATTTCATATGTTCAACCATCACTCATGTTCTAATTTTCACTTGTTCCATCATTACTCATGTTCATATGTTCTACCATGACTCATGTTCTAATGTTCACTTTTTCCAGTATCATACATGTTCATATGTTCAACCATCACTCATGTTCTAATGTTCACTTGTTCCATCATCACTCATGTTCTGATGTTCACTTATTCCATCATCACTCATGTTCTAATATTCACTTGTTCGATCATCACTCATGTTCATATATTCAACAATCACTCATGTTCTAATGTCCATTTGTTTTTATCATCACGCATGTTCTAATGTTCACTTGTTCCATCATCACTCATGTTCTAAT
Organism: Cepaea nemoralis; assembly: GCA_014155875.1. Lineage (NCBI taxonomy): Eukaryota > Metazoa > Mollusca > Gastropoda > Stylommatophora > Helicidae > Cepaea > Cepaea nemoralis. The sequence goes on along the minus strand of JACEFZ010016511.1, from coordinate 13,887 downwards.
ATTCACTTGTTCGATCATCACTCATGTTCATATGTTCAACAATCACTCATGTTCTAATGTCCATTTGTTTTTATCATCACGCATGTTCTAATGTTCACTTGTTCCATCATCACGCATGTTCTAATGTTCACTTGTTCCATCATCACTAATGTTCATATGTTCAACCATCACTCATGTTCTAATGTTCAATTGTTCCATCATCACTCATGTTCTATGTTCACTTGTTCCATCATCACTAATGTTCATATGTTCAACCATCACTCATGTTCTAATGTTCACTTGTCCCATCATCACTCATGTTTGAATGTTCATTTGTTCCATCATAACTCTTGTTCATATGTTCAACCATCACTCATGTTCTAATGTTCACTTGTTCCATCATAACTCATGTTCTAATGTTCACTTGTTCTATCAATACTCATGTTCTAATGTTCACTTGTTCTATCATCACTCATGTTCATATGTTCAACCATCACTCTTGTTCTAATGTTCACTTGTTCCATCATCACTCATGTTCTAATGTTCACTTGTTACATCATCACTCATTTTCATATATTCAACCATAACTTATGTTCTAATGTTCACTTGTTCCATCATCACTCATGTTCTAATGTTCACTTGTTCAACCATCACTCATTTCCTAATGTTCACCTGTTCAATCATCACTCATGTTCTAATGTTCACTTGTTCCATCATCACTCATGTTCTAATGTTCACTTGTTCCATCATCACTCATGTTCTAATGTTCACTTGTTCTATCATCACTCATGTTCTAATGTTCAACCATCACTCATGTTCTAATGTTCACTTTTTCCAGTATCACACATGTTCACTTGTTCCATCATCACTCATGTTCTAATGTTCACTTGTTCCATCACCACTCATGTTCTAATGTTCACTTGTTCCATCATCACTCATGTTCACATGTTCACTTGTTCCATCATCACTCATGTTCACATGTTCACTTGTTCCATCATCACGCATGTTCTAATGTTCACTTGTTCCATCATCACTCATGTTCACATGTTCAACCATCACTCATGTTCAAATGTTCAACCATCACTCATGTTCCTATGTCCAACCATCACTCATTTCATATGTTCAACCATCACTCACATTCTAATGTTCACGTGTTCCATCATCACTCATGTTCATATGTTCAACTATCACTCATGTTCAAATTTTCAATCATCACTCATGTTCCTATGTCTAACCATCACACATGTTCATATGTTCAACAATCACTCATGTTCAAATGTTCATCCATCACGCATGTTCAAATGTTCAACCATCACTCACGTTATAATGTTCACATGTTCCATCATCACTCATGTTCATATGTTCAACCATCACTCACGTTCTAACGTTCACTTGTTCCATCATCACTCATGTTCATATGTTATGTTCAACCATCACTCATGTTCAACCATCACTCATGTTCAAATGGTCAACAATCACACACGTTCATATGTTCAACCATCATTCATGTTCAAATGTTCAACCATCACGCATGTTCGTATGTTCAACCATCGGTCATGTTCAGATGTTCAACCATCACTCATGTTCAAATTTCAACCATCACCTATGTTCAAATGTTCAACCGTCAGTCATGGTCATATGTTCAACCATCACTCATGTTCAAATATTGGACCTTCACTCATGTTCAAATATTCAACCATCACTCATTTTCAGATGTTCAACCATCACTCGTGACAAATATTCAACATTCACTCATGTTTAGATGTTCAACCCTCACTCATTTTCAAATATTCAACCTTCACTCATGTTCAAATGTTCAACCCTCATTCATTTTCTAATGTTCATTTGTTCCATCATCACGCATGTTCATATTTTCAACCATCACTCATGTTCAGATGTTCAACCATCACTCATGTTCAAATATTCAACCTTCACTCATGTTGAATAGACCCTTGTTTAGAAACCTGTGATGTTAAATGTTTGCTTGTACTTTTACCTGTAATTTTGAATGTTCACATCTCCAGTCACCTCTTATATTGAATGTTCATTTGTTCAGTCATCTCTCATGCTCTAATGTTCACCTGTTCAACCATTACCCATGTTGACTGGACTCCTATTTAAAAACCTGTATTTGTTAATTGTTTGCTTGTTCTATTATCTGTAATTATGAATGTTCAGATCTTAAATAGCTTCTTATGTTGAATTTTCACTTGTTCAGTTACCTCTGATTGACAGTGTTCACTTGTTTAAATGAATGTTTATAATCATCTGACATTATGAATATTCATTTGTTGCGAAATTTGCCATGTTGAATGTTCATTTGTTCAACTATTCGACGCCATGAAGTCACATGGCCAAAAGCTTATGAGTGCTTTTAAACTTCCGGTGTGCTGATGGCGAGGTTGGGGGTCCTCTCCATACACCGGTCAGTTATAATTAAACTTCCGGTGTGCTGATGGCGAGGTTGGGGGTCCTCTCCATACACCGGTCAGTTATAATTAAACTTCCGGTGTGCTGATGGCGAGGTTGGGGGTCCTCTCCATACACCGGTCAGTTATAATTAAACTTCCGGTGTGCTGATGGCGAGGTTGGGGGTCCTCTCCATACACCGGTCAGTTATAATTAAACTTCCGGTGTGCTGATGGCGAGGTTGGGGGTCCTCTCCATACACCGGTCAGTTATAATTAAACTTCCGGTGTGCTGATGGCGAGGTTGGGGGTCCTCTCCATACACCGGTCAGTTATAATTAAACTTCCGGTGTGCTGATGGCGAGGTTGGGGTCCTCTCCATACACCGGTCAGTTATAATTAAACTTCCGGTGTGCTGATGGCGAGGTTGGGGGTCCTCTCCATACACCGGTCAGTTATAATTAAACTTCCGGTGTGCTGATGGCGAGGTTGGGGGTCCTCTCCATACACCGGTCAGTTATAATTAAACTTCCGGTGTGCTGATGGCGAGGTTGGGGGGTCCTCTCCATACACCGGTCAGTTATAATTAAACTTCCGGTGTGCTGATAGCTAGGTTGGGGGTCCTCTCCATACACCGGTCAGTTATGATTAAACTTCTGGTGTGCTGATGGCGAGGTTGGGGGTCCTCTCCATACACCGGTCAGTTATGATTAAACTTCTGGTGTGCTGATGGTGAGGTTGGGGGTCCTCTCCATACACCGGTCAGTTATAATTAAACTTCCGGTGTGCTGATGGCGAGGTTGGGGGTCCTCTCCATACACCGGTCAGTTATAATTAAACTTCCGGTGTGCTGATGGCGAGGTTGGGGGTCCTCTCCATACACCGGTCAGTTATAATTAAACTTTCGGTGTGCTGATGGTGAGGTTGGGGGTCCTCTCCATACACCGGTCAGTTATAATTAAACTTCCGGTGTGCTGATGGCGAGGTTGGGGGTCCTCTCCATACACCGGTCAGTTATAATTAAACTTCCGGTGTGCTGATGGCGAGGTTGGGAGTCCTCTCCATACACCGGTCAGTTATAATTAAACTTCCGGTGTGCTGATGGCGAGGTTGGGGGTCCTCTCCATACACCGGTCAGTTATAATTAAACGTAGACTTCTCATCCTTGACTTGACGACATAAATTACAAGTATCCCAGAAGTCGAAGTGGGTTTGCCTGATAGCGAGAGACACTGATAATAGGGAAAGCTGCCCCACACAAAAATCAGTCCATTGTGGACTACACTTGAATTCAAAGTGAGCAGCAACAACAACAACAACAACAACAACAACAACAACAACAACAACAACAAAACACACACACTCACACATAAAACAATAATTTAACAGTTTGAATAATTATTTGTTCTTAAACCTGTCATGATGACTTATTCAGGAATGTGTACTATTGAATGTTCACTTGTTTAAAACTGTCATGATTACTTATTCAGGAATGTGTACAATTAAATGTTCACTTGTTTAAACTTGTCATGATGACTTATTCAGGAATGTGTACAATTGAATGTTCACTTGTTTAAACTTGTCATGATGACTTATTCAGGAATGTGTACAATTGAATGTTCACTTGTTTAAACTTGTCATGATGACTTATTCAGGAATGTGTACTATTGAATGTTCACTTATTCAGGAATGTGTACTATTGAATGTTCACTTATACAGGAATGTGTACTATTCAATGTTCACTTATTCACGAATGTGTACTATTGAATGTTCACTTACTCAGGAATGTGTATTATTGAATGTTCACGTATTCAGGAATGTGTACTACTGAATGTTCACCTTTTCAGGAATGTATACTATTGAATGTTCACTTATTCAGGGATGTGTACTATTGAATGTTCACTTATTCAGGAATGTGTACTATTGAATGTTCACTTGTTTAAACCTGTCATGATGACTTACTCAGGAATGTGTACTATTAAATGTTCACTTGTTTAGACCTGTCATGATGACTTATTCAGGAATGTGTACTATTGAATGTTCACTTGTTTAAACCTGTCATGATGACTTATTCAGGAATGTGTACTTTTGAATGTTCACTTGTTTAAACCTGTCATGATGACTTACTCAGGAATGTATACTATTGAATGTTCACTTATTCAGGAATATGTACTATTGAAAGTTCACTTATTCAGGAATGTGTAGTATTGAATGTTCACTTATTCAGGAATGTGTACTATTAAATGTTCACTTATTCAGGAATGTGTACTATTGAATGTTCACTTATTCAGGAATGTGTACTATTGAATGTTCACTTATTCAGGAATGTGTACTATTGAATGATCACTTATTCAGGAATATGTACTATTGAATGTTCACTTATTCAGGAATGTGTACTATTGAATGTTCACTTATTCAGGAATGTGTACTATTGAATGTTCACTTATTCAGGAATGTGAACTATTGAATGTTCACTTATTCAGGAATGTGAACTATTGAATGTTCACTTATTCAGGAATGTGTACTATTGAATGTTCACTTATTCAGGAATGTGAACTATTGAATGCTCACTTATTCAGGAATGTGAACTATTGAATGTTCACGTATTCAGGAATGTGTACTATTGAATGTTCACTTATTCAGGAATGTGAACTATTGAATGTTCACTTATTCAGGAATGTGTACTATTGAATGTTCACTTATTCAGGAATGTGTACTATTGAATGTTCACTTATTCAGGAATGTGAACTATTGAATGTTCACTTATTCAGGAATGTGTACTATTGAATGTTTACTTATTCAGGAATTTGTACTATTGAATGTTCACTTATTCAGGAATGTGAACTATTGAATGTTCACTTATTCAGGAATGTGTACTATTGAATGTTCACTTATTCAGGAATGTGAACTATTGAATGTTCACTTATTCAGGAATGTGTACTATTGAATGTTCACTTATTCAGGAATGTGTACTATTGAATGTTCACTTATTCAGGAATGTGTACTATTGAATGTTCACTTGGAGGTCAGCCTGGCTGAATGGATAAGAGTGTATGCTGTTAAACTTCCGGCGTGCTGATACCGAGCTAGTGGGTTTAACCCCTACACCAGACAGTTGGACTAAAATGTTGACTTCTCGTCCTTGACTTGGGAATGTAAATTACAAGTACCTCAGAAGTCGGAGTGGGTTCGCCTGAAGTCGAGGGACACTGGTAATAGTGACAGTTAATCCATATGCATAAAACCAGTCCAGCTCACTAGAAGTGGTAGCATTTGAGTGAAGTGGTAGCATGTGAGTGAAGTGGTAGCATGTGAGTAAAGTGGTAGCATGTGAGAAGTGGTAGCATGTGAGTGAAGTGGTAGCATGTGAGTGAAGTGGTAGCATGTGAGTGAAGTGGTAGCATGTGAGTGAAGTGGTAGCATGTGAGTGAAGTGGTAGCATGTGAGTAAAGTGGTAGCATGTGAGTGAACTACGCTTGAGTTCGAAGCGAGCAAACACACAAAATAATGTTCACTTGTTGAGAAACGATGTTGAATGTTCATTGGTTCAATCACCTCTCATGTTGAATGTTCATTGGTTCAATCACCTCTATGTTAAATGTTCATTGGTTAAATCACCTCTCATGTTGAATGTTCATTGGTTAAATCACCTCTCATGTTGAATGTTCATTGGTTCAATCACCTCTCATGTTGAATGTTCATTGGTTCAATCACCTCTCATGTTGAATGTTCATTGGTTAATCACCTATCATGTTTGTAACAGGAAAAAAAAATATAAAGGATAGGAGGACATGGTTTCCTATTCTTTGGTGCTCAAAGACAAAGAAGCGAAACACTGACTTTTAGTGGGCCAGAGAAGAAAAAGATAATAAGAAGAAAGAGAAAAAGAGCACCTTATATATTCTCTCCAGTTAACAAAAGAAAGGGATAGAGAATTAGACAGAAGATTTCCAGGATTTCTTTGAGCGGGGGATATACTGTTGTATACCCCAGACAAAAGATCACACTGTTGGACTGTAACAACATCAATGAATGGGACTGACAATGACCAACATTACTAGAAAAGCAAAGACTAAACATAATACAACAGCAAAGATTAGATAAACAAGGTAAAAACAATACGCATCAGTCTTTATTTTGTCCAATACTGTAGCACATATTCACAACTGTGCGGATGAAAAAGTGTGGTTAGTTATGGACAAGACGATCAACACTCTACATCACTGACATTCATATAGGCAGTCTTCCGCATACCTATACAGCCGGCTGACCAGGACTGGACAACAGAGAAACCATTACTTGGAAAATAGAAAGTAACACAACTCTAATCTGAGTATGAGCCTTACAGTGCAGAGACGAGACTTACCATCCCGAGAAACACAACACAACACTATGGATCCCTTTAGTACACAGTGGAAAATCAGTGGATTGAGCTCCAAACATTACCAAACCTCTGTGCCTCAGCCAAATCCAATATTGTGCCTAATGCCACCAGAGGAAGTCATGTCCCCAAACTGATTGGGACACATTACTATAACAATACCACAACTTCAAAAATAGAAGTATAAACATGAGTGTGAAAGGTTGAACCAGGAACTACACCTTTAACCACACAGTAACAAACTAAAGTTTGGAAAGCTTGACTATGGGATCAATTGGGAGGGGAGGGAAAAATGTGAGATAAGGGAAAATGGGGGGCGAGGGAAAATGGGGATAAACAAAAATAAAAGTAAGGAAGGATGGGGGGTAATTAAGGACCCAGGGCTGTTCCCTTCTACGACAGGAATCACATCCTCAACTGTGCTCCAGCTCCAACAGTAATGTCTCTGCGAGCCATATTCTGCAGGCTCTCTTCATTGTCTCGCTTTTTCGCAGGTCTATGTACCTGAATTAATGTATGTGACACCACCTGGTCAGCGCTGGTCACTCACACACGTTCTTGACTGGAGATGGTGTGAGGGAGGCGATCACATTCCCCCTCTCTGCTTGGTGTCAGTGCGGCCGTCGGCCGCCGAGGCCTCTCCAGCACTCAATCGCCGGGGCAAAATGCGCACTCAATTTTTAACCACGCAAATTACCCAGCATACCTCAGCCACGCAACATGTTCTGGAGGTTTCATCAGCCAAAAATCCTGTGGAGCCGTGTCGTGTCACGCAGCTTCATGTTGAATGTTCATTGGTTCAATCACACCTCAGGTTGAATGTTCATTGGTTCAATCACCTCTCATGTTGAATGTTCATTGGTTCAATCACCTCTCATGTTGAATGTTCATTGGTTCAATCACCCCTCATGTTGAATGTTCATTGGTTCAACCACACCTCATGTTGAATGTTCATTGGTTCAACCACACCTCATGTTGAATGTTCATTGGTTCAATCACCCCTCATGTTGAATGTTCATTGGTTCAATCACCTCTCATGTTGAATGTTCATTGGTTCAATCACCTCTCATGTTGAATGTTCATTGGTTCAATCACCCCTCATGTTGAATGTTAATTGATTCAACCACACCTCATGTTAAATGTTCATTGGTTCAATCACCTCTCATGTTGAATGTTCATTGGTTCAATCACCTCTCATGTTGAATGTTCATTGGTTCAATCATCTCTCATGTTGAATCTTCAGTAGTTAACAAACCTGGTACACTGATTAGATTTAATGATTCAAAGGTGAATGGTTATTCTCTAGTCGTCTCCATGATTTGCCTCGTTCTCTGTGTCTGTCTTACGCTACCTCACCTTTTCTACTCGCACACCTTGCCTCTCTCTCTCTCTCTCTCTCTCTCTCTCTCTCTCTCTCTCTCTCTCTCTCTCTCTCTCTGTGTGTCTGTCTCCCTCCCTCTCCCTCCACCTTTTCTACACTCTCTCCTCCCTCTCCTGCACTGTCTGTATATCTCTCTCTTTCTCTGAATTTCTGTTCTCTTCATTCTCTTATCTTGCATTTGTCTTGTTTTGTTTCCTTCTTATACATGCCATAATTTGTCAATATCTTCTGACTGATATTGAAAACAGACACGAGCCATCGTAGTGAACTTTTCTTAGATCGTTGTAGTCGATTGTCTGCATATATTATCTTCTTTGTAGCCTGTATGTCACACGTGACCATTTCACATTTGTAATGTTTACAGGACACGGAGTAAAGAGCACACATAGTCAGCAATGACACAACCGATGTCACTATCGACTGAAATATTTCACATAATGTAACAATTTGACCATAATATTTATGTGAACAGTTATCAGTTCTGTCTTTCATGTCTTCGAGATTATTAAATACTCCCCACCAAGCACTACCCGAACACGAGTCCAAGTAAACGTGGACAAAAACACACATCTGCATGTTTTGCCCGAAATCTGTATCAGTGGAACAACAAAAACAAAACACAGATAAAACAAAGGTAAAACAAAGGAATACTTATCCCAACATTCAGGAGGGACTCTGATCAATGACCTGAACAAAATGGCATCTGGTGTGAATCACTTTTCCCGCCTTGGAATCAATGCTGGTGCCAGTGAGAATGAAATTAAGAGAGCATATCGTTCTCTAGCAAAGAAGTGGCATCCAGACAAAAACAAAGATATCAGAGCAACAGAGATGTTTCAAGAAATTGCTGCATCTTATGAATATCTCTCTAGCAAAGTCAGACGAGAAATGCATGAGAGAGAATTAAGTAAAGCCGCACCAGAAGCATCACAACCAACACATAACAGTATGAAAACACCCAAGCAAACCACGACTTCACCTTCAACACAAGAGAAACCAAAGAAGCCGAGATCACCTTCGTGGTCACAATCCTTCACCAAACGCTATCAAGATCAACACAGGAAGCAAAGTAATTATCATCCGAGAAAGACATTTGATTTCACTGACCCTGGTGCTGAATTTTCTTTTATATTTGGGGATACTGAAGACAAGATGCTGTTTGCCTCCATGACTGATCACTTTAGAGGTGAGTAAACCACTTTACCGGTCTTGTGACCAAATTGTAGCCCATAATATAGAGATCAGCTCACCGTATCTGTCATGATTAATTGACACGTTTTTCAACTCACACTCTCCCTAACAGTTCCCACATGAACTCACTGTACTCCAATGTTAACTTTGACCCCGCATGTACCAACCGAGTTAGGAATATAACACACGCCTGATAGAGTTAGGAATATAGCATATGCCTGGCAGAGTTAAGAATATAACACACCCCTGATATAGTTAGGAATATAACACATGCCTGACAGAGCTGAAAAATAAAACACACGCCTGATAGAGTTAGAAACATAACACATGCCTGGCAGAGTTAAGAATAAAACACACGCATAGAGAGTTAAGAATATAACATATGCCTGGCAGAGTTAGGAATATAACACACGCCTGGCAGAGTTAGGAATATAACACATGCCTAGCAAAGTTAGGAATATAACACACACCTGGCAGAGTTAGGAATATAACACACACCTGACAGAGTTAGGAATATAACACACGCTTGATAGAGTTTGAAATATAACACACGCCTGATAGAGTTAGGTATATAACATACGCCTGATAGAGATTTGAATATAGCACACGCCTGATAGAGTTAGGAATATTACACATGCCAGGCAGAGTTAAGAATATAACACATGCATGGAGAGTTAAGAATATAACATATACCTGGCAAAGTTAAGAATATAACACACGCCTGGTAGAGTTATGAATATAACACACGCCTGGCAGAGTTAGGAATATAACACGCACTTGACAGAGATAGGAATATAACACACACATGAAAGAGTTAGGAATATAACACACGCCTGATAGAGTTAGGAATCTAACACATGCCTGGCAGAGTTAAGAATATAACACATACATAGAGAGTTAAGATTATAACATATGCCTGGCAGAGTTAGGAATATAACACAAGCCTAGCAAAGTTAGGAATATAACACAAGCCTAGCAAAGTTAGGAATATACCACCTGCCTGGCAGAGTTAGGAATATACCACATGCCCGAAAAAGTAGGAAGACAACACTCGCCTAGGGCTTTAATAATATAACATATGCCTTATAAGTTAGGAATATAACACATGCACAAGAGAGTAAGAATATAACACATGCCTGATAAAGTTAGGAATATAACACCACTTGTTGAGTGATATTGTAGGATGGAATGCTAGCTCTCATTGTAGGTCTTTACATGCTGTGATACAGTAGGATGGAATGATTAGCTCTCTTGTAGGTCTTTACATGCTGTGATATAGTAGGGTGGAATAATTAGCTCTCTTGTAGGTCTTTACATGCTGTGATACAGTAGGATGGAATGATTAGCTCTCTTGTAGGTCTTTACATGCTGTGATATAGTAGGGTGGAATGAATTAGCTCTCTTGTAGGTCTTTACATGCTGTGATACAGTAGGATGGAATGATTAGCTCTCTTGTAGGTCTTTACATGCTGTGATACAGTAGGATGGAATGATAAGCTCTCTTGTAGGTCTTTACATGCTGTGATATAGTAGGGTGGAATAATTAGCTCTCATAGAGGCTATTAAAAGGCCCGACGGGAGAATTAACGAAACGAAATTTCGTTTCGTTTTAAGACAATTGATTGGCCGCGCCCCGGAAACACAGGCTTAATCTAGACAAAGGCTTGGTAGACAAAGCGGTCTTATCAATCGCCATGTTTCTCCAATGTTAGCGGGTGACCCATTGTTAATGGGTTAATTTAAAGCCCACTTATTCTCTGCGTTTTAGGTGAGCATTAATATTATATACAACATATCATGTTATGTATTAGGATAAATGCTTTGTGGCAACTAATATCGTGATTGAAGTTGTGTGTGTGAAAATTAGGAGAATCGCTTTCATTGAAATGTTGGTTTACGTCACACAGCCTGGACATCGCCATGTTGTCCAGTCAGCCTTCATAAAGCTTACAATATAATCTTGCTATGAGTCATTCTTCTGAGATGATTTTGTGAACTTACTTTATTCCTAAATGCTTATTTTTCACAACTGGTCTCTGTGTTATAAAGTGTTTTTTTTTTTCCTGAGTGCATATTTTGTATTTCTGCTCATATGATGGAGAAATATTACTATCTCACATTTGTGTACAACTTAAATAGGTTGTTAGATAGAGAGAGAGATATATTCTCGCTTGACTTTTTCATGCACTAGGAGTTAATCTGTTGTTTACATTGTTGTAAATATACAGAGGTGGGATTGTCTTGTAGTCCTTTTTCATAAATGATGATGATGAGGATGATGCAAAAGGAGATGACTGAACTGGTAGCTAAACTTCGGCCATTTATCAGTGGTACTTACATAATGCTGTTTGTAACTATGGAAAGGAGATTTATGAATTGTTTACATGAGGACAGTGTCTCATGAACTTTTTCCATGGTGTGACAGCGGTACTATCAAAATGTTTGGATGGATTAGGTGGTGCGTAACCCCTCAGGAAGCTCCAGTATCAGTCCAGAAAAAATGTACCTATTGAATAGATATCTCACTCACATTTGGAGTGAGACAAAGCTCTACAGTAGGCGACAAGTGCTAGGCAACTATTGTCACCTTTCTTTCTTCTCCCCTTTTGTTCCCTCTAATTTTAATTATGATACATTTGTATCAATGTTTGGGTTGTATTACTAATCTATATCGACCCTGTTCATCTTCACTCTACATAGGCGCTAGAGATGGCGGTGGAGTATTGGCCTAGTCACCATGCTTGGAACTGAAGTTATGGTCAACTTGTTTGGATTTAGAGGCAGGAAACTGGGATATCAGCCTCCTCTAATATTCTACAAAGAGTGCTGGTTACTGCTACTCACCCTGAACCTGAATGTCAATGCCTGGATACTTAACGGATTTTAAATATGCTGAAGTGGATTCCCTACCTCTGGGAACTTACAGACGGTATTAAACGTTGCAATGTCTGCAAAGACATGAGGCATGCCTGGCCTAGATGGATACAGAGTATAACCTCTTCTAAAAGTCACCACCTGAGTCCACGTTCAACTGTCATATTCCAGACGCTCATGGATAGTCTGGAATTCACCATCATTTACCAGTATGGATTTACCAACTGATTGTGTGAACTCCCAGCTTCCTTTGAATCTTCTCATCCATCATATCCCAGACATGGATAATCAAGCACATTACCAACTCCCGTCAATCAAGTCGTATATTCAACTGAAGAAAGAATAACCTACATCTTAACCCAGAGAAAGGGGCTGGAATATTCATGCCCAATTCAAGTTAGTTCTGTCAGGAAATTCTAATGGATTATGTGATGTCACTCCTCATCCAAAGAGATACTGAAAGTGTTTGTGCCTGATCCTGATCGAATCAATCACATGGACTCCTGTGTGTCATGCCACGCCAGAATGCTTCAGACTTATTTATACCTGTCTGTTATATCACCCTGGAACGCTCCTAGCCCAGTGACTTAGCAACTGTGACATGAGAGATTACAGTATATCCACATTGGAGTCATATGGATTACTCCTACAGGTTTTTCGCGATGGATATATGATCCAGAAGTGAAAGTTCTCTCTGTGTGTGTGTGTGTGTGTGCAATCCCCAATTTTCTGAATAGGTGGATATATGCAAAGCAGCTGTTTTCCTGGATTATAGAGAGTGTGATTATGGCCAGACTTTTTCTAGTGGATATTGAAGGAGAGGGAGTCATCATCAGACCCCTAGGATATTTCTAGAGACAGATTAGATAGATTTTCGTTATCTATTTCTTTGTATGGATTATTTACTTTGTTTTGTGTTTGACACATGTATTTGATGTGAACCTTTTTTGGGGAAATATTCTTGGGGACTTCTGTTTGGTTGTAGACTTTGTGTGCATTGCCTGAAATATGATAATTTTTCATGTCCATGTCACCATATTGAAGCCAACAGGGTTTTCCAGAACCCAAATGTTTTCCACAATACAATTGTTTGTTTGTTTGGTTTAACAAAGCCTTGAAGTTACTTCATTGTTAACCTGGTGTTCCAAAATTGATGTTTATAGTCCAGTTATTGTTACTGTTATGTGATACAGTGAGTTATTGTTACTGTTATGTGATACAGTGAGTCATTGTACTGTTTTTGTCTAACAGTGGCTGTTTTTCCTCGGTCAATGTAATCCAGTTGTTGCGTCTAACATTGGTTGTTGTCCCTCTGTTGTATAATACTGTGGATGTGCATGACAGTGGATACTTGTCATTGTTTATATATATGTGGGAGATTAAATGTGGGGCGGGGCACTTACACATAGACACACCCACTGGGTAGAGTTATTAGTACTTGGGTGTCTGTGGTAGAACTTCCCGGATCTCCCAGCCTTCTATGGGAAACATTTCTTCTATGTTAGTGTTGAACTTGCACCCTTTTCTGCCTTGTTCAATACTTGGGGGTTACGAGCCAATATATTAATTCCTATAGAGGGCGTGTTTGGGTTTTAGACCCCATTCATACTGAATACCCCTAGCGAAACCTGTCCTTATTCTAATTTATTATATGTACCACCCTACAAGTGGGG